>CM060102.1:5489850-5576514 GCA_030522485.1 Stenchaetothrips biformis | reverse complement strand
GGACGGGGCACTGCCCCCGGGGATTCGAACCCGCGCCCCCTGGGTCGGGGATCGGCGCCGCTACGCCATCGGCTACGGTAGCTGGTCGTTATTGTCAAGAACAGCCTCACCTCTGCTGCTCCCTCTCCCCTCTAATTTAAGGAAGACGACGCGTCGACACGTCTTGACTTTGTCGCGGCCCTAAAAGGAGGGGCGCCGCGTCAAAACGTCGAGTGCGACTGCGACGTCAGCGCGCAGTCACGCGCGCCGAGGCCCGGGTTCGAATCGACCCGGGGTAACTGCCCTCGCGCGATCGTGAATTTCTCATCACAGTTGCATCAGAAGAGCTCCGCGCGGAGCCACATTCGTGTACAAAGGGGCAGGTGGCCTTTCCCTCGGGCCGCGCGCGTGTTCGCCTACGAAAAAAGTGATAGAGCGCGTAGCAGGACTTGAGTAGACACTCAGAGTTTTTTTTTTGTTGTTTGCTGGCGCAGTTTTGTCCTTTTAGAACCCGGAGCGCGGAAGACCCCCGGAAAGCGCTGTCCGGAAAGGGCCTTGGCGACACGGAAGGATCACGGCGGCGATTTAACGCCGCACCTAATTTGTAGTAAAATCGGGGATATTCCGCCTTGAATGGGCCGTAAATGGCGACCCAGGACCGTCACGCGATGTCCGTCACACTGTGAGGCGGGGAGGCCTTGTCTACGACCCGCGTCGCGCATGATTATGAATGCATCTTGGTCCATACTGCCATTATTTACCTCCCGGCTCGGGGTGAGGGACTCGTAAACGCGCCGCCAACGACGTCGTCGTTCCGATGAGGGGCGCCCGCTCGAAAGACGGCAGGTCCGCACACTCTGTAGCCAGTGGTGGCTCATGTGTAACGGTGGCCGAGAGCGCAGAGGCGTCGACTTCCGAATCCGGGGGACCTGGGTTCGACACCCAGGGCAGTCGTCATTTTCGACAGGCTGTCCCAGGGTCCCAGGGAACCGCCCGCCTAATTTTGTGTCGGCTTTGTGTTCGCTCACTCACATGAGGTATTTATACAACCTTCCGGCGATCCACTGCCGTCCAAACCAGAGATGGGTGGGAGGCAGAACACTACACCCGGTCCGGTTCGGGGAACGGCCTTGCACCAAATAGCCTTCCTCTTGCAAAAAAAATAAATTATGAAATTATTTTGTCGGGACGGGGTTCGGGCGGACACCCAGCCGCGCTGGCCCACTGTGCAGCAGAGCGGCCCCGAGGAACTAGGAGTCAGCCCGGCAGGCCGGCAGCCGCAGCACGGCTCTGTCGGTTGAGTTGCCCACTGTGCGCCTAGCGGCCGCAGCCGCAGCCGCGCCGGGGGTGGGAGCGGGTGGCACCGAGGACGCCGAGAAGAGACGAGAAAAACGAACGCCAACGGTGGGACGGAAGTCTGGTAGGCATTTACCGTGCAGCGAACAAGCGGCTACATCCCCTCTCGAAATTCCCAGTTCTGGCCTCGAGTGTCATGAGACGCGTGGAAGTCTGGGGAGTCGGGGGGGAGGGGGAAGGGCCCGCGCTGCCCTTTAACCCATGTGATGAACAGGGCTTGTGGGAGGTCACATCTCTCTCGCGTCCCAGCTGGCATACAGTGGGCCGGAAGACCAGCGTAGACGCGTTTTGAGCTCCTGAGTCGCTACGCGCAGGACTCGAACCGAACGTGTGACCCCACTAATGGATTGCTCTCCAAACGAGGAATCCATTGCTGGGGGTCTTACGTTCGGTTCGAGTCCCACACACTTAATGTTCAATGAGAATTAATTAAACCTAGAGAATTAAACTTAATGAGAATTCATCGCATCTTATGACACAGCTAATTTTTATCATGTTTTCGCAGCTAGAACCGTAGGGTACGATGAGCTTTTATGGTATTACGAATAGATTTCACCGTAGAACATTTAGAGTGCACTTAGCGATTCTGGAGCTCAAAACCCGTCCGGTATTTCGACCGCGTCCACCGGTCTTCGAGCCCACTGTGCAGCGGAGTGGCGCGCCCTTTGTCCGCCCACCCTCGAGTACTACCACTCCGGGCGGATGACGAGCCCCGGAGCAGCAGCCCCGGAGCAGCAGCCCCGGAGCACCAGACCTGCAGCCAGCGCAACTTCTCGCGATAGATCACAGGGGTGGGAGGTGTTTCACAGATGTGTACATTTTTCTGTCGGACGAGCGACAGCCGCGAGGCAGAAGCTGCAAGAAGTGAGAGGGAAAGCAACAACAACAACAACAACAACAAAAACAACAACAACAACAACAACAACAACAAAATCTTTCTCAAGATGAGCGTTTTTCGCGCGCGCGCTCCGGCTGAAAAAAATGGGCCCTGATTTTTCCGGGTGAAATATCGCCGCGTGTCGCCGGGGGTGTGCAGGCTGCAGGCAGACATTGGAGGGCGGTGCAGTTGTTGTTCTTGTTGTTGTTCGGAAGCGGATAAACTGCCAGGACGCTTTTGACAACCCGTCACAGATTTGTCCAGTATAAACCACTTTAATCTTGTCGCAGCGTCTTTCCTTTCCTTCAAATTTTCCAGAAATTTTTAAAAAGTCTTTCTTGAATTTGAGAGACCTTGAATTTGTCGTAAAAGTCTTAGTTTCTTTTCGAGTCCGTTTCGTTCTCCCCCCGTGGATTGTTCGTTGGATGCTTCTGTCCGCGAGTGTACCGCTCTGTGCCCGGTCGTTGGGATGTTCGTTCGGAGGGTCGGCCTCCGTCTGTGAGACCCCTGCTGCCCTGCGGAGCGAATTCATTAGCACCATGCGAGTTTTCGTGCGGACTGTACCGGCAGCCCTCACACAAAAATATACACAGATAATCCCGTGAACGCCATTCTAGTCTCGGCGCTGCTCCTTGCACTGATAGGAAAAAAGTACAGAAATTACACGGAAAATGTCTGGTAATTTTTTACCTGGACTGTCCGTACCTTGCCTACCATGGAGCTTCAGGACATGTACATCCGTGCATGTACCACTTTACATGAGATCCTTATGGGGACCACAGAGAACCAGTACGGAAGGTCGGTACCTGTTCTGTACCCTATTTTCCGTACATTTTCAGTACCAAACCACGGAATTTTTTGCAGTGTGCACTGTAGCGCTGTAAACACTGTACCGCTGACTGCTGCGTGCCCTTGTGCTCCAACCTGGTTGCTGGATCAGCTGGGTAGGCCCCGGGCTGGCGGCCCCAGGCAGGCAGACCCAGCTGGCACCGACCGGGTGGAATACACGTTCCTTGGAAGTGGCGGGGGGAGGGGGGGGGCTGCCATTGCTGCAGTGCCTGCTACACCCTGTCGCCTGCAGAACGCCCCGCCCCGGGGCTCCAGAAGCATCCACAGGCTGCTCAGATTCCAGCAGAGCCTCCTCCAGGCGGACATCCCCTGCAGGCGGCGGTGTCCTTTTGGCACAGCCCAAGGAGGGAAGTCGAGTCCGGACGAATATTTTGTGAGTGTGCGAGAGTCCCTCTAACCAGTATTTACGGGTGGTGGATATATACCTGGGGAGCGGACTCTCGTTCGACCGATGCGTGTGAAGCCAAGGCCTGCCTTGATGATGGCTCCCCGATAGTGCATCAGGACCACCCCGCCGCGCCCACTGACTGTGCTGCGCCACGCGGACGCTCCCGCCGGGGTGACCTTGACTGCACCCCTGGCCTAAATATCGCGAAGCAGGGGGACGTCTCATTTAGGATCACACTTGGCTCGGCACCCCTCCTCCTCCTTCTTCCTCTTTTTGTTCTTGGTCTTCTTCTTGTTCTTCTTCTTTCTTCTCCGGGCCGGCCACAGGAAGCCCCCTCTGGCCATAAACCCTAAGGCTTCTCCTTCCATAGCGTCACACGTTGTGGTCCATACGTGTGCGTGTGTGTGCGTGTGCGCGCGCACGTGAGGGTGCGAGTGTGTGTGTGTGTGTGTGTGTGTGTGTGTGTGTGTGCGTGTGTGCGTGCATTCTTCAAAAATCAGTCAGCCGAGGAATCCCTGCGGCCCCTCCGCTCGCCGCCCAGTGGGCCGCCCAGCCTGTCACCCTCCAGTCGTCATAAAAGTCGGTCCGCGTCAACAAACGCCGGCCAGGACCAACCTCCGGGCTGCATGCCTTTAGGCCCGCCCGCCGCCTGTGGGCCCCGAAATAGTGTTCGGAAACCGTAGGAAAACGCAGTGGGTATAGTCGCGCTGTCGAAATGTGCTCTAGCGAACTTTGACGCGGCTCTCTCTCTCTCTCTCTCTCTCTCTCTCTCTCTCTCTCTCTCTCTCTCTCTCTCTCTCTCCATCTCTCTTTCTCTCTCTCCATCTCTCTCTCTCTCTCTCTCTCTCTCTCTCTCTCTCTCTCTCTCTCTCTCTCTCTCTCTCTCTCTCTCTCTCTCTCTCTCTCTCTCTCTCTCTGTGTGTGTGTGTGTGTGTGAGCCGCAGCAAGGCTCGGCAGAAGCAGAAGAAACCGCTCATTTTTAGTACTCGCTGCTGCCCAGGGCTCAGCCCCGCCATGAAATCTGTCATGAAATCTCTTTCAAGTCCATGACAGGCACGGCTCCGCCGGGCTCCACGACGCTCCACGACGCTCCACGACGCTCCACCCGCCCTGTGCGACTTTACGATGTCGCCGCAGCGGCGCAGCCGGAGAGCAGCGCGCCGTGTTGCACACACACACACACACACACACACACACACACACACACACACACACTCACACAGACACACACACAGACACGCGCGCGCAGGGCGCAGTATGATTTAGCGGCGTCTGTTTCCATTTTTATTTGCCGTCTCGTCACTCACAGGCAGCAGTCCATCTCGACCAAATCATTATTTCTGGCAAGAGTCGAGCAATAATGTGTGTCTTTAATTTCTCCCCCCCCCCGAACCCCCCTTTCCCCTCCCTCCTGCTCCATTTCCCCTGTTTGACGCACACTTGTAGTGTCCTTGGGGGGCTCTCGCCCCCCCCCTCCCGCTCTGTACGCACGCCTGTACGCCCCAGCGGCCCTGACATGTTGTGATAGCCTCCAGTTTATGGTGCAGTGTGCTTCGTCTTCATCTCAACATGCACTTGTTTTCACCCTTGAATCCCCCATACCCCCCCCCCTTCTGCCCTTCAGAACACGGAGCAGTGTCAGCGACAGCGTCGACAAGGAGAAGGGGAACGCAAAATTAATTTCTCATCCTTACTCCGACGGTTTAGGTTCCGTGTGGGATCCCAGTTTGAATCGATTTTGTGGAAAATGTAGACATTTTGTGACATGTCACTAGGGTTACTTTCTTCGCCTTGTCTTCGAGCGTTGGTTAGAAGAGGAAGATATAATTTTCAATTTTAATAAAATCAATTAATTTTTTTTTGAAAAAAAATAAAATAAAAAATGACTAAGTTTTAAAACAGAATTTTTATTTTTCGTTTGCCGTTGAACGTGGAAGAAACCGTTGCTGTATTTTTTTGAGGCTCGGTGGCTGTGGGGAGGCCCTATGGGGTTGGGGGCGGGGCGTGGCGGGGCGGGGCGGGGTGGGGCGGCCGGCGGTGGGTTGGGCGGCGCGCCTCTCACCCCCACACGGCTCCACACGGCTCCACACCGACCGAGGGGCCCAGCCAGCTGCCTCCGTACAGTCCGCGCCACAAACATGCCGCCACCTGTTTCCGCAGAGCCGCAGCCGTTGCTGCGCGGAGTGTACCGCGCACCGCTAGCAAAGCGCGCACCTTGCACCCAAAACCTAACCTAACCTAACCTAACCGTGCGTGGCTTGCCGCGGATAGGGTGGCAGGCCGGTTCTCTACGGCACCTATTCCACAGCCGCCTGCAAGAAGAGTTCCGAGACATGGTCCCTGAAACAAACTCCCTGAAAAGTCTTTTCTGAGGCTTCGTCGAGAATTTTCCAAAACTTCCCTCTTTACCAAATAAACAAAACAAAAAAAAAACGACGGAAACTGAAAGAAAATTGGAAGTTTCGGCATTTTTCGAAGATGGGAGGCAATGTCTGATAACCCGACAAGTTCTCCAGAAATTTCCTCCAAAAACATTTCCAGCAGACGCGCGCTTTCAGCCCAGCCTGTACCTCCCTACCTGCGCCTCCTTTAAATGCCCGCCGTCCTTGATGTCTTCTCTGCGTCCTTTTAAAATCCTCGGCTATTTTCTTACGGTGGCCAGCCGGCCCGCGCCAGCCAGCACGGCGGTTGGCAGGAGGCAGGACGGACCGAGCAGGCGGACGGGAAGGGGAGGGGGCGGAGCCCTTTACAGAAAACCTTCGGGGCACCCTTAGGGGCACCCAGCCGGCCGTGCGTGTACACTGCGTGTACTCTGGGCGCAGCCATTCATGGAGACCCTGCCAGCATTTTCCTGCTCCCCCTCCCCCCTCCCCCCTCCCGCTCCCCCCCCTCCCCGGCCCGGCCGTGCGGGCGGCGCGACGCGGCGTCGGTGGTCGACGGACGACACTTATGGCTAATTATTTCGCCTGATTTATGTCGGGTCGAATGCCGTTCTCCTCAGGATATCGGCCTGCTTCCGCGCTCCCCCTCGCCCTCGGCCCCTGGTGAGTGAGCGGTCACAATCGGTCAGATTCGAGATCTCGAACGAGACCGTTCCAGACACTGCGTCGGGGTCGGGGAGGCGAAAAGAGGAGATGAGGTTTCGCTGATGATGTGTGACCGTTTTGACCGCCTGTATGGGAACACACACACTCACACACACTCACTCTCTCTCTCTCTCTCTCTCTCTCTCTCTCTCTCTCACACACACACACACACACACACACACACACACACACACACACGACGAGCGGACGGATGGCGCAAAGGGACGCTCCGTTGGAGAGGAAATTTGACCTCTCCGTTGTGGTGGCCGGCCTGGACGGCCAGGAAGTGTCTGTTAAAAATGCATTTAGCCTGCGCGCCTGCGTCGTCTGGGGTCGCTTAAAACGCCATCATAGGGAACAGTCATCAGCTGATATATCCGGAGCGTCGAGTGGCGTCGGCTAGCGCGACACAGTGCCGTGAGTGCTATTCATTACCGCAGCGCTCTGTGGTTCGAAAACGCGCCCGCACCGCGTACAAATCCAGCAAAACACTCTCGGATCGGTGAAGTTCGAGAATTTCATCACCCGGCTGGTGCATGCTGGGAAACCAGTGGCTGTGTGTGTGTGTGTGTGTGTGTGTGTGTGTGTGTGTGCGTGCGTGTGCGTGCTTGCGTGAGTGTGAGTCGGCGTGTGTCGCCATCCCGGCGGCTCCTCTCGTGCAGAACACCCTGACATCCGTCGTGCGAATATCCGGCCGGGGTGCAAAACAACGTCCAAATCTTGCGCCATTATTCGCAGTGGCACGTGGCTGGCCGGCCGGGCCTCGGCACAGCCTTCCGTTGCTTCGAATCCCGGCCGCGGCCAAAAGCAGCAAGTCGTTTATAGTACAGAACGCGCGAGCAGGGTGAGACCGAAGAAAATTGAATCCGTGTGACCGCGCGAGCCAGTGGCTTGCACACATTTAGCTCCGATCTGCATTTTCGACCCGAGACATTTTCTTAGTCGTGATTATTCAGCATGCAAAATCGCGACTAGGCCATAAACGCGCCACCTTCCAGCAGCAAAGCCCCCCCCCCTTTTTTATCGCAGAGCTCCATCAGCTGACGGTGCCCCGCTCGGCTCCGCTTGCTCCGTGCCGCCACAACAGCTGATCTCCCGGGGACGGCTGCGCCATGCGGCTGCGGGCTGCGGCCTACCCCCACCCCACCCCACCCCACCCCACCCCACCCCCACCCCCACCCCCACCCCAGCCGCGCCGCGTCCGGGGCGCGCCAGTCCTTGTCCTTGACGGCGTCCCCGGACGCAGCCGCCTGTGCTCAGGGCTGCCTGCCCAGGCCGGCTGGCTCGGCGCGGTATAGCCCGTCGGCCGCAACGAGGCCGCGGCGGCGGCGTGCTGGCGCTGTTGGGCCGGCCAGTGCTTGCCCACTGTGCGGCGGCGGCGGCAGCCCACTCGGGTGGCATTGTCGGCGCGGCTGACGACGCCGGTCGACGAAACACGCGGCGGCCAGCGGCCAGGATGCCGCTGCCAGGGTCTGGAATGCCGCCGGCGCGTTCTAACAGCGTTCCGAATTTAACGGATGGTTTCGGGGAGCGGACTGCGCGGCAGGCCGGCCGACACGCACGAGTGCGACGGAGACAGAGGCCAGCAGGTATGGCCGAGGGAAGGAAGGCAGGTCCCCGACAGATGGGACGCTGGCCGGGGCTGCGTCCGGGGCGCCGCCTCGGCCCGGACGCACTCCATGGGGGCACCTGGACGCCCCCCGGCCGCCGCCGCGTGCCCGCCGCACAGTCGGCCAGAAGACTGCGCAGGCGGGCAAAACTCTAGACGCGTTTTGAGCTCCAGAGTCGCTGAATGGGACTCGAATAGAACGTGTGACCCCACCAATGGATTCCTAGTTCGGAGAGCAATCCATTGGTGGGGTCACACGTTCGATTCGAGTTCCATTCAGCGACTCTGGAGCTCGAAACGCGTCTAGAGTTTTGCCCGCCTGCACAGTCTTCTGGCCCACTGTGCGCCGCCCCATCCACTGCCAAAAAACAGGCCCGGAATGGCGGAAAGAAAACAAAACACCGGAGGCTGATGAATTACAATGGAAGCAAATCGTCGCACGGCTGCCGGGAAAATCATGACAACGGGACAAAATGAAGGGGGTTTCATTTTATTGCGACACCTGTTTTTCCGTGTAGGCATAAACGCGCCCCACGCGAACGGCCGGGTATTCGGGCCGAAATATATATCGGCCGGCGGCGGCAAAATTGTTGTGCCTGGGGCCGGCCGGCTGGGGCTAGGACGACAGGTGAACCGCACTCAGGCAAATGAAGTCATACACTCGAGCAGCCTCGCCGGCAAATGCGCCGCGGCAGAGGGACCCCCGTTGCAATTATGCTCTGCTCTGATCACCAAGTACCATAGCTCATCATGGTTATCGTCGCCAGGAACCCAGGCGGGCTGCGTAGGGCTGCGCGGCAGCCAGGGTGGCAGGCCCGCTCAGCCGCTCCGTGTGTTTTGAGGCAGAAGCACACCTCCGCACAGTGGGTCAGAAGACCGTTGAGGCGGACAAAATTCTAGGCGCGTTTTGACCTCCACAGTCGCTGAATGAGACTCGAATCGAAAGTTTGACCCCACAAATGGACTCCTCGTATGGAGAGCAATCCATTGGTGGGGTTACACTCCGTTCGAGTCCCATTTAGCGAATCTGGAGCTCAGAACGCGTCTAGAATTTCGTCCGCCTCAACGGTCTTCTGGCCCCACTGTGCCTCGGAGAGCTCGAAGCACACCTCGAGCCTCCGAGTCTTGTCGATACGCGACACTGCGCGTTTCACGCGTCTCTGTCGCTCACGCGGCATTGTCGACCGCGGCCAGGTGTGGCACACTGTGCCAGGCAAAGATGCCCCGGCACGTCTGTCGTAAAAACGGGCCAATGAATGGACGGAGCCCCCGAGCCCCCGAGCCCCCGAGCCGCGAGCCGGCCGGGGCCCTGGACCCGCATGCATCCTCCTATTGAGCAGCGCGCAACGGTCGCCGGAGGAGGCAGCAGCACTATTCTAGAGTGCGCACAAAAGACAGACTTTTGGAAAATCCCTCGACGCCAACGGATTCCGCCACGGCGCTCAGATTCTCCGGAGACGTGAGTGGCCGTTCGCAGTGTGGACTTTTCGAGGTGTCACCGTGAAAATTTAGGGGTTAGATTATCGCGATTGGTCGCTTCTACACGCCCCTTCTTGCTGGCCAAAAAGGGGCAAATGTTCCATTTTTATTTTTTTTCGGGATATTTATTTTATTTATTTTTTGCGTTGGAGCTCTTAATGATGCTGCGTGCGTGTTTTTCATTCAAAGTTTACTCGTTTCACTTCATTTGTCTTATGTATTCTTAGCGATATCCAAGGGGGGGGGGGGGCACCGGGATAGGGGTCCCACGAGCCCCCATCCGAGGTCCAACTAGTCGAACGGCCGCTCTGAACGACATCCGCGCACCTGGATTCTTCCAGTGAGCAGACCAGGTGGCGTCCGAACACCGATAGGCCCATAGGCCGGGCCGGCCAAACGGATCTGTCTGGAATTAATGCTCTGGGTGTGACACCTGGGGGCTGCCAGCTCGGGCTGCCAGCTCGGGCTGCCGGCTCGTGCCTCGTGCCGGCCCCACGCCCCAGCTGACCCCGCTGGCACCGCCCCGCTGCGATACAACTATTATTGCACTAGCGGCCCGGGAGTACATTAGTTACAGTCCAGCTTCTTCAGACCAGTTTCACGCAAATTCCTGTCAAAAATTAATATTTTCCGAGTCTTTCTGGCCTTTTTTTTTTCCTCTAAGCGTGAGGCCCGAAAAACGGTCACGTCATTTGGGTACGGCCCCGAGTTGTTCGTCAGTCCCGTCATCCTCGCGGTGGCGGCGGCGGCGGCGGCGGCGGCGGCCTTCACGGAGCCTTTCTTCTGTTTACGTCCGCCAGACCGTCCGGGCGTCTCTGTCTGGACGACGCGACCCTTTGATTTAGGCCCACGCGATTGTCCTCTCTCTCTCTCTCTCTCTCTCTCTCTCTCTCTCTCTCTCTCTCTCTCTCTCTCTCTCTCTCTCTCTCTCTCCCTCTCCCTCTCCCCCTACCCACGCTCCGGGGACACAATGCCCCAAATTATAGCCATTAAATACCCGCCAATCATTACACGGTTCAATTAAAGAGCGGAAAGATATATAGAGCATTTCGGTCTGTTCCGCTGGCCTAAGTGAATCGGACGGCATCCAGGACCCAATCATCCATGTCGCCGAATCGGGGCGAACAATTTTCGGCCGGCGCTGTTAGGACCCTGCTGGGACTCTCATTCCGCAACCATTTTCAGCAGTTGCAATGACGCCGTCGGCGAGTGTCGCATGGAGTGGAGTTTCCGACGGTGTGCCGGGCAACTGGTGGCGCTGCACAGTGGGTCAGAAGACCGTTGGCGGCGGCCAAAATCCCGGACACGTTTTGAGCTCCAGAGTCGATAAATAGGACTCGAACGGAACGTGTTACCCTACCGATGGATTCCTCGTTAGAAGAGCAATCCATTGGTGGGGTCACACGTTCGATTCGAGTCCCATTTAGCGACTGTGGGTCTCAAAACGCGTCTAGAATTTTGGCCTCCGCAACGGTCTTCCGACCCACTGTGCGCTGTCCGAGTCCAGCTGCTGTCTGGGTATTCGCTGCCGAAATGCCCACTGTGCGTCGCCGAGGCAGCGGCCGTCACGCACTTCCCGACGTGGTGTCCACTGGGCGGCGGTAAGCGCCGGGCAGATGGCGTGCTTCGCGTGACGAGGCGTGAATAGCTGCCAGCGATTAGCCTCGAAGCCTTTGATGAATTCGCGGCGGCAGAGCGAACGGAGCCAAGCGATCATTTGGAGCAAACTAGTTTCCAGGAGTCCGGCCGCAGGCAAAGTCCGTCTGGCCGAGGTGGTAATCCCAGGGGCCAAGCCTATGAGGTACAAACAAAAGTTGAGAAGGTAAGAAAAAACAACAACAAAAACCAAAAAAAAAGAGAGAGAGATGAATGGGAGCGAACGTGTCGCTTTAAAGGGCTTCGTAATCATTCCAGACGCTACGGCCCGTGTGCTTCAATCATCTCCTACATGATTTCTATTGGGACTATTGTGTGCGCACCGTCAGCACGTTGAAATTTATTTTTATTTTCCCCCAGACAGCTCCCGCTGCTCCCGCGGCGCGCCTCTGTGCAGTCGGTACTAATATTTTAGTGGCGGTGTAAGCGCGCGCCCCGCCTGATGAGATTACCGTTTCAATGGAGTGCAGAGGTCAGAACCGCAGTAAATTCTTTTGGAAAAATTAAAAGATACCTGGGGTGCGTACTGTTAAAACCAAGAAGGAATAACGTCCGTTTTGTTAATATCACTCGCTATTTTTGTGTGCACACTGTAAAAATTTCTGTACTTTAATACGGAAAATGTACGGAAGAATATAGTACGGAAGTACGGACGAAAGTATGGAACGTCCGTACCAGTCCCATAGAAGCTCATGTAAACGGGTACGGAAAAAAGGACAGAAAGTTCCGTACTTGGCAAGTACGGATGGTCCAGGCAAATTGTTGACCAGATATGTTCCGTACTTTTTCCGTACTTTTTTCTACCAGTGCAGAACGCGACTTTTGCGGAACCGCGGTTGGGTTCGCTCGCAGGAGTCGGTTCGCGGGTTCTGGTTCGCGCCGCGCGCTCGCATCCGTTCGCAAACATCGTAAAAAGAAAATCCCCTGGAGGTGGGACATAGTGCGGTGCAGCTGCCAGGCGGAGTGAAAATGCCAATTATGTACACACGAGCCGATGGAGCCGATGAGGGGTGTCGGCTGGTCGTCCCCCCGGGTCTTCCACGCCAGCCAGAACCCCTTTACGAATTTTAGATGCATCGCCAACAACAATGAGCGGCAATGACTGGCCAGAAGTCAGCTGTCATCCAGCGGGGCCCACTCCCACTCCGAACGGGCTTTTCGGCGCTGCCGGCTTCATGCGTGCGAGAGAGACGGCGACCCTGCGCGGAATCAGCCTAATACTGATGACTTTTCGGCTTTACATTGTTGGCTATGCTGCGCCCCGCCCTCAGGGACCAGGGAATGCCAACTTGAAAAAAATAAATAAATTAAAATCCAGCTCGAGGTGAGTGTTTGGTGACCGTTACAGAAAAAAACGCTAAGCAAACAGAATTTTGAAAAAAAGAAAGTTTTCGACACTTTTGAAAAACGTGGTCAAAGCCAACCGTTTAAGAGATGCGCCTGGAGATGGAATTTTCGGCAAGTTGGCACTCCTGCTGACACAGGCCGGCTTGCTGCGTCGACAACTTCCGGAAACAGCGCGCCTTCCACAGAGTGCGCAATGACCTCTTTCACTTTACTGGCCGTTGTTCCCCGCCTTGGCAGAAGTTGGACCCGTCTCCGCATGGCAACGCCTGGCAACGCGGCATTGTCGTCACACACTGTTCTTACCTTAGAAAACGGCTGAGGCGCCGCTCTGTGTGTGTGTGTGTATGTGTGTGTGTGTGTGTGTGTGTGTGTGTGTGTGTGTTCGTTCGTGTCTACGATGAGGTGCTAACAAGATATTAGGTGGGGGTTATTAGATAGATTCTCGCTGAGCTGATGTCAAGGACCCTGCTGTTCTCTGGTACTACTGTACTCATAAGACAAAGTGCTCCCCTTTGAGACCTGCCCTGCCGCGGGGCCTCGAAGGCGTGTCCCTTCGACAACCAATGAGAGCGCGTCCACGCCACGCCGCGCCACGCAGCGCCACGCCACACCACGCACTAGACGCACACACACTGGACGACACATGAGTGACGGAACTGTGCATGTCTCCAGTAACGAGCCGGCAGCAGTTTATTCGAAGCAGATACAACAAAATGGTTTTCGTTTCTGGCTTTAAACACTCGCCTGTTAGCAGCACACTCGCCTCTCGCGTTCCAAACTAACGAACAAACTAACTAGCTAACTTAACTAACCGCCTAACCACCCGTCCGTTCAGCGCGCCCGGGCACAGTGGGCCGCGCGGGGCGGGGCTGCAACTAGCGTGGGGCGAACGCCGACATACGTGGGTCGTCCCTGTGTAATTGACACGTGCATGTTCTTTGTGGCCTGGGTTCGACTACCGCCGCCGCCGCGCTTTTTCTCGGAATCGAGATGCTTCCGATCTTTCGCAACGCGGGACTCTGCTGTCGAGGAGAAGGAGTTGTGCATTTCTCATTTTCATCAGGGAAAAGTTTCTTAATACACAGGAATTTTATTTTAAAAAAACCCTCTTTTTTTTTCTTTTTTTTTTTTTTCGATTTATTGGGCAGCAAGATTCCGAGGAATTCCGTCGGGCCCCAGGGCGGTAAGGGTAAGGAACGGCGTTGAGGCCGGCCAGCCCGAGCAGGCGGCGGGCGGGCGGGCAGGCAGCCGAGCTGGCAGCCCAGGCGCCCATCCCGTGCATTTGGACCTATCCGCAGCAGGTTTACCGTGGGGTCGGAGCGGCCCGAAGGGACTCGCCCAGGCCGTGCTAGCTTCCTAATTGGACGCAGACGGAAAATACGAAACGCAGACACGAAAACAAAAACAAAACGAAGAAAAACTGGGGTCTCTTTGCGAGTGCACGTTTAGAGATCCCCTTTCCTACTTGTCTACGTGTTCTTGTCTCACACATACTCCCCCTTTCTCTCTGTCTCCCTCACACACACACACACACACACACACACATGCACCCCCCTCACACACACACAGTCCATCTGTGTCGCCCGCATCCCTGCACTCTCAGCTGACCCATATCCTGTAACAGCTCACCACCTGTCACACACATATGTGATTCTGCGTCTCGTGTTTTCGGGGAAGCGACTGGAGGGCCGCAGGAAGGGCCGTCTGTTGGGTTAGGTTTGGTTAGGTTAGGTTAGCGCGCTCATCGCAACAGCTGACTCCTCCGCCTTTTAACAACTCTCAAGCAGTACAAAAAAAAAAAAGAGCTAAAGATTTAAGGAAAACAAAAATTTTAAAAAATGTCGCGAGGAGAGTTGTTTAGTCGCCAGCAGTTGGTTCGAAACCGGAGATTAGAGTGAAAATTTTCGGTGCAGAGTACCGCGCAAATTTGGCACCGGCACGCAAGCAGAGGCCAGGATTTGCATTAAGCGGCCATTCGCACTGATTTATCCCCAGCTCACAGAGACCCACCCCTTGCCTCCCTTCTGCCGCACAGTGGGCTGCAAGGCCTGCTGACCAACAGGGCGCCATGTTACAGAAGCACCCTTCAATTTACTTATATACCCCTATTTTTAGGAGATGAATATTTACCCCCACGTCCCGTCAGCTGGGATGAGACCAACTCAAAATTCTGGCCAAAAATTGTTTGGTTGAAATCGGTTTGTGGAAACTCGTTCACACAAAACCAACTTTATTATTTATTTTCTCATAAAATTAGCACGAAATGCGATGCCATTTCCCTGTGGGAGTGCGTCGTTAAAAAGAAATGGGGCAGCCCCGGCGGGGATTCGAACCTGTGACCTTGCGGGCGGCGGGCGCGCTGTGCGTGTGATGACACAACCCCACGTCGTGTCACATGAGACAAGATGAATGCAAACAGCTGGTATTACGCAGATCCGTAAGGGAGAGGGTCACTGCACTGTCTGTCCGTCTGTCTGTCTGTCCGTCTGTCCACCAATCGCTGTGACGCAAAGAGTGGCAACCCTCCGCTGGTGGTTGGGCTGCCATGGCTACCGTAGCGACGGCAAATCCTTTGATAAAAACAAGCCGCGGAACCACAGAACCCGTCCCCTTTTTTCGGTTCGTCGTTGTTTTTGCGTGGACGCACATGGCAAAGAGCAGGCCTAATCTTGTGCTGCGCCCGACCGGGCCGGAGCTGCAGCTCTGCGTCTGGCCCGCGGGGAACTGTGAGTGTTTAGTGGACCGATGCAGTGCGGCAGTGCGGCCGGCCACCGCGGCCAGGTCGCCCCCCCCCCCCCCCGGCCCTCGCTATGTCGTGTGCCTCGCCGTGTGGTTGCAGTTTATCGTGCACTTTTTGCCCCGCTTTGGATCGTGGAGCTGCTTGGAGCCGTGCGCCCCGCCCCGCCCCGCCCCGCCCCGCCCCACCCCACCCCACCCCGCCCCACCCCGCCCCGAGACCCGGGGACTCAGTGCCATCCCGCGCAGACCCGCGGACCTGTGGACAAATCGGTGACGATAAGCAAGCCGCAGTGTAGGTCCGGCGGACCGAGCACCAGATAGCCCCATTACCACCCGCAAAGTGCAACGGCAGCGGCCACGCCCCGCCCCGCCCCGCCCCGCCCCCTTCACCAGTCCCAAGACGTATTGCAGCAATTGCAGAGGTCGTAGCGGAGAGCGGGCTAATGCTGTGAATCTCCCCGCGAATGTCTTCGTCCTTCAGACGGCGATGTACAGCCCACAGCAAGGCCGGCGGAACGGCCGAATGGCACCACCCCGTCGGCAGCACGGCGCCGTTTTGGAAAGTCACAGGCCTCGCGAGGCGCGGCGGCTGGCTGCGTCGGGTGACCGCCGCGCACAGTGGGCGCCGCGGCCGGCCAACACTCCGGACGCGTTTTGAGCTCCAGAGTCGCTAAACAGGACTCGAACCGAACGCGTGACCCCACCTGTGGATTCCTCGTCCGGAGAGCAATATATTGGTGGGGTCTACGCGCTCGGTTCGAGTGCCATTCGAGTGCCATTTAGCGACTCTGGAGCTGAAAACGCGTCTAAATGTTTTGGCCGCCTCCGCCGGTCTTCTGGCCCACCGTGCGCCGCGCGACGCGCACGCGCTCTAGGGTTACCGCCGGGAAACAGAGCCACGCGATACCCGGTGAAAGTTTCGGGAACGTGTGGGCGCGCGCCACGCGCGCCTCCACTCTAGATAGGAACACTTTCGTCTAAAATGTCAAGCGATTCGCCGCACGTGGCCCCTATCCCACGGAGGCAACTCGGAAAGACAATCCGTATCAAAACAGTTTGTTTGGAACTTTGAGGCCAGCTCTGAAACAGGATCGCCTTTTGAAGCAGTTTCCAGGTTCACTTCGGTGAGTACCTCGGAGGAAAAGGGGGGGGGGCGCTTTGATTACGCCCTGTGCTTGAAGCATGGAGGGTTAGGATATGATTACATGGGGGAGGGAGGGGCCAAAAACCTGCCGAAAGGTGATTACGTCATATGTGGACGGCCTTAGAAGCGCACAAAGTCTAAAGTCCTCCGAATATAAAATCGTTAAAAATTGACAGTGTGTCTACGCATGTATGTATGTGAGGGTTAGGTCCGAGCGGCTTCAGAAGTTGTCGGCATTCTCGCTAGGTGTGGACATGCTGCAAACACGCCATGCCTTCAAAATGAGCAGCATAAGGGGCAGCTGGGCGGAAGACGAAGATGAGAAGTGGAACAGGATAATGGAGCAGCGTTTCGAACGGCAAACTGGCAACGCAGAGTCCCCAGCATCCTCGGGCGAGATTCGGTAGCGAAATTCGAACGGGTTGCTTCGGCGGAGTTCATGCCGTTTTTTGCTTTCCTCGGCTGGGGGGATTTATTGCAGGTTGGCCGGCTGACTTCACCCCCTCCGTCGGGGCAGGACTGGTCAAATATTTCATCACCCTTTTGAAGTTGCGAGAGTCGCGTTCGGGTGACCGGTCCGGACGGCAGGGGTGCCAGCGACAGCGCCAATTGTATGGTGTGTGTGTGTGTGTGTGAGTGTGTGTGTGTGGCACACTGTGCGCTGTCTCACTCCCTACGTGACTCACACGGTGCGTGTGCTCGAGAACGCACTGCTGTAGCCGTGTAATCACCGCAGTCCGCGAGATAGAAAGATGAATAGAGGATGGAATTCGACACCGTGTGCCCCTGAAGGGCCTGAAGGGCCCGAAGGGCCCGAAGGGCCAGGGCCTTGGGGCGTTGGATCACGGAGGAGGGGGCGGCGGGGGCCTCCACCAATACCACAAGGTACGGCGCTGTTACCCTAGGCAGCTCCCTGTGTTCTGCTATGCTGCTGGATTTCGACAAAAACTCCAGAGATCTCGATCTGGCTCGTAGAGCTCCTTCAGTAAACATAAAGGCACTTGTCGACAGGTTCTTGTCGAGTGGACATCCGGGAACGGCCGTAAACGAGGTGAAGCACACACATGTTACAGGGAGAGAGAGAGAGAGAGAGAGAGAGAGAGAGAGAGAGAGAGAGAGAGAGAGAGAGAGAGAGAGAGAGAGAGAGAGAGAGAGAGAGAGAGAGAGGTGTTACGGCATTAGCGAGGTGCGAGGGATTGAGGGATAGTGTAACCGGGCCAGAGCCTCGTTTCATCAGGCGGATGCTTCATTTTGGAGAGTGCATCTCTGCCAGTCACTGCGTCTGGCTCACGCCACGGTAAGACCGCAGCAAGGCCGCCGGGCACCCGCAGATTCCGGTTGGTCCTGCAGGGCGTAATGGCTCCCATTGTGTGGTCCGCGAAAAGGGACGGGGGTTTTGTTGTCCCCGGGCCATGGGTGGCCACGGGCCATCGGTCTTAGTGAGGAATCAGCGACGCTCTAGTAATTGGAACAACATACAGAGCTCCTACTAAATATGGATTAGAAAGTTTTCTTTTTCTTCTGTCGGTGTATTTTTCGTGTTGTTGCTCGGCTGCTTGCGGTGTTGATAGCGTGTAGATAACCTCCCCGCGCGCGCCACGGATCACCCACACATACCTGGCCCCGCCCCGCCCCCCATTTCCATGGGAATGAATTCAGACGCAGACCTCCATATTTCATACGGGCTCTTTTCGAATCATTCGTCGTCGCTAAAGAGCGCAGGTAAGTTATGTCCTCGGCTTCGTTAGGATAGGGATTTATTCGGTCCCGAGGCCCCAAGTGGTTCTCGGCGTGACACGGGCTCGTCCACAAACCACCTGGCACGTACTCGCGGTCGCCAGGGGACCTGTCCGAGGATGCGAGCTTCTAAGTCATCGGAAAATGAAAATCAAATCAATCACGTGGTCGACCGAGGCAGAAGGGTCAGGGTTCAAAACAGTTCAAAACACCCCAAAAACCCCGAATAAACTTACCGAGACGTGACGGGGACCCACGCTGTTTGATGGACCCATGACGCCCTCCAAGAATCCCTTTTTGGGGCGCGTCTAAAACAAACCGGGGCGTCTCTCGGAGGATTAAAACGACGCGCAGTTTATTGCGTCAATATGTGGTCGGGGATTATTTTTAAAAACGTTTAGGGGCTGGTGGGCCAGGGCAGACACATATGGGGCCAGGCACACAGAGATCAGTGCCACAAGCTGAGAAAGGACTTTAAATTATCGCCAGGGGAAAAAGGAAAAAAGATGACGGGGACATTTTTACTTTGAGGGTCTATTTGCGTCGATTGGAACTGTTTTAGCAGCTCGACTGACTGATGCCGTAAAATCCTGCGTACACCTTTTCTTGAACACCGACGCGGAACCAACTTCGTTCTTCGTCTGGCACACCATTTTTACTGCACGCTGCGGCCTGGTTCGAGCCGGGGCGGCCTGCACAGTTTCTTGCCTTATTTTCTTTGACAGTTTTTCTATGACACTTATGGCGCGCGGTCGCGCGGCTGCATATGGCCCTAGCTGCTGCTTCTACGACGTCCCTGTGTGTGTGCGTGTGCGTGTGTGTGTGAGAGAGAGAGAGAGAGAGAGAGAGAGAGAGAGAGAGAGAGAGAGAGAGAGAGAGAGAGAGAGAGAGAGAGAGAGAGAGAGAGAGAGAGAGAGAGTTGCGAAAGCGGACCGATGAATGATGAATGCCTGCCCGAGAGGCCGAAAGGGGTGTGTCCACCAGATAAAGCTCCAGGACGGACTTGATTGCTCGGAAGACGCGATCGCCTACCATGCGTCACACGGGCACGTCTCTTCCATTCACACTCACTCACACCACCCACTCACACTTCTACCAGCGCTCCGTTCCGCGAAAGAGGGTGTGACACGCGCGAGCCCAAAAAATTTAACTCGGACGGGGCGTTTTCCTCGTCACCCCAGTGGGAATCGAACCCCGGATACACGTGCCAGAACCAACGCCCTGTCCAATTGCGCTACGGATCTGCCCGGTCCGGTCGCTGTGACCCGGCGCGCGGTGCACTTAGCGCGGCCGGCGCGTGTCCGGGTCAGAGTGACGCGGGGTCAGAGCCCGGCGAGTGTAGATGGAGGTGTGGAGGCGGGCAGCGGCAGTGCCGGCCGGCCGGGCGGGGCGCCTTACCGCTCCAGTGGCGGAGGTAATGGCCGGCATCCTGCAGCACGGCCTGCCAGCTCGCCAGCCCCGCCGGGCCGCCAGCCCGCGGGCAGCCCCGCGGGCAGCCCCGCGGGCAGCCCCGCCGGCAGGCCGTGGTCACTGGTCAGCACGACCTCCTTGTCCTTCTCACGAGCCCGCCTGCCTGCCTCCGTCTTCGTAATTGAGACTCGAAGTTCGGAGGCCAGTTCTCCAGCTGCCTTCCACAGTAGTAGAGCCTGGAAAGTTTCTTTTGAATTTGCGTGTTGGGTTTTTATCTCAGGCAACTCCGGTACTTACGGTGTACTTTTAATCAGCCGATATTTGCTCTACTTTTAGTGATTCCTGCAGGTTTGTCGCTTTCCATTGGAAGGATTCCCGCTGCTTGCGCAGTCCTGCAGTGACCGGCGGGGCTCCCAAGGCATCCCTGCGTCACCGACGCGTGCGACCAGCCAGCCCACTGGGCAGCCCCCCGAACCAAGCCCCGAACAGGCCGACTCGCTACACTTGACTGGCTTTTACATTTCCATTTACATGACCCTCTGCGCTCCACCTTTCCCCCCTGGTGGGGCGGGGTGCTGCGGGGTGGGGCGGGGTGGGGCAGGGTGACCCTCTGAAGCAGAGGAAGATGACCTGGGGCTGCGGACCCCGGGCCAGCCAGCCCCTCCAATTTGACGAAAATATCAAAATATCACTTGAGAATCCGGGCTTGCCGTTCCTCCGTCGAGGAACTTCGAAAGCCGTTTCCCACTTTCAGCCACGAGCTGACCAATGCACGTGTGGAAGTTTACTCCAAAACGGTGAGGGAAATTGGTCGAGGGCGGATGAATTGGTCATGCGCTCCTCTTGGGATTCCGAGTATTGATCAACGCAATAATGCAAGCGACGCGTGCACAGCTGACAACGTTCCTACAAGTCGTTGCAACGACGGCAAGGGTTAACAGGCAGCACAGTCCAAAAATGAAGTCAAAGTTGGGTTAACTTTGGTAACATCAAGTAGATGAAGACAGCTCATACCCATGTAGTCTTTGAGTTACTAAGATTTGGTTTACTTTTTTTTTTTTCGGGGTGGCTGACGTTCTGCCCTTAGTCTGTCATTATCGACTTAATAAGCTGTCATATCGTCCCGCGGGGCGCCGCCGCTTCCCACCTGACTGTGTCCTTCGTGCCCATCGGCCCATCGGACACACCTTCGGGCTTACTCCCTAATGGAGCTTTCATGAGCCCTCGTGGCGGTCGGTGCCAATCAATGACTCATGGCGCGCTAGCCGAAAGCCTGGCCACCGCACAGTGGGCCATACACGGGGGGACGTCCGAACTCGGCTTTCGTCATTCTGTCTCTCTCGCACTACAGTGCCGAAGGGGTGCGAGAGAGACAGAATGCGGGACACAATGAGGTTGAGGCTTAGTAATTGTCCTGGAGAAAATAAAAAGAGACGCGCGCGCCTCAATGGTGTTTATGGAGTGACACAGGCCTTTCGGTGGGAACGGGGCGGAAAACGGAAGCAAGGAGCCCCGTCTCCCTCGCGCGCGTGGCGCTTCGCGAGGGGGTGCGAGAGAGACGGAATAATCATCTCTCGGCGCGCAACGAGCGCAGACAATTCGGCAAGTTTGATGACAGCGAATCCATCATATGGGCGGTGCCCCGTGTGTGCGCTGTGAGCGCCATTTCTCCAAAGTCGTCCTTGTCTCGTGTGTGTGTGTGTGTGTGTGTGTGTGTGTGTGTGTGTGTGTGTCGTCGTCGTCGTCGTCGTCTTGGGATAGAAGGCCACTGCTTAGCTCGCTCGCGCTCGCCCAGCCATAAACTCATCTTTACGATTCGTGAATTAAAAAGTGAAATTGTCTTCGAAACTGTTTCGTGAGGGTCGGACGGCACGCATTATACTCCAGCGAGGGCCACCACGGGGGCGCGGGGCCGTGGTAGGGGGGCGTCGCGGTGGCGTCGGCCGGCGGGGGACCAACGGGGGCCTCGGTGTGACGGCCTCCCGGGCCGTCCGGGACCGTCCGGGACGGTCTGATGGCCGTCTCGACGCCCCCGGACACCGCGCCTCGCCGCTAGACAGAGACAGACGCTAACGTGATTAACGATGACACATAGCCCAAAGTGCGCGACCGCGGCCTGCCAGCGCGCTGTCCCTCTCTCTCTCTCTCTCTCTCTCTCTCTCTCTCTCTCTCTCTCTCTCTCTCTCTCTCTCTCTCTCTCTCTCTCTTTCTCGGGCGGCCACCGGGCCACCATATCTTCGGCTAGCGGTTCATCCTCGCCGTTTTGCGCCACCAAACTCGAAACTGTCGATGATGAAGAGTGCATTTTTCTTCTTCGTCTTCCTCCTGTTCTTGACCAAAGGGAATTTAGAGGAACTTTCGAACGTTCGGGGAACGAGGGGTGGGCAATGCGAGTGAGTGAGTGAGTGAGTGAGAGTGAGTAAGTGAGTGAGAGTGAGTAAGTGAGTGAGTGAGTGAGTGAGTGGGACGCAGAGGCAGTGAAGGGGGAGGGGGTTGTCTTCATCTCGGGCTCATCCTGCCGACGTCTCTCCCTTTACTGTGTGACTCTGCTGACTCTGCTAGAAGCTCTCAAATGAGTCTTTGACTCCAATTTCTCCCCCCCCCCTCCCCTTCCCCCTCCCTGCCCTCCATCATCGTCACGATCTCCTCCCTACACCCTGCCTACCTCATTCTTGAACCCTTTTTATGACTGCGGCTGCTCCAGGCACCTCCAGGCGGCTCCAGGCTGCCCCAGGCTAGCTGTGGCCTGGAGGACCTGAAGGACAGGGGATTGAGGCACAGATTTGGAACGGTTTGCGCTGAGCAAGCAGCCTCACACAATCAAGGCAACCAGCAAGGAAACAGGTTTTACGGTTTTACCAAAACTGAACTTAAGCTTCTTCTTCTTCTACAAAAGGCGAGGGAAGTCGGGAAAAAGAAAGCACTGTGTTTCCCTGACTTGGCAGTCAGTTTTCGTAAAAGCCGTAGGCACGTAGATGCGTTCAGTAGTCATCCCGACGACGCTGCCTGAGTCCCGGAGTGTGACGGAAGTTGACTCCAGGCGAGACTTGCTTTCGTATTTGATACACGCGCCAGCCCCGATTCCTCGTATAAAACTGGCAATGGTCGTAAACAGGCGACTTCGATATCTCGTCTTCGATATCTCGTCGCGATGACGGAAGTGGTGGAAGCGGCGAAGCGAGGCACCCACGTCGCGTCGTCCTAAATATGAACGGAAGCCCGCTTTGATTGAATCCCGTCTGGGCCGTCCAAGTGCAAAACTGGACCTCCGCCTTCTTCTTCTTCTTCTTCTTCTTCTTCTTCTTCTTCTTCTTCTTCTTCTTCTTCTTCTTCTTCTTCTTCTTCTTCTTCTTCTCCTTTTTCTTTGCTCCTGGCTAGGCACCCAGTCGTGACGCCGTAGACGTTCTTTGGATGTCCCACAGGCAATCAGTGCCTACAATGGGCGCACTCGCACTGCTTCGCCTCGCTACACATTCTCTCTCTCTCTCTCTCTCTCTCTCTCTCTCTCTCTCTCTCTCTCTCTCTCTCTCTCTCTCTCTCTCTCTCTCTCTCTCACACACACACACACACACACCTACAGGTATCGACGCAAGAAAGGGCCCGACTGTATGTAAATCTTTTCGTTCACTGTGTTCTCAGCTGCACGCGTTGCCTGAAAGCAGCCTGAAAGGCAGGCAGCGTGAAAAGGGACAAAAGGGGCGAAAGGAGGAGGAGCAGGAGGAGAGGGAGGAGGAGAGGGAGGAGGAGAGGGAGACGAAAGGAACGAGCCGAGCTGCAGCAGAGAGCCAGGCTGCAGGGCCACAGGCCGCAGCGGTGCACTTGCTCATCAACATAAGGCGCAGTTCAAGTTCCGGCCAAAGAGTTCTGCGAAAAAAAGGGTTGATCTGCGGGGACTGCGCCCGAACGGGTCGCTGACCGGCTTGGAGAATAAAATCCCCTTAACTATTACGTTGTGGAACACACCTCCCTGAGATCACGTTCGAATACGTCCTGTCTTGGCAGACGGGTCAAAGGCTCGGCGAAGATCAGCCATCGGATTAGAGGCAAGGATGTGACCCTCGAGGCCCAGTCCGCACGGAAAGGAATGATTGATCGAAACTAGAACCGATCGATCTGTATCTTAACGGAGACTGCGTTCGTTTTAAAATGAGGAGGACCTCAATATTTTTTTTTTCCAGTCGTCATGCTAAAGACGGCTATTGATGGGAAGTTTGTGATTTCCGGCGACGGCAGGCACAACAGGTAGGAACCGGAAGCTGGTGCGGGTGAATCAGTGAGAAAGACAGATGATGCTCCCTCTCTCTCCAACGCCTCGTCTGTCGGCTTGCTTTGTGGCTCGCGCTGTGTGAGCGTGCCTATGAACGTCGGGTGCTGTCAAAGAGATGGAAGCAACCCCGTGCAAGCACACTGTGCAAGCTTCGCATCTCTCTTTCCTCGTCACTAACCGCTCTTTTTTTAAACGGTCTTTTCAGTTGCAATGGGTCGGGTCCCATTCCTGCGCTGCTCTCGTTCTTTTTTAGAAATTGAAGCTTCTGTCATTTTGAACAGACGACCTTGAGGTGCTCGCAAATGGAAGTCACAGTTTGTTGTTTAGACTCGAGGCGGACGGTCCGTCGCCACTGCTTTCCGCCAAGCTCAGCTGTCGCGCGGTGACGCCAGGGACACAGAGAGAGAGAGAGAGAGAGAGAGAGAGAGAGAGAGAGAGAGAGAGAGAGAGAGAGAGAGAAAGAGAGAGAGGGAGAGGGAGTGAGTCGGAGGGCGGATGTTATTCTGAAGATAGCGGAGTAACTTAGGCGAGTTCGCACGGTGTTCCACCCTCTGTGACCACCCAGGGCGACCGCGAGGGGGGAAGGGGGGGCGGGGATGGGGTCCATGTTGATGACTGGAGACGTTGATGGGCCCTGGTCAGTCACTTGAGAAAGTTGGCTGTCTGTCCGTCCCCCGGCTCAACCCTTCCGCTTCGTTGGCCGGCCTTGTAATCCCTACACTGGCTGGAAAATCAGCTACTGGCGAACTAGGGTTGGGAAAGGGGGAAAGAGGAGAAGTGGGGGGGGGGAGCTGTGAAGGACGGGACAGGGTGAAGTGTGTAGTACGAACGGCCCATTTGATACACGTCAAGCCCTCTCTAAATGCATTGCACTCGGACGGACATGTCGCGACATTGTTACGAAAGACGTGGGCTGACTGCGGGATGAGCAGCGAGAAGAAGAAGAAGAAGAAGAAGAAGAAGAAGAAGAAGAAGAAGAAGAAGAAGAAGAAAGACCGGAACCAAGAACGAGTCGCGTGGTGCCACGCGAGGACAGCAACAGATAATCGTCCGGTCATCGCCAGACATTTAGTCGCCAGCTGAATATTTGACCGAGTCCACCAGTCCACGTGAGTCCACGTGTCCACTAGGGGATGGCCGGCCAATGGCCGCGCTTCACGCGTCGAACATCCTTCTTCATCACGCTCTCTTCGTCTCTCTTCGGACGAATTGTCGAGTCTCCGACTGACGGAGGAGGGCGCGTCGGTGCGGAGAAATAGTATCAGAAAACAACATTCGGCCGTTTCTCATAAAACTAGTCGACCGGCATAACATGTGATTAGGTGCGGGCTGTGTATGTGTGTGTGTGTGCGTGCGCAGGCCTCCCCCGAGTGTGTCCGATCGGTCAGAGAGAGACAGAGAGAGAGAGAGACGGGGTGGTGAGGGGGCTGTGGAGTGGGGGTGCGGGTGGAGGAAGGGGCCTCGTTCGGTGAGTCCGTAAGGGCCCATTGTTCGCCGCCCCAGGTCGTGTAGGCCCCGGGCACCAGGACCCTTACCACATACATCCCAACATCAATATCGTCCAACAACAAATTCCCCCAATAACGAAAAAACAGTTTCCTGAAAATTCGAAAATGAGCATCTTCCTTTCGCGAGGGAACTTGGTCGAGACCATGCACGCACGCGAGATGACCTGGTTACCAAAGGCACCCCCCCCCCCCCCAAGTCCCGACCCCGACACACACACACATACACACACACACACGTACATACTTTTTTGCCGCGTTTCTTTTCATGCCGAAAAGTGAACGGCACACTTAATAACCTTCCATCCAGGCGCTTTGTTCCCGTGCCGCGCGATGCTCTCTCTGTCTCTCTCTCTCTCTCTCTCTCTCTCTCTCTCTCTCTCTCTCTCTCTCTCTCTCTCTCTCTCTCTCTCTCTCTCTCTCTCTCTCTCTCTCTCTCTCTCTCTCTCTCTCTCTCTCTCTCCGGGGTGATGTCATGATGTCGCGTGTTGACGGAGACGCCCGATATTCACCCCCTCGCCGCCAGCGCCGCCAGCGCACTCTAGAGGAATTCGAGAGGAACTAACGTAGGAAATCCGGGGAGTGTTTGCGGCGGCAAACAGAAGGCCGCGCAAAGAGGAGGCCGATGAAGGCCTGCGGGCGTACCAACCCGCCCTCTCTGGTACCAACCAGCGGCGCTGCGCCCCGCAAAGTTCCCACCATGCGCCCGTGTGGAAAGGGTTGCCAACCTCAGACTGCCTAACCCGCGTGTAGCGGCCTCTTCACACCGAGGAGCTGACTCTCTCGCACGCACGGGGTCGTTCCGAGTGGAACCGAGACGGAAACGACGTGAGGAATCGCGTTGTCGGACAGCTTGGGCAGCGGTGTTAGCGCCACTGGAGGGGGAGGAGGGGGAGAGGGACCTGATACAAGATTCAATATCGCCTGTTTGGGAAGTGCGGGAAATCACGAACGGTCTCGTTCTTTTTCTTACTTCTGCACATCCGCCGCACGAGAGAGACAGAGAGAGAGAGAGAGAGAGAGAGAGAGAGAGAGAGAGAGAGAGAGAGAGAGAGAGAGAGGGGGGGGCAGGCGCCGGTGGAAGTGCTCCTGAGTGCACAACAGCAGGTACATGCTCCTGCCGTCGTCGCCCTCCCCTTACCGGGTCCCTTCCTTGCGTGTGTTGTCTGTGTTCTCCGCTCCCGGACGTAAAAAAGACCCAAGGAACTGAAAGCCTGCGGCCAAACTTCTAGTTTGCCTAATCCCGCCCTCAAGACGGCCGCGACTGTCGTAACTCTGAGATTTACGCCGCACCCACTGGTCCACCATTAGAGCCAGGTCTGCGGAATTCTCCGTCATTATTAATTTAATCTCGTTCCGAGGGTTTTAGAGGGGCCGGCCCCACCCGGCCAAGTTTTGATGCGGAAAGTCAAATTGGGAGTGCATAGCCTGTGCAAGGGGGGGGAGACCACACTGCAAGTGCAGTACGTTGACGGCGGCGTCTAAGGAACCCGAGGTCGTCGCCGGGCTCGAACCCACGACCGCGGCACCGAACCCTTGAACCTCCAACCCGATGGTGGGTCGGTCGGCTTACGATCGTCAGCAGAGCCACCTTTGATGGTCGTCGCTTGAACTGCTATTACACAGGGCAGGGCAGGGCAGGGCGAGCTCCAGTGCCTCTTCTTCATCAGCAGTTAGGCTGTTAAATAACGCATGGCGACGTATGCAAGTGGTGGCGTGGCCCAGCCCGGCCCGGCGTGGCGTGGCGTGGCGTGGCTCAGCCCGGCCCGGCGTGGCGTGGCACGCCATGGAGTGCTGGGGCCCCTGACCCTTCAGTCCTTCGCCGCTGCGTCGTCCAGAGCCGAGTTCCCCCAAACAACAGTTTACGAAATAAACACGTTCCAGTGTGCCAGTGCCCCGCACTGACAGGGGACTTTCGTACGCGGGTCGAGACGGATGAGGCGAAGAAAGAAATCAAGAGAGACCAGGAATAATGAGAAATTTGGGTGCAGTAAAGAGAGGTTATATTGTCACTTCCAGCTCAGAGTTATAGTTTTCGACTTTTCAATTTTTTCCCGCCGTCATCCTACCTGCTTAGAGAGCTTTGCAAGACAGCCAGGGCTTTCAAACAAAGCAGGGCTTTCCCGTGACGCCTGCATAAGCTGCGCAAAAACGAAATCGCTCTCTGCCTCTTGTTATTTTTTGCGGCCGCTCTTTCCCCATCATGTGGTGGTCCCTACGCAACAAAATACGCACCACACAACTTTACACATCAGCCATCTGGTCACCCCGCCCCGCCGCGCCCCACCGCGCCCCACCGCGCCCCACCGCGCCCTGCCGCGCCCTGGCTCCGCTGCCTAAATCCCAAAATAATAGAAGCCTTTCAGAGCAGCCGAGCACTAAGTAGCGCCCGGCCAGTGCCCGCACGCTTGTTAGATATGACGAGCTTTTAGAAGGAGGCACAGGAGAAGCACATAGACAATGGCAAAGATCGGGAACAAGGAGCAGGAACAAAATCAAGAACGAGGCGCGGAACGGCAAGGAACGAGGAACCTCGGCTGGAACCGAGTCGGAACCACGACTGGAACAAGGCCAAAGGACAGCTGCTGTTGCCAACCAACCGGTAACAAAACTTCCACGTTCCAGCTTCTATACCTCGAGAATGGTGGCCGTTTCTAGCGGTGCAGGACACATTCCATCCTAATTTCATCACCCTCTGTGGGCTGCTCACGACGACGGCCTCAAACATGATTTTTATTTTTGTCAGGTTGGCAGCCGAACGCTCGTTTTGCAGTGTCGCGACGCAAGGCGGGCCCTGATTGTGCTGAGATGAAGTTGGACTAATGGTAATGAGCGCGTCAAGATGTTACTGTTGCAGCGAGCCGGGTGCGCGCGAGCCTTGGAGCGAGGGCCGCCGCCCCCTAGACGAAGGATGGCCCGTGAAAATTAACTCTGGAGGTGTCTGATGGAGGCTGCGTGTGACGTCGCTTGTTTTCCGCGCGGAAACCCGACGACGCGACGACGCGACCATTCTGCGCTCGGCTCCGCTCGGCTCGGCTCGGCTCCGCTCGGCTCCGCTCGGCTCCGCTCGCTCTTTGCTGACGAGTCGATCTGCTGCTGACTGCAGCAACTTGGCAGGCTGGCAGGCTGGCATTGCACCCCTCCCCCTTTCGCCATTCAATGCGTCGGGGACTTTTCCTTCCCAGCTGAGAGGGAGAGAGAGAGAATCACTCGCGACAGCCCACCTGCCGCTACGGCTACGTCCCCCTCCCCCTTGCATCCCCATGGCAACAACACCTCCCCCTGACCTGCATGTGTGTGTGTGTGTGTGTGTGTGTGTGTGTGTGTGTGTGTGTGTGTGTGTGTGTGTGTGTGTGTGTGTGTGTGTGGCACTGAGCGCCACGGGGAGCAAGGCAACAATGTGACAACAGAGCACTGCTTGACCTCCACTTTTGTAAATTCTCACATCTCGAGTCCATTCGTGCACCGCTCGCATCCATGGCGCACAGTGGGCCAGAGGGCGGCCAAAATTCTAGACGCGTTTCGAGCTGCGAAGTGGCTAAATCGGAACCGAACGTGTCACCCCACCAAGGGATGGCTCTCCAAACGAGGAATCCATAGGTGGGGGTCACACGAGCCCGATTTAGCGACTCTGGAGCTGAAAACGCGTCCAGAACTTTGCCAGCTGCGCCAGTCTTTTGGCCCACTGTGCGGCACAGCCGCCCCTTCCAGGCGCTGAGCCTCCCAGCGCTGTTGCACTCCAATTACCCTCCTATCTGCTCCCGTGAAAACTGTCTCTCCGTTTGCATATCTCGGCACTGCCCACACCTCTCGGCGGCTGCGTCCGGCGCGGCGGCGCGCGCTTCGAACGCGCCGCGTCTTTATAGGGCCTTCGCACGCCACACGTACTAATGCGACGACTGGTGAGAGAAGTTAGTGTGTGTTGGGGGGGGGGGGCTTACATTTCATCTGCCGAGGAAACGACCAAAAAATACATAAAAATATACATACCGATGAAAATTAGTCTTCTCGGGCTGGAATAATCCCAGGGGCTGTCCTGGAGGGTCCTGCAGGACGGGAGCCCATCGCGCGCGGACCCCGAAAGGGCTAGTCAGGTTAGCAAACTTAATTTGGAAAGGGTCTGCCCTACGGCCCCGCGGGCAGGACGGGGAGGCAGGCTGACCAGCCCGGCGGGGTTTTGGAGCGGAGCACTTGAGAGAGGTTTGCCGGATCAAAGCATTCCAGTAACTTGTTGGCTCGTTCCAGCCAACCAGCCAGTATGCCCATTGGCCCTTCAAACACACCTGAGAAAACTTCGAAGGTCATGCGCGGCGCGAAATCATCGTCTTGATCGACTTGCTGCTTCAATTTATTGCCTTATTCGAACACGGCGGTGTCAGATCCGCTTCCAGTTCATTTACTGTTTTTTGTTTTTGTTTTGTTTTTTTCTAGTGGATGAAGGACATTGGCTAGTATTTAGCGCAGCATGCATGCTACTGTATCACAGTGCAGGATACCTCGGAACTAACGCAAATCGTCCGAGTCGCGGCTGGTCTGCCGGGGCCGCTAGAATGCGGTACTAGTTGGCCTGACAGGCGGAGCGACGTCAGCTGTGCCCAATCAGGCAGGCAACTCGGTTCGCCTCGTCGCATCAGCCGTAACCTGCCCTGCGACGGCGATGGATCACCAACTTGTCCCTTGAACCAATTGCACCGCGCTGCCTTCGCGCTGCCATAGGCCCGACAATTTGACCAGGGCCTTGAGGAGCGGGTTTATAATCCGTGACCGAGGCTATAAAGCAATTAACGTTTGTTCCCCGAAAGTACTTTTTTTCCGGGGCCCTGCCGAAATTACAGGGACATCACACAGGCTGGGCAGGAGATAAGAAGTGGCCACTTCCAGCCAGAGACACACAGCAGGGGCGTCCGTACTGTTTTACTGGAGTGGCCCCCGCTATGTGGTCCACTGGCGATTGAAACTCCCCCCCCCCCCTGTCCGCGGCAGCCAATGGGGGCGTGTTTATGTCTTGTCCTTACGACGGAGCTGCGTTTTATCAGTGTTTAGTCCAGGCCGGCCGTCCTTGTTGCTCGCTGTGCGTTTTGAAACCCAAGCACAGCGTCGAGTCAGTGCTGGCTTATCGGAAGCCGAGGCAGCGTTCCAGGGAAGCTGCGTTCTATCTAGCTCGTCTAAAATCCTGGCTTCTTTTTCCTGGACATTGTCTGCGAGTACCGTCAGGTACATACTGCCAACCGCACAAACCTTTGATGGAAACTCATAAAAATAAAAACATTGCAGGTTTTTGAAATTTTTCCAAAAAATCGGAGGCAAATTTTTCGGGAAATTTCAACAACGTTTTTAACAGTGTCCCGTTTACGATGTATAGACCCTCATAAAGTTAAAACTTTTGTCAGGTTGGCAACTCGGTGTTTCCTAGCGATCCGGCCGGCTTCCGCACCGCACTGTGTGCTTGAGTAATGGCCTCGGCCCGCTGACCTGTTACTGACCCGGCCTGCTCGCTGTGATTAATTAAAACTTCAATTAAGTTTGGTTTGAAGCGTGAGGCGTCGGGCCGCCGGCAGCCAGCAGCTCGACGCGTCCCGAAATGATGGAAGAGTGTGAAGAGGAGCTGCTACTCCGTGGCCCCCGCGGCCCCCGCGGCCCCCGCGGCCCCCGCGGCCCCCGCGGCCCCCGCGGCCCCCGCGGCCCCCGCTGCCCCCGTGGCCCCGGGCCAAGCAGCCGAGCGGCGCACTCAACATGCAGGTGGAGCGCGGAGTGTACTTAGTGTACTTACACCGGAGCCCAGTGGGCCAGAAGACCATTGAGACTGGAACGACCAACGAGGGGGAAACGACTATGAGAAATTTTGTGTACATCGGTTAGGGATCACCAAAGGGGGGATTACTTCATCCAAATTTGTACACAAAAATTCACATAAAATTAGAAATTTACCAAAATTTATTAGAATTCGTCAAAATTCTTCTGAAAATTCAGCCGTTTTATCCAAAAATTCATCGAAATTCAACTGAAATTCATTTGATTTGTACACCGAAATGCAGAGTAATTTCCCCTTGGGGATTACCCCGGATAACCCGCGGATTACCTCCGGATTCCATCGAAAAATTTCCAGGATTACCGTTGGAGTACGCCGGATACCTCAGAATTTTTCCGGATTACCACCGGGTTACTTCGAAATTATTTCCGGTTATCCGGCTTACGGATTACCAATTTTCTGTACGCCGGATATAACCGAAGTCACTTCCCCCTCGCTGCCCTGACACTCAACAAGGAGTGTGCATGCATCCCACTGTGCGCGTGTACTATCACTCGCAAAAGAATTGAGCCGTAGATACCCCATGCGCAAGAGACTTTCAATGCTTGATGTATGGGAGATCTCTTGGGCATGGAGTATCTAAGGCTCAATTTTTTTGCGAGTGATAGTACACTCCGCCCGGGGCGGGGCGTGGTGGGCGTTCTGCAGGTGGGCGCGGTGCACACTGAGTGCTCCCCATCCCGCTAACAGAACGCGCGCGTCGAGCAACATGACCATAAATCGTGTGCATGAACTGCGCCGGTGTGAAGAACACACTGTGTTAACGGGGCAGATAATATGGAAATGTTCCGGAAGGAGCAGAAGCAGGTTAGAGGGGCCCTCCGTAGGGCGCTGCGGCCAGGGCACGCGACCCGCGGCCTGCAAGTCCACCAGGACGCGTCGCGACCGCAGCACAGTGGGCCGCAAGACCGTCGCGGCGGCCAAAATCCCGGACGCGTTTCGAGCTCCAGAGTCGCTAAATGGGACTCGAATCGGACGTGTGACCCCACCAATGGACTGCTCTCCAAACGAGGAATCCATTGGAGGAATCCACAGCCTCCGGTTTTCACCTTATTTACAACGAAAACCTTATCAACACGCGTCGTTACGACGCGATGCGCATTTTTACATCGCCCGCACGAAGGAAAACAAAAACAACGGTAATGAGAGCGGGCCCTCACCTTTGACGCGGTAAATGATCCGCGTATCCTGTGGGTCCTGGGCGTAGCGGCGCGTAGCCGGCTCTGTGTGTGTGTGTGTGTGTGTGTGTGTGTGTGGATGTGTGGATGTGTGTGTGCGTGTGTGTGTGTGTGGAAGGGGGGGGGGGGAAAGCGCGCGCGTGTGAGTGGAAAGGGGGCCTATCATGGCGCCTCTGCGTAAACAAATTGAAAAGTCAAATTTTGAGAAGAATGTTACTAGTAGGGGTATTTTTTACTTTTTTTAAACGCTTTTGTTGGTAACAGTTAGGCCCATCCCCTGATCAGCTTGGTCCTCGGTGAAACACGAGTTTTCCTGGTTTTCCTCTTTGCCGCACCTGTGTCGGAGTGGCGGCATGCTCGCGGTGCTATCGGCCAATCTAGTGGCGTACAACTCAATTCGGATTCCGGCGGGGCAGCGGCCGAGGCGGCCGGGCTCGCCAGGCGCAGCTGAGGCAGGCCGGCTGTCTCGCGCCGAAGACGGATCGGGGAGGCGAAACAGTCATAGACGCGGTCGCAGCGTGGCAGCCAGGCAGGCGGCCGGCCAGGCAGCCAGGCAGGCAGCCAGGCAGCCGGAGGGCCGAGGCGGCCCAGGCACAAGGCTGGTAATTGGTCAAAGCTTTCCGAACCCTCCGCGCTCCGTGCGAGTCAGCCAGCCAGCCAGGCAGCCAGCCAGGCAGCCAGCCAGGCAGCCAGGCAGCCGGGCCGGCCACCCCCACGTCTGGCCCTCGCAGCAGAGCCCTCAGGAAGGTGCCGCGGGGGACACTTTGGGGCGGAGGGGGTGGAAATCACTTAGCCAGAAAAACATGAAATTTGAAAAAAAAAAAAAAAAACATGTTAAAATAAAAGCAAAATTTTTGGAACTCATCCATAGATGAACTAAATAAGTTTCGGAATAAAATTGACCGAAAAAGTAGCCAAAACCCACTGCCAGTGCTTGTTTTCCTCATGACGCTGTGACACTGTGACACATGACGAGGCGTGCTTCGAGCTGCCCACTCTCTGCCCACGCGCACCAGACTTGGGAATGTAATGAGCGGTGACCCACGTTAATTATGGCATCTGCCGGGAATCGATTCCTGTCCAAAACTAGTTTGAAATGCAATTAGAGCGGCCGGCCACTGCCGCGCCCGGTGCGGTAGGCTCTGAGCGCCTATCCTCCCCGGCAAGAAAACGAGACGAACTTGAAAAAGGGCTGGCACTGAATGTTGGCAGTGCATGTGTGCAGCATACCTCGCGCAGGTAGAACTGTGTACACTGCTGTCGATATTTGGACAAGTCGGCCAGCGGTGGGATTCGAACCCGGGGTTTTGGGTCGGCGGGCGGCGCCTTTACGCACTCGGCCACGGCGGGGGTGCAAGCGAGCCGCACGGTAATTTGATTAGCGTGTTCTGCCGGCGCTCCATCCTCCTCAAGATGGATGTTTCATTTCGTCGGTCGTCGCTGTTTTTCTCCACGGTATATATGTATCTCTCTCCCCCATCCTTTTCTCCCTCTCTCTTCCTCGCACTCGACGCGGGGGCCTACCACTGCGCTCTCGTTACTCCAACATCTTTCGGGACCTTCTAATAATCTAATGCTGTCGGCTTGTTTCTTCAAGTGTTTCGTCCTGAAGAGGTTACCCTAGCGCGCGCGCACACACACACACACACACACACACACACACACACACACACACACACACACACACACACACGCACGCGCGTAGGCAAGCCAAATGGCCCCGAGACATACGACGCCGCTGAGCGCATCATGAAGGTTTTCTTTGAGGTGCTCCATCCAGTCTTCCAGTGCAGAGGGCATAGGTAGGTATAAAGGTAAAGTAATATTATCCAGCAGGCGGAAGGTGGTGTGTGTGGAGGCGCGTGTGTCTGTATGCGTGCTGTGAGCACACTCAGAGTACTGGACGTTGAGCACCGCGAGCCGAGAAATTATATTGCAGATGAGGAGAGCAGAAAAAAAATAGTCTTTTTCTAAAGTATCCCGTGAATGGGATTTCGTTTAGAACCCGAGCACGTATATCCGGGCTGCGAATAGCTTTATGGAAAATCGTTCCGCGATGCATTTTTTCGCGCGCGCACGCACACACACACCCACACCCACACACACACACACACACACACACACACACACACACACACACACACACACACACACACACACACACACAAAACACGGACGCCCGCACGCACGCACACACCGGCTGCAGCGCCTCATGGATCGTGAAATGCGGGTTCGAATATTCATTACAGTGGTGTTTGTTAGAATTAGAAGTGCCGCGGCCGGAAGCAGTCCAGCTGAACCTTCCTTACTCATCGGCGTAGCCGCAGCGCACGGCAGTGGCGTAGCGGCCGCCGCGGCCGCTGCATTCCGCACGCACCACTCCCCGTTCCGATCCGCGGCGGCGCCGAAATTTTTATGAACAATTAATTAAAAATGTATCAGCGGGTACATCTGTTGTTTCGCGGGTGCCGTTTTTGTTCCACGCTTAGCGGCGTTCAACACACGCGGCGGCGCTCACCAAGGGGCTTGTTGATGTGTGTAAATGGCGCAAGGTAGGTCCTACCCTTTAAGAACTTTTTTTGTAAATATATTAAATTTTGGAACACTGTGTGGAGTTTTTACATGTTTTCCTTTTTTTTTTTTTTTTTTTTTTGAGGGATCAAGATTCTTTCCAGCAGGTTCAATTATTTGATCCCGTCTCTCCTACACCTTCACACTGCCTTCACACCAGCGCACGAACACAATGTTCGGCCTTTTTACGACCTCGTCTATTTATGCAACGAGTATGGTGCGTGTGTGTTTCTCTCTTTTTTTTCGGGAGAGATAAGAGTGGAAGTGTCGTACCGCGTCTCAAGAAAAATGAGTGATTCCAATCAGTGCCGTGTTGAGTTGCTGTTCCGCAGGGCAACCTGTGTATTTCGTTATAAAACCAACGCCGACAGTTCCCTCTGAAACTCATTTTTAATTCCAAAATAGAAAACCAAATGCGACTGCTTTGCATCACGACATTTCGGAAAGTGCAAAAAGAATATCGGTGCTCTCATGCTGTGCATTGGGCGCGTCCAGTTCCCTCCCGTCGTCGACTGCGGCCACTCGAAGGTGGCTAGACGTTCCAATTGTGTGTGTGTGTGTGTGTGTGTGTGTGTGTGTGTGTGTGTGTGTGTGTGTGTGTGTGTGTGTGTAAGGGTGAGTGTGTTTAAATTTCCCGCGCCGCATCGGCTAATACTTGCGTCGTAAAGTTCACTCGGCGGTCGTTTCGCTTTCGTCTGCGAACGGCTCGGCGCCCCGGCCGGCAGCCACTTCGCCCCGTTTTGTGCGCGGTCGTCAACGACAGGATTCGTCTGCTCATCAGGGCCCCGGCTCGGCTCGGCTCGGCTCGGCTCGGCTCGGCTCGGCTCGGCTCGGCTCGGCTCGGCTCGGCTGAGGGAGGGAAAGAAAAGGGTGAACGAACGCGCCGTGCCCCGCGACGCGCCGCCCGGCAGGGCAGGCAGCCAGGCGGGCAGGCGGGCTGGCAGCCACCCGCCTGGAAAACTCGATAATGTCGGTGTCGTAGTTAACAGGTGTAGTCCGTGCATCTGCCATCATGTTTAAGCGTCAGACGACTCGAGGGGCGCTGCCATTGAAGCGCCATTGAAGCGCCATTCAGATGGGCCGGACTTTCAGACGGCGAACATGAGCTTTAAAGGTTAGGTTCCAAACCTCTTTGCATTTGTTTTGCTGGCAGTGTAGCCAAAATAGTTTCCAAAGTGTTGTCGGGGTGAGAGCAGTGAGGCCAAAACGGGGGCTGTGAATAGGCCGGGGCAATCTTGCTTGCAGATAAGAATAGCTCCGTGAATGGGATTAGCCAATGCATGCGTCTTCCAAAGAGAATGCCTCAGATCATCCCCGAGGACGCCCCGCCCCGCCCCGCCCCGCCGCACCGCGCCCCGCCCCGCCGAGGTCTTAGTGCACGTTGCAGGCGGCGTCTCCTTCATTATGCCAGGCTGGTGTGTAATCCTGGGGCTTATGCTGCTCCAAAGCTCTCCTCTCTCGCTTCCGCCCATTAGGATCTAATGGGCGAGTGAGAGAGACGGAACCCCTTGATTCTTCGGCCCTTGATCTATCTTTAGTACGGTGTAGTCGCCATTTTTTCGTTTCGCAATAACGCCGGCAACTAAGCCTAAGCTGCGCGGCCGGCACGGGGGTGGATTGTTTGAGTAATTTCTCGAGCGGTGCAGCCTCCGCCGTTTTCAGGGTAGTTTCTGCTAAAAAAAAAAAGGGTGGCGCCTCCAGGACTGCAGCGGGTTGCACGTTGCACTGCAGTGCGCTTTAATCGTCATCTTGATTCCAGGGTGCGCCACACGCAGAGCTTTTAGGTATTCAAATGGGGGCGCCAAAGACAAGCGCGCACCCTCCCCCCCCCCCCTTTTCCGCACAGCTTCTTGCTCCAGCAACCCTCTTGTCCTCCTTGCTCTGTTTCGCCCACGTTCTTGCTTTTTCCGGTTTGCTTTCTGTGGCAACTTTCTCAATCGTTTGTTCCACCATCGCCCTTTTTTTTTCTTTTCTTTTTCCTGTACCGTTTTTGACTGTTTTTTCGCCACCGCGTCCATAATATTGTTGTTCCGTTTTTGGTTGTTCGTGTCTGATTGTTGCTCCAGTCTTGATGTGGATGCTGCGTCTGCACGCGTCGAAGCGGGGAAACAGTCAAGGACAAGCTGTGCCGGACCGGCGGACACAGTAGAGTGCATTCACATTGAGGGGGGGGGGGTTCACGCAACACAGTGTGCGCGGGCCCAGCGGCCCGGCCTGTCGGTTGACGATAGAAATGCAAATCTACCGGAAGGTCTTAGCATCCCTATCACTAATGATCGCGTTGATACGCGCTGGAACGCACTCAACGGGACGGCAGAAAAATAAAAATAGCGCTCCGAATTCAAGTACCGTTTTAGGTTCGACGCGTGGCTGATTCTCCTTCCTCTTCTTCTTCTCCCTTTCTTGTCGGAGGGCGCACATGCCCTGCGCGTCCTGGGGGCCGTTTCCTCCTCCTGGCCGGGTGTCTTGCCCTGATTTCCCATGGCCATTATTGGCCACCATGTTCTCAGGCCTCAGGCCCTTCTCTCTTTCTCTCTCTCTCTCTCTCTCTCTCTCTCTCTCTCTCTCTCTCTCTCTCTCTCTCTCTCTCTCTCTCTCTCTCTCTCTCCCTCTCTCTCCCTCTCTCTTCCACTCAGCTGAAAAAGAGGGACCAGGCCAAGGAAAATCTGTTTGTCTCCGTAGGAACGTGTTTTTGTCGTTTGGTGCAGGCCCGCCGCCACCGCCGGGTTTCGAGTGGATTTGAATTTGGGCGCCTCCTGTCGGTAAGTTTTCTTTCTACTCGATTCGTCGCACGCAACCCCCGGCAGAAGCCTCATCACCAGTCAAACGGAGCGAAACAACTGCACCTTTTCATTCGCGTTGTTGCTTTTTGCATTCTGTCGCCGACAGGGGATGTTCGCCCCGACCAGCATCCTCCAAAATTTTGATCTCTGGCAGCGCTGGGTCGCCCGGAAACCGTTCATAACCGCAACGAAACGGGGCGACGGGGAACGCCCCGTAACTCGGCGAGTCCCTGGCTGCGGTTACGGCTGTCTCACCCCGCCGCCCCACCCCGCCCCGCCCCGCCCCGCCCCGCCACGGGAGGCGGAAGGGCTTGGGGCGGCTCTGCGCGAGGGAGGGGCCAAAAAAATGGCAGATGACCGGAAAGCCGTTTAGAAGCGACACCCGGCCCGGGTCGGACGGCCAAACTAGCTCCACATGGCATCGGGTACGCTTTATGGATCTCTCGCCAAGCGGGAAGCGTTGCCGTGGCAAGGGGCACGCTTATTTGACACACTCACACACACACACACACACACACACACACACACACACACACACACGAGAACCTTTCCCTGCCACCCCTGGTTGTTTATTTCACGTCATGTGTGTGTGTGTATGCGTGCGTTGTGTTGGTGAGGAAGACGGATGCTAATATGGTCTGCCAAAGTGCGCACTCTCATCCTTCGATAGACATTTTATTAATAATCATTGACGTTTGCGCACATTAGTAGGATTTCGTTAAGAAGCTCAACAGATTTGTCTACAAAAAATTGATAAGAATGATAGTGTGGAACAAATTAAAATGTTAATAGGCTCATTAATTTGCAGAAACGTCAATACGTTATTAACCAAAAACTCAGTGCGAGTCTGAGAGTGCGCGCAACGAAATCCGACCGGTCAGTGCGAAGGTGGCAACGCTGCCCGCTGCCCCTCCCGCCCGCTCCCCTTTCGTTTGCATGTGTCTTTCCTTTCCTCCGGGGACGAAAACATTCATTAAGCCTTATCAGGCTGCCCTGCGCCGCACACACATATAAAAAAAAAACGTAGGGGGAGATATAGCCGAGCATATGAGCTGTGCTGGTGTAATTCCGGAAAGAAAATGAACGTGCCAGCTGAAGCGGAAGAAGAGGACAGTAACAGGTTAATCGCGAGGAGGATCGCAGCGCAATCACGCCAAAAAGGTTTCCTGGAATCGGTGTGCACTCGTGCTGCACCGCATGTGGGGCAACGCTTACTCACTCCCCGGGCTGGAAAATTTAGGCTCCCGATTTTAGGTGATTTTTAGCCCTAGCGACCCGACCCCCTAAATCGGACTGGATTGTGCTCTTCAAAGGAGAGATTCAGACGCTCTCCGGGCTGCGTCGGCGCCCAGGTGGTGCACTGTGTATACGCGTTGCGAGGTTCCGAACCCCGAGCACGCCCCTTGAGGTCGCTCTGCAGTCTGGGCGAAGTCATCAGTCGCAGATCCCGCTTTTCGGGATGGCATTCACGGCCGTCAACCCTGCTTCCTCCAGACGCCCCTCATTCCGCTCTCTCTCTCTCTCTCTCTCTCTCTCTCTCTCTCTCTCTCTCTCTCTCTCTCTCTCTCTCTCTCTCTCTCTCTCTCTCTCTCTCTCTCTCTCCCTCTCTCTCCCTCTCTCTCTCCCTCTCTCTCTCTCTCTCTCTCCTCTCCTCTCCCTCTCTCTCTCTCTCTCTCTCTCTCTCTCTCTCTCTCTCTCTCTCTCTCTCTCTCTTGCGCCGTCGTCTGCCGCCTTTATTCATTCTTGCTTTGAATATCACTCGAATCAAATCTGGAGCCGCTCGCCATCTTATTATGGGCATTCCGCGGAGACTCGCACGGACTCCTGATTGGCTGCTGCCTTGTGTACGGTGCGGTACACTCACACGCGCAAGGAAGAAGGTGAACAGAGTAATAAGATGGGTCCTGCCATCTAAAGTCGACGACAATCCACATAAAAGAAATCCACGAAATGACCATTTTCCGTGCATTTCTTCCCTTTTCGGCCCACTGTGTTCCCCTCTGTGCCACCCTCCTCAAGGAGCCGCTCTTCCTGTGATCACTGCACGACGGGCAGCCTACACTGTCGGAAGAAAAAGCAGACGCATCCCGAAAAAAAAATATTTAAAAGGACGGTGACGTCGTCTTTACAGACTGTTGTGCTCTAATTAGAAACGCCGGGGTGAGAAGAAAGGGAAAAATTAAAAGGGAAAAAGAGAAAAAGGGGAAGAGAAATACAAGCAAGGCCTACGACCAATAAGGCTGCAGTTGTCATACTCGAGAAATGTGGGCTGTCCGTTGGAGCGCTGTGCCGCTATGGTGTTCCATTTTCATTTGGCCCGCCGGTTACTCGCAGCACCAAACTTGTCGTGCGAAGAAGACCTCGCTGCTCTGCTTATTCGCAGAGCTGCCTCCCGGCGGGCGGATTAACAACTCTCTCTTTCAGCCCCCAACTCCGTGTGTCCGCGACAGAAGTGGCACTTTCTTGGTGCGGTCGCTGGTTGTGCGTGTGTGCGCGTGGGGTGCGGGGCTTACGTAGGTGTGGGGTTGCGCGCGCGTGTGTGCGTGCGAGAATGTCGACTCGCGCAGAGACTGAAAGTGAAAGTTTAAAAAAATTATACAGGGCCGCTCACTGTCAGCGCTCTTGATATGACAAAAGCGGCACACACCAAACGGCATAAAAAATGCGGCCGGAGGAGTCGGGGCGTGTCCAGCCCACTGTGGCGCTGTTGCAATGCACCCCTGCTGTCCCCCCACCCCCTCGGCCTCCACCGTAAACATGTTCGCATTTTTCCACGCTTGCTTGAGCTCGAGGCTCTCCGACACAGCCCCTGCGCCCCACGTGACCTCCCCCCTTCCCCTTCTTTTTTGTACCTCTCACCACCCCCTTACCTCCTATGCTCAGCCACGGCCTTCGCCTCTAACATCCATCTCTCCCTCCCCCAGTCCCGGGTTCAACTACCGGTCAAGGCGTGTCGGATAACTTGTTTTTCACCTGCTGAGAAAACACGCTGGTCGTTTTCGAAAAAAACAAAACAAAAAGAACAAGTTGCTGCTATCTTTCTGGTGCAGCAATATTCCCTGTCTCTCTCTCTCTCTCTCTCTCTCTCTCTCTCTCTCTCTCTCTCTCTCTCTCTCTCTCTCTCTCTCTCTCTCTCTCTCTCTCTCTCTCTCTCTCTCGCTCGCTCGCTCGCACCCCTTATTTGAGGGAGCATCACGCGAGTCCACCCTCAGTCACTGGCATGAATTTTTATTGCGGGAGCGTGCGATTTAATTTTGTGCTAAAAGGTGTTACTTTGTAACAAGAGACTGCCCCTCCGCTTTTTTGATCTCGCCTCCCCCTCCACTTCCTACTTTGTCACGTGTGCCCGCATCAACTCGAAACCTGCGCCACTGCGTATGAAGAGAGGAACCGGAGGTGTCAAAGGGTCATCATTGCTTTCACAAACGTTTTCTTGTTGTTGCTGTTGATGCTAACACCTTCAATTTACAAATTAAAGTCGTTGTTTTTTCTTCCCCTCGTTTTAATTAATACCTGGCGCGCCATCGCAGAAACAAACACACACTACGCACCTACACCCCCTCCCCCCCCCACACACACACCAAGCGGCGAGTTCCGAACAAAAACCTGTCCACAAGCTGAGCTTAACAACAGACGTTTGGAGCAAGTCGGAGGCAGGGCGGGAGGGGCGTGCGCAGGTTGGGGTGGTGAACTAGGAATAGCTTACGGACTTCCTCAGAGACGGGCGTTTTGCCCGATTGGGGACCAGCGGGGTGCGCTTCGGGGAGGGAGAGAGAGAGAGAGAGAGAGAGAGAGAGAGAGAGAGAGAGAGAGACCGGCTAGGCGCAGCAAGGCTTTCCTCGAGCGCGCCCCAGCCCAGCCCCAGCGCGGTGGTGTTGTCCAAAGTTTGCCTCTGAGGGCAGTGCAGTGCAACCTGTTCCTCGGCATGCCCTTGGCGCCCGGAGGCGCGCGGAGGCCAGAGGTCTCTCTTTCTCTCTCTCTCTCTCTCTCTCTCTCTCTCTCTCTCTCTCTCTCTCTCTCTCTCTCTCTCTCTCTCTCCGACGAACTCATCTCTCTCACTGGAGACGATAAGAAACGGTGCGGCGCTGCAGCCTGGGGAGGGGTAGGTAATGCACTCTGCCGGGCTGCATTCTGTGTCATTCCCCGAGATTGGAGCCTAGCGAGCGCAGGCCTGGGACCGGCTGTGGGAGTCTGGGCCGCTCGCCGGCCTCGGCAGCCAAACGGACCCCTCTCAGGCGGAATGGACCGCGGTCAGGGAGTCAGGGGTGGAGCACTGCAGCCGCACCAGCAAGCAGCGCTGTTTAAAAAAAAAAAAAAAACAAAAAACCGCAGAGAGAAAAAGAAGTGTCACGTTTTACAAGCACTAAATTTATGCAATGTCGAGCAATCAATGCTGCCAACCCCCGGCAATCCCAATTATGAGGACTTTATGCGCCGGCACGCGTGCAGGCTTCGCAGGGCCTTTCTCTCTCACTCTGCCCGCCTTCGCGCACCCTGCGCCAAATAATGCCCGCCTCGCGGCGAATTTCTGCCACGTTTCTGCGGCGAGCAGACAGAAAAACAGACTGACAGACAGACAGGCCGGGGGTAAGTTGGTAGCGCGATTAGGCACACATGTGTGTCTGAACGAGATTGGATGAGGCATTAGCCATGCACCCTTACGAGAAAAGGCGTAACTTGCTCGCTGACTTATGCATAGCAGGGCGTCCGTCTGTCTGTCTGTCCGTCTGTTCGTCCGTCCGCCCCTACCTGTTCGTCTGCTCGTAACGACAGTGCACTTGCCGCAGCCCCCTCGAAAGGGTACTATGCGGTGTGCGCGAAAAGTGCAGCTTGGAATCACTCCGGGACAAGGGGGAGCTAGGGAGCCCCAGCTCAGGAGGGACGGTGTTGCAACATGCAGGCATGGCTCAGCAGTTCACCCTCCCAACGCCATGGCTCGCCCGCGAATAACAATGTGCGGATAGAAAATCAAAACGAAGAAAGACGCAACTGAAAAATGGGTCTATATCATTTGGCCTACCTAATGTAGACCGACAAAACTAAACCTACCTATTTTTGATCGACCTAAATAAAAATATTGAATAAAAAAATTGAATAAAAATATTCGCGTTTCTGACCGACCTAACTTTGGGGTCGCGACCCCACTTTGGGTCGCGGAAAAATACAAGACAAAAGTTTCAAAAAAAAAAAAAAAAAAAAAAAAAAAAAAAAACGTTGTTGACACGTTTATGGGCTTTTGACCGGCGCCTCGCCCACTGTTCACCGCTGCGATGCCAGACGGCCCTCGATGAGAAATTCACCAGGCGGCGTTGCAGCGAAAGAGGCTCGATATCGGTTTCTTGATTGGGCGGCCGGTTCGTGGCGGCGCGTCCGGCCTAGACGGCGGGGCCACGCGGTCCGTCAGAAGAACTCGACGACGGCGTGCTCGCGAGGCCGGCGCCGCATAGTGGGCCAGAAGCTCGGAGGCGGCCATAACTCTAGACGCGTTTTGAGCTCCAATAGTCGCTAAGTGTGACTCGAATCGAACGAGTGACCCCACCAATGGATAGCTCTCCGAACGAGGAATCCATCGGTGGGGTCACACGTTCGATTCGAGTCCCATTTACCGACTCTAGAGCTCATTAACGCGTCTAGGAGTCTTGTCTGCTTCCAACAGTCATCCGGCCCACTGTGCGCCAGCACTGCAAGTCAATCAATGGTCCGATAGGCGCCGCGCTGTCTGGCCGGCCAGCCGCATCACAGTGTGACGAGCTGCTATTCGGGGAGACACGAAGCCGACAGCGACTGCACTACTTGGCGGGCTTGGTCGAATCCCTGGGCGTGCCGGCCAGCCGTGGCGTGACCACTGCTTTCCCTGCTGGTGGTGCCTATGGCCTGACGACCTCTGCATCGTGCTTTCTTGAACGGAAATCCGGTCCACTGCGGTCCTTTTTTTACAAACACCACTCTTGCATGAATGTATCGCACGAAGCGTGAGCCACACCCAGAAAAATGATTTCTTGCATCGAGTAAAAATTTTTTCTTGATTTAAAAATACTTGATTCAAGCTAAACTTGGTGTCAGACCAATCGGCTTTGCAAACATTCAACTCTAACCGTATCAAGAATATTTCTACTTCACTAGAAGCAGAACTTTACCTCGGCACATTAATGCAAAAGATATTTGCATCAAGTAAATTTTACTTGATTCACACGACAAAAAATAATTAGTGAATCCAACCGATGTACCCAACCGGTACCCCCGGTATCGTTCCGCCGAGGCAACCATCGCATCCGCTACGATACATTTGTTGCAGCAGCGAAATTTTCCTCCCCTCAAACTTTGTGTTGCTTGAACGAAAGGCCTTCGATGGGGCGAAAACCAACCGACACATCGCGGGTTGGATTGACTAATTTTTTTTTTTCCGTGCAAGAAATCATTTTTCCGGGTGCGGCGCGAGGCTTTCTGCCGGAGTATTAGCACACGTGTGCCCCGCGGGGGCCGCGGCGGCTAAGGAGCCCCATCGTTTCCAAACAGTGGTCCCTCGCACCGCGGCGCCGCGGCGGGGCGCACCATGAGTGCGAGGGGGACAGATGCTCGCCGTGGGGGCGCCATGACTGCGGTTGACAACGTCGGTCGCGAGACTTGTCTCGTCGCTCTGTCTCTCTCGCACTCATGACGCCCCGCGTGAGGGTGCGAGAGAGACAGAGCCCTCCCCGCACGGCGGCCGACGAGGGTCCAAACTAACAGACGGACGTGGAGGTGCCGAACGCAGGGTGGGCCAGACAAGGGGCGCAGGCCAACTTTCACCATTATGGGCCGACCTTTGGTCCAGGCCGCCCTGCGCCGCGACAAGTCATGCGGGAGCGCCGCAAATTGGACCGCCTGACCGCCCGCCGGACCCAAGACGAGTTTCAATTTTTGCAGGCTGCCTCCAGACCCCGGACCGCGACTTTGAATCATTTTTGTCACCACGAACAGGGCCCCGTTGAGGTTCCGAGTCCGGAGTTTTTACGCGCAAACTTTTTAACCGTTTTGGCCAAAGGATGAGAAATGGTTAAGAGCATTTCGTGGGTGGCTGGCGATCAGTGTATGGCAAATTCAGTTGGTTCACGTTTCTCTCCCACTATAGGACTCTACGCGTAACGTGCCTGGATAAGGACGTCACACCTACACTGTGCAACCACGGCGAGCACTTGCCCTTCATTGCCAGCACGGAGGACTCACCCGAATAATTAACTAATTTCTTTCGCCTAATAATATGCAAATGAAGATTGTTGCTCGTGGCGTAATTGCGTTTAGGAATTGATGTATTGCCACTGCAAAGCAGGAAACCTCCTCCTTATTTTTTTTTCATTTTTTTCATTTTTTTTTTTTTTTGTTGCTTTGTGTGGCTATTGTGGAACAACGAAGTCGGCGTTGGGATGAAACGAAACCGGAACCATCCTGATATAAATACGAAGCAAGCTGCTTGATCAAGTTGTGCGAGGATTTGCTGCTCCGCTGGAGTTTCCAGTGGCGAGGCATGCTAGGGCGGCAGCCTTGCACGCGAGGACAGGGAGGGAAGCAGAGGCTACGACCGAGAGTGTGGGGGCTGGAGTAATCGAGCACAGTGGGTCAGAAGACTGTTGAGGCGGCCAAAATTGTAGACGTGTTTTGAGCTCCAGAGTCGCTGAATGGGACTCGAATCGAACGTGCGACCCCACCAATGGATTTCTCTCCAAACGAGGAATCCATTGGTGGGGTCACTCGTTCCATTCGAGTCCTATTTAAAGACTCTGGAGCTCAAAACGCGTCTAGAATTTCGGCCGCCTCAACGGTCTTGTGACCCAATGTGCCGAGTCTTGCCGAGTCGGGAATCCTGCCATTTTATTTCCGTCGTCGCATTCCCGACTGTCGCGGCAATAACGCTGATGGCACGAGCTCTCTCCTGCACGCACTCTTCTTGACTTGACAAAATTCTGTGGAGTGCCTCTGACTGCAGGGCGAGTAGTCAGGGCCGGCCGCTCGCCCACGACATCGTGTCAACATTTGTCGATTCGATTGCGAGTGAGCACTGAGCGCTGTTGATACAAGCTTTCCGTTTGGACAAGACTAGGCGCGCGCTGCGGCCTGCACTACACCGGGCCACCTCAAGTGGGGCGCGCCCATCCACCCTACAGGCCGGCTCGCGAGTGTGTGTGTGTGTGTGTGTGTGTGTGTGTGTGTGTGTGTGTGTGCGGATACAGGGGGGGGTAAAGGTGTTTTGCCCCCCCCCCATAGCACCTAGATAGCCGCCTGAAAGGTAGGCAAAAAGTGCTTCTTTGCCCCCCCTCCCCCCCAAAGGCCGCCTCTGGATCCGCCACTGTGTGCGTGTTGTATGTGTGTGTGAGTGGGGCTTTGCACACCTATGCCGTGTGAGCCATGAAAGTCTCCGTCCCGATGCACTCATTACATGCAGCCCAGCCACTAATTAGAGTACACGACCCCACTCCTTTTTTTTTTCGCCAGACTCTTTCTTGTTGTTGCTTGCAGTTGCTTCTGACTTTGTTGCTGTTTGAAACCGAATATTTTCGTCCGCAGCAGTATACTGCGGTGACCAACCAGAACCGCGTGTCCAACGTGCTCTGTAATTTGGTTGCAGTGCAGTGCAGCCGGATCGCGCGGCGTCCATTGTTGCAGGGACATTGACTCCGCGTGCTCCGCGTCCACGGATTGCTGACTTTACAGAACCTGCAGGGAGTCTGCCTCGCCGCCCGGTGAGCGGTGAGCACCGCGGAAGCCTTCTCACTTTCAAAAGATGTGACATTCGGTATCCTTTGCTCGCGGCGCTAACGCTCATCGTTTGCGCGATTGCCTCGACACGCCAGGTTAGGTTAGTCCATTTTAGATTGTCACGTGATTGACACTCTTTGAACGCGTTTTGAACTCTGCCGCGCCGTTTACCGCTTTACAGTGGTTGATCAAGGTCTGCAAAACGGTAGCCGCGCCGCGCCTGGGTCGTGCACATGTTATACCCATAAAATAACGAGCGAGTACGCCCCGCTAATGGCACTTTTATTTTTACGACCTACACAGCGCGTTAATCACAATCCGTGCTGTTCCGTGCGTCGCCCGATTTCTTTCCTTTTTTTCCGTATTTTTGTTTCTGCGGCCCGTGTGAAAGCCGGAGCCATTGGTCGCGGCACGGCTTACTTCAGGAGGCTCTAAAACGCATGCACACTTTTTTGTAGTGGCAAAACTTTCAAAATATAAAAATAAAAATGAAAAAGGTACGCCTTTGTCGACAGTTTCTAAGATTATTGATCGACGACGAAGAGGATTCGAGAAACATCTGATTACTGTGTCTTTAAATTGCCATCTTTTCACAGTGCATCATAACTGCAAAAAAAAACAAAAAAAAAAAAAAAAAAAAAAAAAAACTGTGATGTCTTGTACGAAAATTGTACAAAAACACTGAGTGTGCATATGTGCAGGCAGGGTTACCACCACCGCGGTCTCACCAAAGTCATTCCTGTTGGAGACGCAAAACGAAGGCAAAGTTTAATGCGTGGTTGTTGTCTTTTTGAGGCCCGCTGCTTCGTGGAAGTCTCGTGCTCAGACCGAGCCCAGCACCCAGCCAGTGTTCCAGGCGAGCGTTTTAAAGGTTCCTTTTAATACTCTGCAGGTAAGGGAGATGAAAAATATAAAACCCCACTTATATAATTTGGAAGCACAGGAACAAAAACGCGAACCCTGTAGGTGAACGCACCTCTTCCAAAAAATGCAGAAAACTACCGAAAATTGTGGAAAATGATAAAATTAAGTCCGGGCGGTTGGTGCATTGCTCGTGAACCAATGAACGGCCTCCCGGGCGACAGACGGTCTCGCCAGCGAAGTACGAATACGAATACGAAGTCACACCCAAATTTCTCTCCTGAGTTGTCACGCTGAATGATTATCCTCTGATTCGTAGCGAAGGCGCCTGTACTGGGCAAGGCCAGCCGACCGGGTTCGCCAGCCTGGTCCGGCCACACCTCCGCCAGCGCCTCAGAAGGCGCTGCCAACCTCGCGGAAATTTAAAAAAAAAAAAAAATCCCTGTGATTGTTTGGGGGCGGGCACAGTGGGCATGCCAGAAAGGTCGCGACGGTGGCGCCATAAATCGGCGGTGCGGGTATCTTTCCGCAATGCCGCTTTTACGGGCCTTTTTCACCCTTTTGCTTCCGCCACGCGGAATGCCGAGACCCGATCAATTAAAGCGACATCTCTTCATCATTGCTTTTCGGGGAAACGGCGGTCGCCGCGCGGAATCGGGACAGCCAGCATGAAATGGAAGAAGAAAAAAAATTGAAAATTCAGAATTATCTACATATTTTGGAAATTGTGCGCGCTGCGAGTGTTACGTATACGGTGGAAAATTTAGGAAATTAAATTTCAGAGGTGAGTTATATCTGACGCGTGACGCTCCTTACGGACGTGAAGTGGAAATTATGAAAAAGCAACGCGGTGTGGGGGGGGGGGAGGGCGCTGCTTGTTGAAGCCGCTGGACACACAGAGGGCGCCACCATTCAATTAGCATCGCGACCTTGTTTGATCCAATCACAGGAGGCCGTTGAGGGGAGGCTCTGTTACACCTTCACTGCAGCGCCCTTGCCTTTCCCCTCACGTGCCGCCCGCGAGTGTGCCGGCCGTCACTCTGTCCCACTGTGTCCCACTCCGCTCCGCACGGATGCGTGGCACAGTGGGCCAGAAGACCGTTGAGGCGGCCAAAATTCTAGACGTGTTTTGAGCTCCAGAGTCGCTAAATGGGACTCGAATCGAACGTGTGACCCCACCAATGGATTTCTCGTTCGAAGAGCAATCCATTGGTGGGGTCACACGTTCGGTTCGAGTGCCATTTAGCGACTCTGGAGCTCATAACGCGTCTAGAATTTTGGCCGCCTCAACGGTCTTCTGACCCACTGTGCGTGGGGGACACGGCGCGCTACTCGGGTTGTTGTTGCCGCCCTAACCCCATCACCCGCAGGCAGACGTGCGGCCCACCTTGCGGCCCAGCCTGCGGGACGCCCTGCAGGATCGCACAGTGGGCGATGATCCCTGCAGGACGTGCAAGCTGATGGCAGGGATCCGGGGTCCCACTGCGGAAGATGATGACACGTCCTTGGACCAGTGTTGCATCTCCTCCTGCCTACTAGGCGACTTCTCGCCACAGCTGTTCAGTAGCTGCCTAGTAGGCAGGAGGAGATGCAGCCCACTGCACACCTGTGTGTTTGGGCTACTTTTTGCCTACTTTTCTGGCCACACTGCCTTGGACACGTCAGTCTGAGGGGGCAACCACTTAGTAGGCTTAGGGGACACAAGATTTCTCAAGGAGAGATTTCTACGGATTTTGCTAGATTTCAACCGATTTTGCAGAAAAAATTGGCTTGTTTTTTGCCTTTTTGGGGGTAAGATTTCCGATTTCCAGAGATTTCTGGCGCTCAAGGGGACACATGATTTCTTGAGTGGTTGCCCCCTCGCGTCAGTCGCGTGAAAAACTACTGTGTGTGTGGTTTTATCGACTCCAACCTGCGCGTGTCCCACTGCGTGAACCGCACCCTGCAGGGCCGCCTGCGAATCACGCTGCAGTAATCAGCGTTTACGCGAATGGACTGCACATCATCATGCAAAATTAAAGGGTTGAAAAAAAAGGAGCAAGGTGGTGTTCGAACCCCGGCCCTGCCGGGAACTGCCCCTAATTAGCGACTCGACACCTTGTTTCTCGTTTCCCTCACGACTCTAGATTTGCTCGCTTCAAAAGTCTCGCCACTGTAATGACGGTCAGTTAGAGAAAATGGCGCGCGGAAAAGGTCATCACACACGCATGCGCTGTGTCCTCTCTTTGCGTCTCTCTCTCTCTCTCTCTCTCTCTCTCTCTCTCTCTCTCTCTCTCTCTCTCTCTCTCTCTCTCCTGCCGCCTCTAACGAGCTCGGTGAACGGACTATGCGCGGACCTCACACGGTGCGCACTGTCGCGAGGCTAGACGCCAGGTGGGGGGAAGGGGGGGGGACGTATTGACAGTGCCGCAGCTCTGATTGTCTCTATCAAGATGTCGGCGTGACAATTGCATAATTGGGGCATAAGTGCACCAATTGGCAGTCCCGAGCGACCCGCGTGCGGCCGGCCACGCCCCGCTCTACCCCCCCCCCCCCCACCCCGCCACCACGCCACGCTACGCCACACCCAGCCAACCATGCTACCACAGCTCAGAGAAATTATTTATGTAGGCTTGATTTAAAGCATTTGAAATTTTTGAACGAGTCTAAATAGTCCGGCGCACACTTTTTAGAAATTTAGAGATTTCCGTGACGTTGCAAAGTTGCGCAGAGTTAACAATGTTTAATTCATTTTACGAAATAAATTTTAATTTCATTTTTTTAATTTTAGGGTGGAGTGCGCGATTGGAGGCGGGCTGTCAGTCCGTGCGAAGGTATAATGACTGAGCTGCCTCCCTGTTAACAGGTGCGAAGTACGCACTCAGCCACGTACCCCCCTCCCCCCATTTTCGGTCCAAAAAGTGGCGCTCGGGAGTCCGTGGCCGCTGCCCCGGCCGCCACGCTCCGCTGTGCATCCACGCCGAGCCGCCGTGTTTTTGTATGCAAATGGATTTCAGGAAACCAAATATCGTGGGCATCGCACCAGCCGGCAGACTCATTCCGAGCGCCGTGTCCGTCGCTCTGTCTCTCTCGCGCTCGCGGGGCGTGCCGCAGGTGCGAGAGAGACAGGGCGACGATGAGGACGCGGTCGGATTCCTGCAGGCAGGCGGCCAGGCCCGGCCAGCGCGCAGTGGGCCCGTGTCGGCGCGCGTCCGGGGCGGCGGCGGCGGTTCGGACGCGAAGCAGGTACTCGCAGACTGTCCCCACCACCACCACCACCACCACCACCGCCACCGCCGCCATGAAGGCGGGCTCGATAGGTCACTTTGAATGTGCCTGAATTATGAGGGATGCTTCGTAAATCACTGGCTGGCCGCAACGCCCATCCTCACGGCTCGCTGTCCGCTGGCCGGCACCGCGCCGCCACCGAACAGGGCGTTGCATCACGCCTACCCCGCCGAACACTACACGGCTGGCACACCACACGTCAAGCGCGGATCCAGAGGGGGGGGGGGCAAAAGGACAATTGCCCCCCGTAAGCCCTAAATAGCCGCCTGAAAGGTAGGCAAAAAGCACCACTTTGCCCCTGTAAGTAGGCAAAAAGTGCTACGTTGCCCCTCCCTTGGGCCGACTCTGGATCCGTCGCTGCCACAAGAGCGGGCATTGCACCCTAAATGTCTCATTGTGAAGATTCTCCATATTATGGTGAAAATTCTCTGTAATATGGTGGCGCACCTGCCTTTGTAACATACCTTTGAAAATTCTTTGTACCTTATAGATATTTTTCAGAATTTTCCCTGTATGATGGAGAAGATCAGCACCAAAATATGTTGGTGCAGCCTTTTAGAGCCTTTTAGACATTTAGAGTTGCAGGAAGGGCAGTGTAGGTTCAGCTTTGGCGGTTTACCTAAAAAATCATCGCTACTTTCAGAAATATCCGTATAAAATATTACTTTTTTTTTGTTTTTGTGTGTGTTTCTGCAACGGAAGCAAACGACGTGGAGGCAGCGGGGGGTACGCCTTTCGGCTCTTTTCCAATTAGCATTTGCTTTTTCGGTCGCTGTCCAGTCGGCTCGTCTGCTCCGCTCTGCAGCCTACTGTGCCGTGCCGCGTGCGCCACCGGGTCGCCACGGTCCGACGGCCCATCGACGCCATTGTTGCCATGGCAACCACGTAAATGAAAGCGAATTAGCGGGGCTCTCGTGTCGGGAACCGATGACCCTACGCGCGTTGCGTGCCCATTGTGCCGCGGCGCGCCTGCGCGCCCACGCCGGACGACTTTGAATTTGCCGCGTGTGTTTGCATTTTCGTATCACTTGGCGCAGATTATGGCTTCATCGGCTGAAACTCTCCGAAGCCGAGCCTAAAAAAGCAGCAAAATCAATGCGCGCTTATCTTGATTTACTGGTAAGCTGCTGCTTGGTTCCCTTGGTTCCCAGCGGCAAAGAAAAATCGATACCGTGTCTATACTACCAGGAATACTTATAAAAAAAAAAAAATTTTTTTTTTTTAAAAAAAAGGGAAAAACAGGAAGAAGAACTTGCTTCAAAACAACTTTAACACAAATTTTATGTAAAATTTTTAAATGTTTGAAATACTATGTTGCCCTACCTGTTCCCTACCTCGCTAAATTGCATTATAATGCCAGCGGCGGCGTGGCAGGGCATGCATCACAGCGACTCCCCAGTTGCATGTCGTGTACAGTGTAAGCCCCACCCGGAAGAGCCAACCGGCTCAAATTAGAAGGATTATCCTCACTGGAGAACATAAAGAGCAAATACTGCAGGAAACCGTATCCTTGCTCCTAGAAATCCGGAATCATTAAATCAATTTTCTGAAATAGAATTGTTTTCATATGTTTCCAGTACCGTATTGATCAATGTTTGACTGAAGCGCACGACGCCCGCCGGCAGATGCTGACGTCTCTGTGGTCAGGCTGGGGGGTGGAAGTGAAAAAGGCGTTTTGAATGTAAGCGCCGCCGGCATGAGTCTGGTGTCACACACACACAAGCACACACGCATACAGTCGAGCGCAGCTCTTGCACATGTCAGGCACTCCACAAGAACGAGTACACTCACACACACACACACACGCGCGCGCGCGCGCAGAGGCACACAATTAGAAAGACACGCGGGGCAATGCGCCTTGCGCCGCACGCCACACACACACACACACACACACACACACACACACACACACACACACACTCATACACACCTCCGCCCGCTTGAAAGCGCCCCTCCGCGGCCCCTTACTGACTGTCCGTTCACCCCCGGGCTGGCCGGGGCCCCTCGGGGGGTAGCTGCTCGGACAAGGGGCGCCGCACGGCTGGCCGGACGCCCTCAATGGGGCATTTCATGTGCAACTGTAATCAATAGGGTACACTGTAGCAAGCGCCAAGTGACGGAGCGGCAAGCCTTGAACCTGTTAGGAGCGCCCCGCACGCCGAGCGCACGCCCCCCACGCCCCCCACGCCCTACGCCCCACGCCTTACGCCTCCAAGCCCCACGCCCCACGCCTTACGCCCCACGCCCTACGCCCCACGCCCCACGCCCCACGCCCCACGCCCCACGCCCCACGCCCCACGCTCCACGCCCCACGCCCCACTCCAAGGAGGCCTGGCCAAAGCCCCCGCCGCGGCACGACGACCTTGAAACCTTTGGGAACCGCAACCGCAAGAGGGTTCGTTCGGCGATCGGCTGCTCGAGAGCGCCCGTCCGCCCGGGCAGCCCCCGCGCACAGCGGCCAGAGGACCGGCGCTGGCGGCCAACGCTCCAGACGCGTTTTGAGCTCCAGAGTCGCTAAATGGGACCCGAACCGAAGGTGCGACCCCACCAATGGATTCCTCGTTCGGAGAGCAATCCACTGGGGTGGCGGTCACACGTTCGGTTTGAGTCCTGTCAAGCGACTCTGGAGCTCAAGACGCGCGTCCTAGAGTTTCGGCCGCCTGCGCCGGTCTTCTGGCCCACTGTGCCCGCAACGCGTGGGGGGAAGCCGACGGACTCGAAGGGCGCGACGCGGGGAGTGCGGTCGGCCGGTCAGCCAGCCGAGCCGCGGCGTGGCGCCGAAGCGCAGTCGCGTGATGGGGCGGCGGGCCTGCGCCTTACACTATGGCGCCGCCAGTGCCGGCAGGCAGGCAGGCAGGCAGGCAGGCAGGCAGGCAGGCAGGCAGGATGGGGACATTTTCTGGCGAAAGGAATCATGACGCACTGCTGGCGCTCTTCTGGCCCACTGTGCGCAGCCCGGGCCGCTGAACGCGATGCCATGATTGGCTGCAGTACGCGCGTCAATCACACCGGTCGGAATTACAGGAATTTAATATCGGGAAAGCACGGCAACGCAAGGCTTGTTGTTGTTGTTGTTGTTTTTGTTGTTGTTGTTGTTGTTGTTGTTGTTGTTGTTGTTGTTGTTGTTGTTGGGCCCGACACTTTATCCGCCCTGACGCGGTATGGCCTATGACTAATTCAACGGGATATGGACAGGTGGTTGGGACAGTTCGGCAAATTCGGCACCGTATCGGGTGTCCGGCCGGCCGGCCGGCCGCCGGGGCGAAGCTCTCTCTCTCCTCAAACAAGCCCGTCGGCCTGGAGGGGGGCAGGCCAGGCACAGTGGGCCGGGGATGAAGGGCGAGGAAAAGGGATCCGAGCCAGCGGGACAAACTTTGTCAAATTGGGATTCCAAAGCACCCTGCGCACCTCGGTCTATGCGCACTGATGGCTATGCGCACTGATGGCTATGCAGCCTATAGTTTAGGCCAGGGTTGCACACTGACGTGCATTGCCGCCCATTATACGAAGAAAAGTCATCGATTTACTTCGTACTCTACGAATAAGCAGATGCCTTTTCGGAGACTTTCCCGCGAGTGCAGTTCAAAGACCCTCCTCGCTCAGCTTGAAGATGCGTGCCAATTCCTCCTTTTGGTTTTCGCCCCGAACATGCAAGCGCATTGCGACGCGACTCTGGAGGATTTTAGGAAGGGGGGGAGGGGGGGTGAGGAGGTGAAGGGGGGAGGGGGGAAGGGGGGGATCAACAACAAGGCCTGGACGCAGCCCCTCGCTCCCAGCCACACACACTGCAACAAGAACATGCACGGCGGGACGTGGGTGGTTCGGCGGCGCAGCAAGCCGATGGACCCGGAGTCGTGCACCGCGCATCACTCCAGACGATCTGGAAGACTGCTCGATCTAATGAGACACCTTACGCTACTTCGTACACTCCTCATGTTTTCATTATTCACGCTACACTGGGAAAAAAAAACACAACACGACGAGCGCGCAACCGCATAGGCAGAGGAGGTAGAGGTGAAGGAGAGAGAAGGAAACTGGCAATGAGGAACATATTTTGTACAGACCCGGCTCTTACAAAGTGGAATTAACAGATGGACATCCTTTTGGGCCGGCGTCCGCTGCCCGGGGGGGGGGGGAGACCACAGAGAGGTGGATCACCCCGATGGGGCCTATCCCGGGCCGCGGCGGGGACGGTATACTATACACTGTACAGTAGCCACGTCCTTCCTAGAACACTGAAAGGGTCACCTCCCGGCGCGGGTCACCCGAGCCAAACTTTGCTGACACAAGCAATTGCTCTAATTGCTGGCAAACTTGGCGTTCAATAATTCGGCGCTGTGTGCATGCCTCTCGGAAATCGATGCTGGAAACTCGGACCGCGGTAGAAACGAAACGGAATTACGTACTACTGTACGGCATTTTTCTTTCACAACCACTTCAGGAAGAATGTCTCTCTTCATACGTACAGTGCCCAGGGGTTTTTGTCCTGATAGTTTATTCAGGTTGTTTTTGGTTCGAAGCGAGGGGTGACCCAATGTAAGATTTTGTGTACAACGAATGTGGGAATGTGTTGGAATGGGCAAGATTTATGCTTTGTTTGTCACACTTGTTGCCTCCTTACAGGTGTTTTTGCCTGCAGAATGTGGGAATGTGTTCAAATTTTGTACAATGAATGAGGGAAGTTGTTCCCCCCTCGGTTCGAAGCGTGCCTGGCGGCCCTGAAGCCTTAGGCCTTGCATTATGCTGCTCGAGGCGGGGTGGTAAGTAAGGGCGTGTGGGTGGACGGCGTGGGGGCATTCGCATGTCGCGCTCGTGTCAAACAGAATCGATGCCGCCAGACCGAATTGTGAAGGTAAAGTCCCTTTAGGACCCGACATGTCGTGACCATTCATATTTGTTGCGTTTCGAGAAGGGCGGGGAAGGGAGGGGTTGGTCTGAAATACGCACCAGGTTGACAAGTCATTTGGACGGGTGGGCGTGGCTTGTGGCCCGCCTCCAGCCGTCCTCCACGTGACCCCAGGCCACACCATGGTAACGTGTTGTCGAAGGTATACTTTGTTCGCATACCGACCGCATAGTCGGTGTGCGAGCTGATGTATTTCTCAAAGGCGACTCAAAGCCCACAGCCCACGCAAGAGCCACACCTGACCGATCCCACACCTAAATAACCACCCCGCCCCATTTTTCCCCGCTGACTTTCATGACTTGGCATTACCTAGATGATGACAAACCTCGCGGTCAGAACACTTTGACCGGCCCAGTAATGTGTTGCTGCTCGCACACGACCGCAACAACAACAACAACAGGAATACAATCATATCAAAGAGGAAAAGGAAAGCGTTCGGCACTAAGGCACGTACGCCCATAAAGCATTGAATAAATGCGGGTATGCTACCGACAGTCCGTCCGCCGCCCGTGAGCCCCGTCTCTCATTAGAGACCCGCCTAGCAAATCGAGCGAGGCACGTTGGGTACGAATGTGGTTTTCAATTCCCCAGAGTGGCGGCCGAGCTGGCAGGAATGCTTTCTGTCGAACTTGGGTAATATTGGTTCGGTCGCTTCGCGCTCTGGCCCGCGGCGACACCATGGATGTGACCATTACCCCGATAATTCAGGACTAAAATAATTTATCTTGGAATAAGTGTGGTGCCCAAGAGCCCGACCTGTATCAAAGATTCTATCGGACTGTCTGGTGTAATAGTGTGAAGTGCTCGTCCGTACCGCCTCCTCCGGTCTTCGTTTTGGTTCCCTCCCTCTCACGACGCTATCCTCTGCCTCTCCCTTTTGTGCTGCCAGTCCTGGCCAGCCACCCGTATTGAACACGTCTCTTAATCTCTCTTCGCACCGCCCCGGTATACCTCGCTGGATGCGCTTTGTAGCAAGCAAGCTCCCTGCCCGACAAGTTTTGGAAGGATCAGTTTGAACTCCCAAGACAGTCCCTTAGAGAGTCAGACTACAATCATCGCTGATTCGCACTAAATCATTGCAATTTGATAATTGGCTCACTGTGAGGAATCCTAACCCACTCCCTGAGGCTGCCTGGAGGCCCTCAATGCGCACGCTGAGAGAACGGAGCAATTATGATTTATCTGTCTTCTTCTCCATTCAACACCTATTATCCTCTCACTGTCGCCAACAGGTTTCTACTCACGCGCCTAGCAGCGCGCGCGCGCGCGCGCGCGCACACACACACACACACACACACACACACACACACACACACACACACACACACACACACACACACACACACACACACACGAGATAGTCCGTCCTGCGCTGCTCCATGTTGTAGTATTGAATATCGTTCGACCACACACCAGATAAGATACCGCATCGATTCAAAGACGTGTTAACATTTAAGGCCATGCAGTAGGGTCCCAAGTCCGCGAAAAGGCCGCTCCGAAGTGGTTTCGGGAGGCGTACGCGACAACGCTGGCTAGCTCTGGAGCACTGTATTCCGGTTCTGGAGCCCAGGTACTCGCAGCCGAATTGTTTATGGCCCCCAGCCGGAGTGCGGGGGGAGGGGGCATGACGGACCAGATGACACCTCGGCGGATCGGCTCCGAGCCGGGGTCTCGGCCGAGCTGTCGGCCGGCTTGCCCGGTCTGGTGCAATTTTTACTAAGTCCATTTGCACAGGAAAATGACTATTTTTGACACCACAACAGAAATGTGTGTCAAGATGAGCTGATATTTTAGTATAGGTGTCTAGTGCACTTTTTCTTACATTGTCAAAATAACAGCAGAAATATATTTTTTATATGGGTAGATTTGAAATTTTGTCCTGAGTACATTGGCGAACGTTGCAAACGTGTCAAACGACGCATTAAAAATTTTGCATTCTAGGAGCGACTAGGTTTTGCCTCCCTTTTGTGTTGAGAGGCCTCATTCACCGCGGGCTGCACCGATGCGAGCGTGACGACAGGCTGATTTATTGCACCTCACCCAAATTGGAAAGTTTGAAACGAGCCACTTTTCGAGTTCCCACCAAGCAGCAATGGTTTCCTCGCAAAAAAACGATTCTAGCGGTTGTTTGAATTCTTGTTCTACGATGATTTTGACCGGAGTTGTTGCCGAAATCTTGACAAAATTGGCCCGGGCTCGGCCACCCTCCGGCCTGGCTGCATACCAGACGCGGCGGCACATGCTGTCATTGTTCCGCCGTCGTCCCGTCACCGTCCGCCAGTCCGTCTGCTGACTACCTGACGGCCTGACCCCGTGCGACAGAGACAGAGTTGGCCGGAATAGTCTTTTCTCTCTCTACTGGTGACGAGATTTCAAACGTAAAACTTACCCCATTTGAGAACCAATGCAGCTAGAGCGATGGGAGAAGCTCCATTCGACTCAGAAGAGGCCTCCCGAGTTCCTCAGATATTTTAAAACGTCATTTTCGGACATTTAGAAATTCGAAATTTTTCAAGGCGTTAAAATTCCGTTTTTTTGAATTCTGATCGAAATAAAAAATATCTGGGGAACTTCGTCTTGTGACGGACTATGTGCCCACCAAATTTCATTCTGATATCTCCTTTCGTTTGGCCGTCTAGTGAGTTGGCGTTTTCACGAAAATTCGAACTTTACAGCGTCGTTACGCCCAAAGTATTGGTCGGAGAGCAATAATATTTTGGGGCATGTTTCAGAAGCATGTTCCCAACCAACAGCCAAATTTTCAAAAAAACTTTTTTTTTCGTACTGCATGGCCTTAAGTCGGCGACATGGCCTCGCCTTGTCCCTTCGCCCTCCCTTCACGGACAGTGCTCGGAGTACCCTTAGAGGAAAAAGGGAGTACCTGCCCCGCGTCCCCGGAGAAATGTGCGCGGAACAAACCAAAGGTGGCTGAATAGGGAGTGGAGGGGGGGGGGGAGATTAGAGGGAGCGTCGGTAAATAAACACGCCGTGAGCGCAAGCACATGGGGGTACGTATTAACACACAGGGCTCAAGTTATTCCAGATTGGTGCCGGGTACACACCGAGCGTGTGTGGCTGGGTGTGGCTGTCTGTGTGCGTGTCCGACTGCGTGTGTGTGTGTGTCTGTTACTGTGTGTGTGTCTGTGTGTGTGTTTCCCCTGTTGCCGCGTTGCACTTAGCTGTAGCGATCAAGTCAGCACAGTGGGATCGAAGCGGCGGCCACAAGGGATATTATTGTTATGCCGTGTGTACCTACAGTGGGCCCACACTGTCGAAAACCTGCCGCACAACTCACGGCCCCTAAAAAAAAAAAAAAAACAACAACAAAAAACAACAAAATTATTTATCAGAGCTGCATCCCGGACCTACCCTCCAACGCTGGGCCGCTACCACACACACAGCCTGTGATTAATGAAGAAAAAATGCATTAATCATTTTAAAGCGTGTAGTGGTAGTACCACTGTTCGAAAAGGCGTCAATAGTGTCGCTGTCTGTCCGTCCGTCCGTCTGCCCAGCCAGCTGCCTGTGGTCCACTCGGTCCTCTCGCATATCTTTGCGTGCTTATCGCAGGGGTGCTGAATTACGGCACGGCTCGAAATAAAGGTAGGGGTTGGAGGAAAAGGACGGGGGGCGGCAGGACACCCAAATACATCACGTTGCAGAGTTGACTCGGAATCTGCGTATGGAAACCACCGGAAAATAAACTCCCTGTGCAGTGAAAATAGGGTTAGGCAGGTCATGATCATTAGAGGAGAGGGTCTCTGTGGCTCTGTCTGTCTGTCTGTCTCTCTCACTCTCTCGCTCTCTCTCTCTCTCTCTCTCTCTCTCTCTCTCTCTCTCTCTCTCTCTCTCTCTCTCTCTCTCTCTCTCTCTCTCTCTCTCTCCACCGGCCCGCCCTACAGGTGTAGCTGCCGACGTGGATCGAACCTGAATATATATCACCTTAGGCCCGGTAATAATAAATGGAACTTGGATAGCCAGAGCCCGCCGTCCGTTCAACAGGTTCCCCACCGCGGTGTCATTCCCCGAATTTTTCAATTTTTTTCGTGCGTGTTGTTGGCAGTGTGGCCCGGCGCCATAACACACTCCGGCTGTCGCGCAGACGCATTGCAAAGGCTTTTGGAGCGTCCGTCTCCCTCACACCCGCCAAAGGCTTTTGGAGCGTCCTGTCTCTCTCGCACCCGCAGGCCGGCCAGGCCGGGCGCGACGCGGCGCGACCGGACCCTGTGTGCCTTTGCAACGGCGAGTCGCGCCGTTTCTCAAGAGCGTCGGAAGTGAAAATGGAATGCCTTTTGCATGGTGGCAAGCTGCACGTCGCGGCGGCGGCGACGGCGGCGTCCTCAGGCTGCCTGGGGTCGCCAGCTCGGCCTGCCCGCCGCCCCCGCCCGCCGCCGGTCTGCCTGCCTGCCTGGCTGCCCGCCTGCCCCTTATCGTATCAGAGTTGCGCGTGCATGGAGGGCGCATTTCAACGTCTTTGCCTCGTTGGCTGACTGCGATTCATCCATCTCTCTCTCTCTCTCTCTCTCTCTCTCTCTCTCTCTCTCTCTCTCTCTCTCTCTCTCTCTCTCTCTCACTCACTCTCTCTCTCTCTCTCTCACACACACACACACACACACACACACACACACACACACACACACACACACATAGACGCGCGTCTTGCAGCAACCGGCAGCAACCCTCGCGCGACCGCCCTGGTAATATTCCTATTTTGTAACAGGCGGAGAGGGGAGGCGAGGCGCTGGCCCCGCCGCTGCTTGCTGCTCGCTCCATCCACCCTCGTCGTCGTCATTCATAAATCGCGGGCCGTTTACTCCATTCCAGCAACAGAGTACGCCGTCAGCAATTCACCGCCACCCCCCTCGGTGGTGACGCAACCATAGGGGTGCATAGGAACACGTAGCGTGCATGCGCGCTTATGTGCACAGGTGTGGCTGTAATGAGTGTGTGTATGTATGTATGTGTGTGTGTGTGTGTGCGTGTGTGTGCGCGCACGTTCACCGGCGGGCAGGCATCGCGATGTACACGGGGCCGGTCCCTAAGCCCCCCCGATCGATGAATGCTCGGACGGTCCCTCGACCAGCCTGCCCGTCGTGCGTTGGTGTTTTTTTAGGCCCTGTTTGTTGTCTTCTTGGCTCCCAGCAGGTCTATTCACGCGGACGGAACAAGGGACAGCCACTCCTGTCGTCATCGCCGTATTTTTGCCGTACTGCGTGTCTTGACCCCTCGCCCCCCCCCCCCTGCCTACAGTACATTTTGCCACCAGGGGTTTCACCAACACTACATATACCGCCACCATGCGCTCTGCGTAGCACCACCACCGACACCACCACAGCCACTATGCTCCGCCCCCATCACCAGCACACAACAACAAGAGGCACAAAACAAGACGGGAATACGCGGCCGAAGTAAAGGGAGACTACACTTGTACGCTTCCAGGAGCACGGCTCACAGGAAGGGCGGCCAGAGCGGCCTGTGGTTGGGGGGGGGGGGGAAGGGGCCCCGACGACCGAACAGCTGCCTGTCTGGACAGGCTGGAGTCGGTTGTCTCTCTCGCTGTGTGGCTGAGAAGCCAGGCAAGAAGACTCAGGTCGGTAACCAAGGCAACCTCGCCGCCTGCCTCGGCCCGGAGGCTCCGGGGCCCGAACGAAATCTTTCCTGAAACTGCGGCCTGGCCGCCGGCGCGGCCACATGTCGCCACAGGTCCCAACCCGATTCGCGGATTGCATCACCTACTACTGCACGGCGACTCGCCTTATCGCGGCCGCGCCCGTCCACTGCACCTGTTGACCTGTGCGGTCCCGGGTTCGAGTACCAGCGAATCATCTGTAGTCTTCCTTTTTTTTCTTTTTTTCTTTTCGCGAGTCCGCGGTCGGCGCCCCTTCGCGGCGGCCGGGGCTCCGCTCCTATCGTGACATGTTGAGACAGGTCTCGTTGGCCGCCGGCCCCTGCGTGTGTGTGTGTGTGTGTGTGCGTGTGTGTGTGTGTTTGTCTGTCTGTCTGTGTCTGTCTGTGTGTGCGTGCGTCAGTGTGAGCGTACCTGACCATCGGAAAACCAGTCGGTCCGTGTGTCTTCCGTTACTCTGTTGCATGTCTGGACTTGCCAAGTATATCGGCCCTCCGCCGTCACCCCGCGACCTTCAGCGCAGGCTCTCTCTCTCTCTCTCTCTCTCTCTCTCTCTCTCTCTCTCTCTCTCTCTCTCTCTCTCTCTCTCTCTCTCTCTCTCTCTCTCTCTCTCTCTCTGCTCCCCCGGCCGGCCGGCTGGTCCTCTGCCCTGTTGCCGAATCTGCTCCACCTCCACCGCCTACTCCTGCTCCTCCACCTCCGGATCCCCTGACTGCAGCCGCAGTGCACCGAGCGGGCGAGCGGACGGACAGACAGACAGACGGACGGACGGACGGACGGACAGACAGACAGACAGACAGGCGGACGGGCAAGAGACCCGAGGAAAGGCTGCCGATGCAGCGAGGCGAGAGATCGAGTAAAATCTGTGAGCTAGGTGTCTGAAGATAACAATTGGTGGCGTCACTTGTTTTTCAGCAAACGCGAACGCTCTGGCTCCGACGAGCGGCGACCGGATTTGCGTTTTATAGTTTTTATTTGCTGTTGTTGTTGTTGTTGTCCTTCTGGCTGCTTCCACGGCATGCGTGGGGCGAGCTGAGTAGGCAAACTGAGGAAAAGTCGGAGAAAAGACAACAGATGAGACAGTGACCCATCCCTGCTCTCACACGTCTGCTGCGGAGATACAATTTACATCATCCCAAACGATGCGCTGTGTGCGTGTGTGTCTGCGTGAGTGAGGCTGTGTATGTTGTGTATGTGTGTGTGTGTGTGTGTGTGTGTGCATACGTTGCACAATGCACACCGGAATATGCAGGACTTGCCTGCATTTATAAAACTCCATCGACCCGCACGTGCGTGTACGCGCGCGCTCTCGTGTGTGTGTGTGTGTGTGTGTGTGTGTGTGTGTTCGTGTGTGTGTGTGCGCGCGCGCTAAGCTTGTCCGCAAGATGGCCCGAGCGCCGAGTTGGTATAGCAAGTTCTATTCAAGGACACTCTAACCAACCACTAAGCATAACACCACACACACACACACACACACACACACACACGGCGGAAGATAAACCCCCAGCCAGGAAGATGATTGCAAGAAGGTCACAGCATGGCGATGCCTGCCAAACGCATCCCGAAGCACAGGGGAGAAAAAAAATAGTGGACACTTGATGTGGTCGGCTGGCTTCTAAAAAGCGTTATCTGTCCTGCGCAGTCCCGGCACGGGAAAACAGAACCCTTCCGACGCAAGAGAGTTCTAAAACGCCTCACCCGGCGACCCGGCCGGCGCAAGCCCCGTCGGCATCGAGTGGCAGATATTGCGTTCTGCAGTGGTAAAATGAGTCACCTCTACAGTAGTATCGGAACGACCAGCGGAGTCCAACTGCAAAACAACCGCTACACGCGCGTGCAGTAAGTGCGCGCGCACGTGTATGTGTGTGTGTGTGTGTGTGTGTGTGTGTGTGTGTGCGCGCGCGCGCGCGCGCTACGATGTAAGGACCTGCGGTGCAGCGTCACTGCCCGCGAGGCGCCACCAGCCGTCTGACGCGGAAGGCTCTCGTCCTCTCTCTCTCTCTCTCTCTCTCTCTCTCTCTCTCTCTCTCTCTCTCTCTCTCTCTCTCTCTCTCTCTCTCTCTCTCTCTCTCTCTCTCTCTCTCGCACTCGCGGGGCGTCCCGCAGGGGTGCGAGAGAGACAGAGCGACGGAACGATCCTTGGGACTTCGGCAGCAGCGCCAAGAAAAACACCAACTAACGCACCCAAACAACTCCCCCTCCGCTGCCTGTTTTGCTGGGCGATGCACAGTGGGTCAGAAGACCGTTAAGGCGGCCAAGATTCTAGACGCGTTTTGAGCTCCGGAGTCGCTAAATGGGACTAGAATCGAACGCGTGACCCCACCAAAGGATTCCTCGGTCAGAGCGCAATCCATTGGTCGGATCACACATTCGGTTCGAGTCCAATTTAGCGACTGTGGAGCTCAAAACACGTCCGGGATTTTGGGCCGCCTCAACGGTCTTTTGACCCACTGGGCGCTGCCGTTGTGGGTCCGGCCAATAAGCGTGCTGCTTACAGTGTAACGCGCGGTGCACGCAGCTAAACTCTTCCTAACCTAACAACAAAAACAACAAAAATATCAAAAAAAAATAATAATTGCTGTTTCTGAAAATGCCGGCGCCTGCCTACAGTTTACGTGGCTATGAAAGCGGCTCTGTGCCCTGTGCACTATGCACGCCAATTTGGACGCCAGACAGACGGCATGAAATAATCGTAGACAAATGATCGATTGGCTGCGACATTATGCATCCAGTTGCACGCGGCTGGAAGTCGCAGACACGCCATGCACCCAGGAAAATGTTTTTCTTGAATCAAGTAAAGTTTACTCGATGCAAGGAAAGTTCTGCTTTGAGTGAAGTAGAAATATTCTTGATGTGGTTAGAATTGAATGAATGCAGTATTAGTATTGATCTGACACTCAGTTTAGCTTGACTCAAGTATTGTTAATCAGAAAAAATATTTTACTTGATTCAAGAAATAATTTGTGGAAAAGAGCAGAGAGAGAGAGAGAGAGAGAGAGAGAGAGAGAGAGAGAGAGAGAGAGAGAGAGAGAGAGAGAGAGAGAGACGTGGCCTCGGGGTCAACGGCCTGCGCGAGCGTCTTCGACAATAGAAAGGGGTGAGCAAAAATTGGTGTCGTTTGGAAGCCCCTGGTCGTCGTCTCTGCGACGCGGCGCGCAGCAGCGCGTAGTGCGACGCGATTTCTGCGCCGCGGACGCCGCGTCGCCACGCCTCCGAAGCAACTGGGCGCGGGGCGGCGCGGCGCGCGACTGAGAGAGAGAGAGAGGAAAACAAAACTTGTGAGTCAGTCCGCGGCGCGGCGGCGGCGGACTGGGCGCTCACCGGACGAGCGGTGGCGCGCCCTGGCGGCCCGCGCCGGCAGCAGCCAGCGGCGGCAGCGCAGCGAGTGCCCCAACGGCCGTTGCCTGCGGAGCGGCGCGAACCACCGACACGGGGATAAAGTCCCAATCGGCCGGCGGCAGCAGCGAGGCGCTCGCAGAGCCGCGCCGCTGCATCCCGTCGTCCCGACGGCGGCCCATCGCACGGTGGGCAAGAAGACCGCCGAGGCGGCCGAAATCCCGGACGCGTTTTGAGCTCCAGAGTCGCTGAATGGGACTCGAATCGAACGTGTGACCCCACCAATGGATCCCTCGGTCGGAGAGCACTCCATTGGTGGGGTCACACGTTCGTTTCGAGTCCCATTTAGCGACACTGGAGCTCAAAACGCGTCTAGAATTTTGGCCGCCGCACCGGTCTTCTGGCTGTTCCACTGTGCATCGCACCGAACCTCCAGAAACCCCTCCAGGTCGGGGGCGACGGTCCCCAGGCCTCCAGGCGCCAGCAGCGCCAGCAGCGCGGCTTCTCTTCTCTCTCCCTTGAGCGCGTCGAGACGTGTGCGGCTCACTGTGCAGCTGCAGGCAGGCAGGCAGTCCACGCGTCAGCGGGGCTGCCTGTATTCACCCGGTCCTGCTGACTGTGCCGCTGTCTCTCTCGCACCCACACGGCACGCACAGAGACAGCAGCAGCGGGACGGACTCTGCTGGTCCACAACACCGAGGCCCTCGGCCAGCCCCTCCAGGGTAGGTTAGGCGCGGCGGCTCGCTCCTCGACTCTATCCCGCGCGGCCGCGGCGTGCTGGCCCGCAGGCGACGGCCGCGGCCCCAGCGCGGCGCCCCATTGGTCGCGCGCGTCACGTGGTCCCCGCCTGGTGGGGGCCGAGGTGGTCGCGGAGCCACAACATCCCCACGCGACGGCGCGGCCCGGAGTCAGTGTTGTCTGGTAGAGGAGTCAGGGCGTACGCTATGTTGGCGTCTTCGTAAGGGGAGCGCGTATTGTTTCGAGTCGGGAGCAGTCGGGGCAAGAATGAACTTCTGAAGGCTCTCGTTGACACTGTCTGACGGGCCGCGCGTCGCTTCGCTGTCGTCTCGAACTGTCGGTAGCCCCCGCGTCAGTCCGCACCCGACGCGTCCGTTTGCCGCAAACTGCCGTCGTCAGTCGTTAGGAAGTGATAGTGCGTGTGCAGTGCGTGAGTGTGTGTCCTCGTGTGGAGGAGCGTTGTCGTTTGCGCCCAACCGGCACATGTGTTAAAAATGGTGCCTCAGCACCTGGGCGACAGCGGGCGGTCCAGCAGCCCCAGCTCTTCAGGATTACCCATGTTCGGATCTCAGCTTGTGGATAGAAATAGCTCGACGCCGTACTCTGACGCTACTCAGGTGAGGATGCCGCCGATCATGCCCATGGATACCCCTTCATTCCCCCCCCCCCCACCCCGGCCCGCGGGCCGCGTCGTGAGTACTCGTGTGGACTGTACTGGGTTCGCGACCTCGCGGGCGCGGCCGCTGCCCCCTGGCTGCTGCCCCCACCGGGACCGCCGAGGACCTTGATCCTGAATCGACTATTTTCGTTCGTTTCTTGGCGGCGGCCCCGCTGCTGCAGTCCTGCGCGTCCTGGCCGTCGTGGTCGCGACCCCCGTCGCCTGCTCACCGCCAAAGTCCGGAGTGCCGGCGGCGGCGGTCCTGTTGCGCAACCCGGTCCTGGGTTCGACTCCCCGCGGGGTGGACTCATTTTCATCTCCGTCTGCATTGCGCTCGCGTTCACCTTTCCCGGGTGACGGCGGCGCAGTGAGCTTGCTGGCCGGCGCTGCCCTTGCTGAGCCCTTGGAGGTCCTTGGAGGTCCTTGGTGACGCTCCGTCGGCCCTGTGGCTAATGCTTGCGCAAAGTGGTTGCAGCTCGATCACGGAGGCCACGGAGGCCACGGAGGCGTCGGGCAGGCCCTCGAAGTGCTCCCCAGGGCCGGTGGGTCCTTTGGCACCCAGCCCTGGGGCCCTAAGGGCCGTCTGCCGTCTGCGCACACAGGGGTGTTTGAACGCCCGCGCCGCCGGGGCTGTGCAAACGTCTTGCCCGGCGTCACTGGGAAAGGGCACGAATTAAGAGCTTCAATCGGGAAGGCACGCGAGCCGAAGACACGAAGGAGCTTTTCCTCGACTTTCAAGCAAAGCTGAGAGGGGGCTCTGTCTCTCTCGCACCCCTGCGGTGCTCGCCTTGAGTGGGAGAGAGACAGCACGGCGGCGGCGCGGCGCTGTGGGCCGCCTGGCCGCCTGCCTGCCTGACTCAGCTGCTTCCGAGCGGCGCGGCGCCGCGCGGCCCGCCGGCCCAACCTCCCAGTCCGGAGTCCCGGCTTCGATCCCCGAGCGCTGTCGACTTTTCCGCCCGGGCGGCGTTCGGCCGGCCGCTGCGCCCAGACGTCGGATTTTGACGCGGATTTTTTTGACGCTTCGTGTTGGGGGCCTCCGGGGCCAGCCTTCGGGCGGGCCACTAAGCTCCGGGCTGGATCAGGACGGCTCAGGGCGCCGGAAATGTTGTTGCCGCGGCTTGGGCCGGAGCTGCATCCAGGCCTGGCCGGCGCTCCCACGCGCACCCGCCGCGGTGTCGTCTTTCTCGCACTCCCAGGGCGGTCGGTGCGAGAGAGGCAGAGCGGTGGAACGATTCGACGGAGTCGCCCGCCTCACTGATTTGTCAACTTCTCGAGCATCCTGCAACTTTTCCGAGTTGGGAATGATAATGCGACAGAAATTCGATTATTTGTCAAAGTCGATCCATCAGCCCCGGAAATCTCCCAAAGGTCGGGCTGGCTCGCGTCGCGCCTCGCCTGCAAAAGGGTAAATTGGGCGTTTGAAGAAAAATGGATGCGTTGCTCACCGCCGCCGGGTCTCGAACCCGGGACCGCGTCGGACCAGCGGCGAGTGGAGCGGGTTGCCGACGACCAGGGTAAGGCAATGACCTGCGATCGATATTTCAACCCCTGTTGCTGTCCCTGCTTTCAATATTTCAGCCGGGGATTTGTGTCGACGGCACGGAATCCGCCTGTTGTAACAAGGCCCTGACAGATCTCCCTCCATCTCCTGACAATTTGTCGTCTGCTGCATCTGCATCTGTTCGGACGGGCGCCGCCGGGGGACGCGTCACTGGCGCGTCACTGGCGTGTCACTGACGAGGCTGCGAGCGAGGGTTGGGAATAAATGACACTCATCATTTTCGGGACGCGATTCGAAGTTGCTGACTATTTTCTCCTGCTCTGCCTTTTGTATTCGTGCGTCCCGGGTCGGGCAAGCGCCTTGTCGGTTGCCTACCTTCTCAGTGACTCGTCAACGACCCGTTAGTTACTTGTCAGTGACTCGTAAGTGACTCGTCAGTGACTTTTGAGCGACGTGCCCATCAAATGCCCTAATTTGGCGTTCGGGTCACTTGGCTGCCCCCTCTCTTCCGGCTAGATGCAAATCTGGCGTAGGGTCGTCGTGTGGGCGCTTAGAGGCGTGATGCCTTGCAGACGACGCTAAGCAGACGACGTGGAGCAGACGACGCGGAGCAGACGACGCGCCTGGCGCAACTGGCCCACCGCCTTGCGTGAGTTGCGCGGTTCCTCGCGGCCTCGCAAGGCGCTGATCGGTCGTTCTGCTCGAGATGATCCGGCAGTGCGCTGTGCCGTCGCCAAGCTGCCATTACTAGCGAGACTGAAATTAATGGAAACGGAGGCGTTTTAGCCTCTTGCTGTTGTTGATTGGGCGATCATTAATAGTGCAGGCCGTCAGTTTGGTTCATCACCAGCGTATCAGGTTCCGACATAGACAAACGTCCTCAAGTTGGTGCCCGCCAACGCCACGCCCGCCAGCGGCACTCAAACTTAACCTCTAAATCAATTTCTAGGAGCAAGCACGGCCTTCTTTACGGACGTCCGCCAGCTCGTCCTGTGCTGGCGAGGAAGGCGGTGGGTTCGGCAGCAGGCTCTGTCTCTCCCGCACGTGGGGCTTCCCCTGGGGGTGCGAGAGAGAGACAGCCGGCTGCGCTCAGGGTCCACCGTAAGGAGTCCTTCAAGGAGTATTAATCCTTGGAAGGTTTGCACTTTCTTGCTGTGCTGCGGGGCCGCGGCTGCAGATCACGCATCTTTTTTCCAGCCCTAATGATGCATTGACGGTGAAGGTAGCGCGGGTCCTTAGTGGCTGTGTTCAAGCGCCTTAACGAACTGACGCCCTAACTGCCAGTCCTTGAGGCCATCTGCGTGTTGGCCGGCCCGTCCAGGAAGGACAACGTGTGCGGGTTGCTGGTCGTGCAGGATGGCTCGCCTTACTGCCAGCTGCCGTGCCGAGGCGCCCAAGGCCTCTCACATCCTCAGCGCCAGTAGAGCCCACTCAAACAAAAAAAACAAAAAAAAAACAAACGGCCTTTATGCACTCCGTTTGACCAATTGTTTTTCGCAGAGTGAGTCGCCTGTTGCGAGGCCAGGTGCAGGATGACTCCCTTCATCATGTCCACCACGAAAAAAAAAAAAAGATCAAAGGGCCCTGTCCGGCAGGGCCTTGGCGGTAATTTTTATAAAAACGGGGAAACAAATGGAAGGCGGAAGGATTTGAACTCGCGACTGTCCGGGCGGGCGGCAAGACGGTACGCGAGCCGAGCTGAGCCGTCGGGTTGCTGGTTCGAGTCGTTCGAGTTGTACACTGTACGCGGCAGCGCTACGCCCCCCCCCCCCTCCCCCCTTGGGGGGGGGGGGCTGCCTGCCATAATACAACAGTTATCTGCAGCACAGCTGCATCGACAGCTGTTCGAGCTGTGACGTAGATAGATAAATAAACGCAATTTTTTTCCCTTAAATGCAGTTCTTTTAGGAAAATCTTGCCGTCGGCGAGGCTCTCCAGCACATGATAAGAAGGACACGCTGTTTCTCAGGAGAGCGTCAATCGCGGTTTATTTGGTCGAGGATGATTCAGCTGTGTTTATATTTGCGCGCGTGTGTTAGTGTGTGTGTGTGCGTGTTAGTGTGTGTGTGTGTGTGTGTGTGTGTGCACGTGGGATGCATGTGGTGGCTTCCGGGTTGCCGCCCAATAAGGGGCACCACGCGCGCACTCACACTCACACACACACACACGTGCTGTGTGCATGTAACACGGTGGCGAGGCGGAGCGATACAGCTGTCACAGCTGCGGGCTCTAGCAAAAAGGGAGGGATTGAGGAGATGGTGGGGGAGGGGGGGGGGTTAGCTGCGGAGAGATATTTGTATGTAGGCCTTGCTGTTGCGCCAACATTGTGTCGCTTGTAACAAGAATGGACACGATTTTGCGGCGTCGTGTTGGTCGCTGAAAAAAAAAAAATTAAATTATAAGTTGTTCTGTTTTTTGGTAGTGTAGCTGAGCTGTTTGTGCGGCGGCCGTCCGGTTTGTGTGGGTCCATCTGTTGCTTATCGGCTAGGTGCGCGCGTCGTCTGCTAGAGGGTCGTGTGCTGGAGGCTTGTCTTTTTGGGGCGCCGTGTCCCAGTCCAGTCAGTCAGGCTATCGAGTGATAGCGGGCTAATGCCACACTGGCGGAGAACCAAGGCCCGTTGTGTTGGCAGCGGCAGCGGTGCGCCAGCGGCAAGGCCGGGACGGACCCGGGTTCGACTCCCGGCCGAAGCGCCCTTTTCACATTGTGAGCCACGCCTCGCGATACGACGACCCGGTCGTGGAAACAATTTCGCGGCTGTGCAGGTTCAGCAGGAAAGGGGCGGGGTGAAAAAAAAGGACGACAAGTTGGCAATTCTAAGCCTCGGGGGCCACCTCGTTTTACATGCAAACTAGTTGGGAGGGTGTGCCCTTCGCCCTTCGTTATGGAGGGCCAGGGCTGGCACGGCCGGCTTGGAGGGCGGCAGGGCCCGCGGTGCCCACTGCGCGTGGTGCATATAATCATGCTGCCCTTGCAGGGCAACCACCAAATCAAGCCAAAAAAAAAAAAAGAAAAAAAAAGAGACGGCTTTGTCTTTGAAAGTGACGCGTAGTCCTGTCAAAATCCCTTGGACTCCACGCGCTGGACCCCGCCATTTTCACCCATTTTCTCCGTTTCGCGATGTAGCCGCACTAGAGGGGAGTGACCCGCACTGCTTTCGAACGTCGCTACGATAACGGAACGATAACGCAGTCGCGACACAGTAGCTCTCGGCCGACGCCAATTTTCTGCCCCCCCCATAGACTGCTGCGGCCTACTGTGTGTTGTTCTCGTTTTCATCCGTTTTTATGCTGCCCCTCTCGCGGTCCCGGGTTCAAAATCCGGGGAAGGTAATTTGGGCCGTCGCCCGCGTAACGGCATAAAATTCTCCCGCCTTCCCTTTTCCTGCCTTCTAGGAGTCACTGAAACATGGCGAGGAAAAGTTATTTGTGTGGTGTTTCCCATTCTGTCACCGGTTTGGTATATGTGTGTGTGTGTGTGTGTGTGTGTGTGTGTGTTCGTGCACGCATTGAAGCGCACCACCGCACCCTGTCGTGTGAGTGTGTGTGTGTGCGGCAATGGACGCATGTAGCCTTCAGGAGATAAGTTTTTATTTCAGGAACGGTTTGTTTTCCGCTGTTGTCTCGGGAGCACTGACACTAGGCTCGCAGAAAGGTGTATCTGCCCCCCCCCCCTCCCCCTCACCCCTTGCGACATTCCCTTGCCCTCAGACCCGACCCTCGGCGCAATGAGGGAGCACCACAGTATAAATAAGTGCAGCTCTAGGAAAATTAACGCGAAGCGACGCAGTTGTCTGTGAACTGCAAAAAGTAGCCAGGCAAGTGATGTCAACTGCTGATGTCAACGGTTGTGGCGGATACGAGGGTAACAGGGCCAGCTGCCAACGCCCCTGCAGTGTGGGACGCGTTTTAGCGCATTTAGCTGCTGCCGCTCTCTCTCTCTCTCTCTCTCTCTCTCTCTCTCTCTCTCTCTCTCTCTCTCTCTCTCTCTCTCTCTCTCTCTCTCTCTCTCTCTCTCTCTCTCTCTCTCTCTCTCTCTCTCTCTCTCTCTCTCTCTCTCTCTCTCTCTCTCTCTCTCTCTCTCTCTCGGGAGTAACGTCCGAGCCTCGCGGACTGACATTGTCTGCCGGTATCTGGGGCGATACCGCGTCAAAGCCACCGGCCGTGCCCCCCCCCCCCCCCCCCCCCGAACCCTCCCGCAAATTTGAACACAGTGGGCTGACTGGTCGGAAGTGCTGTTATTTGCCTGATTGGCAGGGAATCTACCTCCTAGCGTCACGAATCGCGAAGCCAAGAATAGTAATCAATACCAAAAAAAAAAATAAAAAAAAAAAATAAAAAATCTGAATCAGAACAAAAAGTACCTAATTGCAAGTTTGTCGTTCCGTTTCGGAAATGGTGTTCGAAGCAGGGATCTAACAACTGCCGTCCCGATCGCGCAACTATTTTTCGCGCACTGCTCCACTGTTACCAACTGCACGGCGGCAGTGCACCAGCCGACTGTCCTATTTTATTTTTTTCCCCCGCCGTCACTTCACCTGCACTGTACTTTCGCTGAAACTTTTCCGCTGCTTTGAAAACGCCGTCACTGGTGACTCGGTTTGATAATTGTTGCCAGCGAGCTTTCCGCTAAGTCGGTTGGCTGCGAGGCTCGCGGGCGCGGTCCGCCGACGTCTACTCAGGACAGGCCGCAAAGAAGCCTACATCATTCAAAGCGAAAAGAAAAGCGTATGAAAATGGGAAGAGGGCGGAGGCTTTTCATCGGGGCGTCCGCCTAAACACGCGCCGCCGTCCCGACGGGCGGGCGAGACCGGACGAAGCGCGGCGCTGGCTGGCTTTCAGCGCAGTACACTGTGCGCAGCAGGGAAATGAAAAAGGAAAATGGGCGGAGGAAATCCAGGAAGGAGACGACGGCCGCGGTCTGAGGTGGTGACGGTTTTATGAGTTTAACCCAGAAGCGCGGAGGCGTATTTGGACAGAATATCTCCGAGGCGGAGCGGTTGTCTCTCCTCGTTGCTCTTGTTCTCGGCGCCTTTCTCCTCACTCAGTGAGCCCTGCCCTTGCACAACTCGCTGAAGGTTCGGGACGATATCGCTTTTAAACGTGTGTGTGTGCGTGTGTGTGTGTGTGTGTGTGTGTGTGTGTGTTTGTGTGTGTGCGCGTGCGCGTGTGTGTGAGTGAGTGAGTGACCTCTGCGCGGACCGCGGGAAATCACCTTGAGGGCTTTGGTTCATTCATTTGGTTTGATCCACTTCCCTCACCTCGCTCAGACCAACACACACACACGCACACACACACACACACACACACACATGCACACACACACACGGGCACCCGGGTGGCCGTGGTGACTCAGCGTCGAAATTTAAATTGACGCGAGTCTGTCCCAGTTACATGCTGAGCTCATGTTTAGAGAATTAGCCCGACCCTGTCAGAAAGGGATAGCGCTAGGGAAACGTCGCCTGCAGCGTGCGATACACACAGACAGGGAATCAGACGGACAGATAGATAGACAGACAGACAGACAGACAGACAGACAGCTTGTCGCCTGCAGCTTCGTACCTCGGCGGTCACTTTTGGGGTCAAAGCTGTTATATTTCAGCCGGGCTCGGCAAGGGCGTCCTTGTGGCAGCTGTCATTGGGGGCGATCATTGCAAGTGGCACCCACTATCGGAGTGTCGCAGAAAAAGGGGGAGAGAGAGAGAGCGAGAGCGTTGAGAGGCTTTGGCTTGTTCTTCTAGCTTCCGCTGCAGGGCGACACGCAGCATGAAAAGGAGCGTCCATTTGTCGGTCTGTCGGTGCACCACCACCACTGGACACGCGACTCATGGGCCGGAAGGGTGGAAGGGGCGCACACTGGGATTTGTCGCACTGTTTTCGTGTTGTCGTGTTTTGTCTCCCGAAACTATTCAGCGTTCCAGCGGATGTGTCTGCGAACGCAACAACAATACTAACAACAACAACAACAACAACGCGAAACGAGAGTGGATCCTGATTTAGTTATTAAAACGTTATTTGTTGGTCTTCGGGCCTCAGCCCCCCGATGGGGATCGAACTGCCGTCCCCCCGGTGGCGCTACCGCGAGGGGGGAGAGCGGGGAGAGGGGGAGGAATAGCGGCTGCGGCCCGACCAAGGCCCCGCCGGCAACATGGGGGGATTCCTGGAAATTTATTTGAGTCCGTGTCGCAGTCGAAACAAGCCTTTAAACCTTCGACCAAACAAACCGAGAGGGTGCGAGTGGCGTGTGATGTATTTCCGTGCGTTTCCTCGGGTTCGCTCCATATTTCCGAGCCGCCGCTGCCGAGGGCTGAGCTTATTTCGGTGCCGATGGGTCGCTGGTCCCGTGAGTGACGCTGTGCTGCAACCCGTACACCAATTGCAACGCGTTTTTTTTTTTGTTTTTTTTTTTTTTTGTTTTAGGTGAGTCTCGCACGACGAGGCCGCTAGCAGTGTGGGTGAGGCCCTTCGGGAAAGACGTCCGTCAGACTCGAAATCCCGCCCGTATCTGCCCGGTGCATGCATGTGCTGTGTGCCCTCTATGTGGCCGCCGAAACGGGAAAGAAAAAGGAAAGCGAAGGAATTTGGGGAGGCCGAGAAATATTCCGTCTCGATGGACTTTGTGCCCCAGGGCTGTCGGAGCCCTGTGGGCCCGTTCTCCTATTTATTGCGTTTGATTGCTATTATTTCCTGCGTAATCTCCGCCAGTGAATCTACCGCGAGGTGTGAGGTTGGTGTGTGGCCGGGGGGGGGGGGGTTTTATAGAGGTGATTTTGGTGCCTTTATCTTGTTTGAACGGCGCCACCGCCCTGGACGCAGTCGCTGGATATTATGTTAACGTACTGATAACTACATAAGCCTAATGTGTGGCCAAAGACGGTGTGCGCCGTGTCCTCTTATGCCCGCTGCGCGCGCGTCCCTTGACACGATGGTGTGCGATTGGAGAGCTATTACTCCTTGGGTGTGAGCGATGAGAGACTTATAATGCGCTTGGGATTATTTTTTCCCCCGTGTCATGCGATGATACGAATAGATGATGCCGTCGGTGCGGTCCAAATGGGGCGCGCAACCACAGAGCCGGAAATTATGATGCAGTAGATGAAAAATGGAGAACGATGAACATTGAGTATAGGTGTGAGTGCGCGTGTGAGCGTGCGTCCACATTACCAGGCACATTTCACGGTTTCTCAAAAGCGCGCGGGCCCAAGCACGGCAGGCAAGAGCTCCCTTCCCTCGCCAAGTTTCGCAAGCCAGTTTCTGGCACGAAATTAAGTGTCTTAGTGCGTGCTGTACAGTCACTGGGGCCGCGGGTGGGGCGGGGCGGGGCGGGGCGCAGGAAGCACGGCCTGCGAGCCCCGGTCTTACTCTTTGCTGCGTCTCGTACTTCATTACCACAAGTCCAGCACGCTTCAACCAAACTCATTTGTTTCCATTATATTCAATGGATGCCTTGAAGGTGGTTGCGGAGATTCTCAAACCGAAAGGTGTGGGCCCTGCCTCTCAAATTCTCGCCCATGTCTCTTCCTCCTTCAAACGCCTTAAAATGGGTTGTCGTTTTCTGTGTGTGTGTGTGTGTGTGTGTGTGTGTGTGTGGTATTTTTTTTTTGGGGGGGGGGAGGGTTCCTTTTTTTTGCTCCGTTGCTCCAAATCCACATTGGGATTGCGACCCTTCGGATCCATCCGCCCGTTGGACCGGACTGGCGGCGAATCCTGGGCAGTCTCCAGAACTGGCTCCAGTCGTCTGTGTGAGTGGGTCCCCCCCCCTCCCCCCCCCCATACGCGGAGCCACTTCGGCTTCTGTGTTACGCCGGGCAACTGGTTTCTGGTCGAAAAGAGGGGGGAGGGGGGGGAGATGTGCCTGGCCTCTATGGCTCGGACGGCACTGACAGCTGCAGTGGACCAACTGGACGCTTTTCAAGAATTGTGCCTTCGGCTGTACGCGGCCCAGAGGACTTTCCACTTGTGTGTGTGTGTGTGTGCGTGTGCGCGCGTGTGCGTGGCCGCGTGTTTATGTGTGGGTGTGGTCTCTGCCGGAGGGCACAGTCGGCAACATATAAGTCCACATGCAGCGTTTTTTTATGTGCTACCATAAATATATTTATGAAGGTCGCGCGTTCGAATCCAGCCTCCTCCCCGTTTTTTTTTTCCTCGTTTCGGTTCCGCCCCCGCGCCCTGACCCGCCGCGCGGCGACCTCGCCGGCCGCTCCGCCCTCTAGAAAGTCACCATTAATTTTAAGGTGAGGCCGAGGAGAAGGGCGGTGACTTTGCACTCGAATTATTTAGTAGGCGGTGGGTAGTATTCGCTGTGTCTCGAACGGACAGTGCACGCAAAGCAACTTGAGAGAGGGAGAGAGAGAGAGAGAGAGAGAGAGAGAGAGAGAGAGAGAGAGAGAGAGAGAGAGAGAGAGAGAGAGAGAGAGAGAGAGAGAGAGAGAGAGAGAGAGAGAGAGAGAGAGAGAGAGAGAGAGAGAGAGAGAGAGAGAGAGAGAGCGCTGTCCGGCCCCAAGGCCTGTTACACTGTGCCGGCAAAGCCAGTCGATCTAGCGAGCAGTCGTGTCGTTCCGCCAGTTCCCTGTTCAGTGCTCCGCAATTCTGTAATAGTTTGGTCGAGTTGAGCCCGGCTCCTCGCTTCCGGCCGCAAGGCCCTGTCCCTGGCGGTCCCTGGCGGTCCCTGGCGGTCCCTGGCGGTCCCTGGCGGTCCCTGGCCAATGATTGGAGATTGAGTAATGACTCCTTCGAGGAGTCGGTGCGGCGGAGTCCTTGGCCTTGCAAGGGCTGGGCCTGACCGTCCCATGTGATGCAGCCATTGGGCTCGTCTCGTCTCGGCTCGGCTCGGCTCGGCTCCGCTCGGCTCGGCTCGGCTCCGCTCCACTCGGCTTGTCACCTGGGCCGCCGTGCCGTGCAGAATAAGAGTTAGTCGCGCGGACAAAAATGCGTGTTTATCACGAGACGTTTTAAGCGGCGCCGAAATTAAAGTTGGGCGAGGAAGCGGCTGTCTGGAAGTCAGGAAGCGAAAAGGGTGGCCGCCGCCTGTGTGTGCCGCTAAGACTTTGCGATTTACCGCCCAGGTGGACAACTCCCCCCTCCCTCCCCCTCCCTTACTTTCACGCGTTTTTAAAGTATTTGAAAACAAACCATGCTGTGCATAAAAAGAAAAAAAAAACAAATGCAGTCCGGCTGGCACTCGTGTTCGCTACGCCTGCGTTCTGTTCATCGCGGAATTCCCTACACATTTTTCCCCCCTTTTTTCTCTCCCTTGGTTGGCATTCTGGCCGCACCGCACCTCTTCCCCGGACTTGCCTCGCGGAGAATCGCCCCAAATTACAACCTTGCCGCGTTCGTGGTGATATTCGCCGGATAGTCGGCCGGCATAAACAGCGCGCTAATGGCGGGTTGTTGGTGCTGTATGTGTGGAGCGGCGCGGAGCACCGGCCGGCCACGTCAAACACGCCGGAATTGAAAGGGCAGGGTAGGCTTTATCATAGGCGAGCGGTGGTCGCGGTTGCGTCTGTCTGTCTGTCTGCCTGTCTGTCTGTCTGTCTGTCTGTCTGTGTATCTGTCTGTCTGTCTGTGTATCTGTCTGCCTGTCTGTCTGTCTGTACGCGAGGAGTGAGTGTAAATGTGTGTTACGCCGGTGTTAGACCGGTTACGCCAAGAGGAAATATTTTTATGAGTGTCGTCTTCTCAATATTCCCGTCAAATTCATAGCCAACCAACACAAGTGTGACAAAATTCTCATTTTGTTAGTTTCTTTCTGCACCAAAAAGTTGGTTGTTGTTTTTTTTTTCTGTGTAATTTTCTCTGCTGTTGCGAATTTTGAGATCTTATTTGAACATTTGAATTTTGATATTGTTCCTTCCCGTCCAGTGAGTGAGTGAGTGAGTGAGTGAGTGAGTGGGTGAGTGAGTGAGTGAGTGACTGCGGCGTGCGGCAGAGAGTCTAGGGCGGGTGAATGACACAGCTCCGCGTGCATCCGTCGCACGACGGGAAGTAATGCCCCCAGGAGTCATGAGTTTTGAAATTTCCGGCGGAATGTGTAGTGTTGTGTGTGTTTGTGTGTGTATGTGTGTGTGTCTCCGTCATTCTGTCTATCTGTCTGTCTGTCTTTCTGTCTGCGTGATGTGCTGTAATTCTCGCGGCCCGCACGGATTTTCTCCGCGAAATGGATTCAGCGGGCTGGATGGACGGATGGCTGGAAGTTTGTGGAAAGAACAACAACATCAACAACAACATCAACGACAACATCTCTTCCCCTCGCAAGTTAGCGTGTCGCACAGTAAAGGTCATTTCCATATTTGTTTCCAACTTTCAAATTCTCTCCCTTCTCTCCGGGTTTCGCTCGGTCTCATATTTTTTTATTATTTTTTTTTTGCCTTCAATTTGGTACAGCGCTGGGCTGTCATGAGGTATCTTTGTGGCCTCCCCCCCTCCCCCTCTTCCAGTGCAAGGTGGCGTACTTGGAGAAAAGGGGGGGGGGAGGTTCCTGTCAAATTACTCCGTCACCACTGCAGGACAAGACTGTTGCATCACAGCCAAGCCTACCCTCTCAGGGGCGCTCTGTCTGTCTGTCTGTCTGTCTGCCTGTCTGTTCGTCGTCAGAAACAGGGGCAGTCCCCGTAAACTGATGCGACGTAAGAACGCAATGGTCAGGAGGCGTCATCAAAGTCGGCGGGCATATCCCATCCTCACTTTTGACCGCATGTCAGTGTGGATGAGAGCGAGCGGAGAGTTATTGTGTGTGTATGTGTGTGTGTGCGCGCGCGCGAGCGAGCGCGTGCGTGTGTACGAGCAGGTGAGCGAGAGAGAGAGAGAGAGAGAGAGAGAGAGAGAGAGAGAGAGAGAGAGAGAGAGAGAGAGAGAGGCTGTTGCAACACATCGCTTAGTTCCGCCGTGGGCAGCAGGAGGCAGTCAGACTCCTCTGGATTGTGAAAAGGTCTGTGTGCGGTGCCGGGCCTGGCCAGCGCGTCCTGCGCCAACGGGACGGCAAAGAAAAAAAAAAAGGGAACTTAAATAAATAATGAGAATGAACACGTTAAGGAACAAACAAGCAGCAGACGATGTCGCGTTACAGTAACGGTTCGGCGGCGTGTTGTGATTCGCACGTCCGTCATCTCTCTCTCTCTCTCTCTCTCTCTCTCTCTCTCTCTCTCTCTCTCTCTCTCTCTCTCTCTCTCTCTCTCTCTCTCTCTCCGTTTGGCTGTCGCCCCTGTACAGCCCGCTGCGGTGACGCAGGGTGAAAATTATGGCCGCGTTTAGACAGCGAGCGAGACAGAGATACTGTAAGCAAGAGAGGCCGGGAGGGTAGTTCTAGCCCGGAGAGAGAGAGAGAGAGAGAGAGAGAGAGAGAGAGAGAGAGAGAGAGAGAGAGAGAGAGAGAGAGAGAGAGAGAGGGGGAGGGGGGTTTTCGCGGCGAGGACGGTGCATGCGCGCCCTGTGACACTGTGTGTGTGTGCGTGTGTGTGTGTGTGTGTGTGTGTGTGTGTGTGTGTGTGTGTGTGTGTGTGTGGTGTTGTGTTTACGATCGTCTTCCTCCCCTCCATACGCTTTCTTATACCTTCCCCCCTGCATGTTTACGACCGCGCCAAGCACCGCCAAATTTCTCGTAATTCGCGAAATGCTTTGCGCCCCTCGCTTGGCCCCGCTTGGCCCCGCTTGGCCCGGCGGGTTGCCAGGTGTAGAGGCCCACATGCCGAGGCGGTATGTTTTTACTCCGGAATGCAGGCGACTTGCTTCGCTCGCTAGTCCTTCTCGCTTGAGGCCGCCTCAAGCGGCGGTGCATGCCGTACCATTGCCCACCGCCCGACTACACTGTCGGACCACGCGGCTAATAAAATTATACAAGGCGTAATGAAAGGGTAAGGGAACGTACCGTCGCCCCGCGCCGGTCGTGGGTTCGAATCCCGGCGAGCAGTGACTCGGCAATTTTTTTCTCGTTTTGTTTTGGTCTCTAGGCGGCCTGGTTCGTGCTGCGAGGGCGGCTCGGCCATGCTGTCTGATTTGGGTCGAGGTGGCCCTGGGCTCTGCACTTGATAAAAGACACTGCCGAGTTAGAACTCCATTTTTCGATTTAAAACCGTCGAACATTTTGCTGCTGTCAGAGGACAATTGCGCAATTTAACAAAACGCGTTGTTGTTATTCAAGTTGTGGGTTACTATATTCACCTCTTCTTTTGAATTGCCAAAATGATCATCATCAGCCCTAAATGCTGTGTGTCGAGAGGGGAATGGCACTCTGTTTATCGAGTGTGAGTGGTCTTTACCGCTTCTGCCGGGCTGCGGCCACTGGCTTTACAAACTTTGGACGTGTACTGTAGAGTGCAGCGCACCGGCCAGAGTGTGGCGGCCGAAACCAAGGCCGCCCCGCCCCGCCCCGCCCTGCCAGCCGACGCCGTTCAGTTCTCTCTGTTTCTCTCTCTCTCGTTTTCTCTGTCTCTCTTTCATTCTCTCTTTCTCTCGTCAATGTCAGAGTGTGCAACGAGTTCCGCAATCATGCTGTCTGCTGAGACGTGCCTTATATTTGTGCTCCTTCTCTCTCTCTCTCTCTCTCTCTCTCTCTCTCTCTCTCTCTCTCTCTCTCTCTCTCTCTCTCTCTCTCTCTCTCTCTCTCTCTCTCTCTCTCTCTCTCTGTCTCTCTCTCTGTCTCTCTCTCTCTCTCTCTCTCTCTCGCTCTCTCTCTCATTCCGAGACGGACTTAAATTCATTAATTTCGGTAAGGACGCAACAAGTCCTGGACCCGCCACATAAAACTGTCTCAGACTGTTTTTCATTGTTTTTGTTGCTGTCGATGTCGCGTCCCTCGCATGTTTTTGTTGTTGCTGTTCCTGTTTCTAACGCACTTTTTTTTTGTTTCAGGTTGGTACCCCGGAGCAGTACTATGCAAGTGAATTGTGTGGAGGGTGACGTGAGTGCTACAACATCTGAACATCTGCTATTCACTGCTCGAACTGTCCCGGGTCCCAATCCTGTGCCTGCGGCGTGCGGATCGCGCTCCGGGCTCGGGTTCGATCCCCGCCGCCTGCCTCGGGCCGTCGCCCATTTTCGCCTTTGAGGTAGACGCGGTGCAGTGGCCGGGCTGTCCCTTCCCCCTTCCCCTTCCTCCTCCCGGACAGCCCAGCCTCTGCACCGTGTCTGCGTTCGGTGACCGACCGGCTCGGTCGCGGGTTCGCGCCCCGGCCGGGCGTGGCCGTTTTCCTCGCCTCGGCGGGCCCTGGCACGACGCACCGAGGCGGCGGCGGGGCCTGAGCCGGCCCAGCCACTGGTCGGCGTCGGCTAAGCCGACTCAGCTCACTCGACGCCGACTATAGCGCCATCGCACCGTATAGCTCCTTCACCAGCCAGGTAACTACACGGTTCCTTCGCGAGGACCGTTCTTTGACTGTTCCTCTGCCGCCTGCGAGCTGCCGGGTAGGCAATCCCGCCAGACGCAGCCGCGCGGCGTTGCCTACCTCCCAGGCGCTCCCCCCCTCCCGTCCTTCGGAGCGTGGAGGGGGGAGGGGAGGGGTAATGAAACAACGTGATTCATACTACGGCGCCTTAGCCCGCCATTTTCGCGACCCAAAAAAGAACGCGGAGGGTGCGACAAATATAAGGGGTTTGACGCCCGCCGAGAGAGAGAGAGAGAGAGAGAGAGAGAGAGAGAGAGAGAGAGAGAGAGAGAGAGAGAGGAAGGGAGAGGGGGAGGAAAGGAGGGCGGGCCCTTCCTGCACTCGTCGCACCACCAAAGCATTTCTTAATTTATCCTCCGCTTTGAATGAAAAATTCTGGGCGTCGCCTAATGTATCCGGGGCTGATGCCGCCTCACGCCGCGCACCGATCAAAGAGTCGTTTTCGGTTTTGTTTCTCTCTTTCTCGCGGCTCCTTTCCTGTGACGCGGTGACGTTCTCGGCGAGGAATGTCCAGTCAGAGGTTCGATCTACACGGAGACGAATGGTCAGAAGTTGGCGGAAACACCTAGAGTATAATTCTGGAAACAGAAGACCGGTGGAGGCGGTATCAAAATCCCGGAGCTCCAGAAATTGCTGACTGGGACGTGTGACGCCACCAATCGATTGCTCTCCGGACGAGGAATCTGTTGGTGGGGTCACGCGTTCGGTTCGAGTTAAGCGACTCCGGGAGCGGGGGCCTACTTCCTCTGGCCCACTGTGCGCCGGGGCGCAGACGTCAGCGGCCGGGGGAAGAGGATCAGGAGGAGGATGGATGGAGGCGAAATTAAAGGAGCGGTATGCGTAGTCAGTCCGGCTGGCCGGCCCAGGGCATTACGTCCTAATGGGCAATGACCGTCCGTGAGTGCGCCCCGCCCCGCCCCGCCCCGCCCCGCCCCGCCCCGCCCGGCCCCGGACAGTAGGAGTGCTCGGGGGAGTGCTGTACGGGAGTGCCGACCACCAGTGTCGCCCGTGACTCTCCGTGACACACCCCGTGACTCTCCGTGACTCCCCGTGACTCTCCGTGACACACCCCGTGACTCTCCGTGACACACCCCGTGACTCTCCGTGACTCTCCGTGACACCCCGTGACTCTCCGTGACGCCCCGTGACTCTCCGTGACACACCCCGTGACTCTCCGTCACTGCCCGCCAGGTGTTCGTGCCGGCCGCGACTCGGCGTGTTTTCAGCGCGTTCTCGGTAACGAACTGAAACATAATCGCCCCCGAGTTATGCCAAACGCTGCCCCCTTCTTTTTTTCTGTGTCCTATTCCTAAAAAAAAAAAAAAAAAAAAAAGGCGCAAGACATAAATGTTTGGCGTTTCTCTGCCGTTGGACGCTGCTCCGTCCACGTGCCACAGACTGTGCGTGTGTGTGTGTGTATGTGTGTGTGTGTGTGTGTATGTGACCCCAAAAATGCGGCCATCTTCCGTACGGTGCGTCTAATCGGAGTCATTCGGGCCATCGTGTCATCCGTCTGCCCACGACGGCCCCTCGGCCGGGAGAAAGGGGGAGGGTAGGGGGGGGGGAGAGAGAGAGTCGAATACATTGAATGCATATTGAGGGAGGGGCCGGGGGTCGTAAAATCAAGTTGAGGTAATTTGAACTTTGAACCGTTTGGGGATTCCGTTCGAGTGCGCCCTCCCCTGGCAAGACGGGTGCCTTCCCGCTTCGTTAGAGCTGGGGATTTTTCCTCTGTATTTATGCTCCTTCTCTCTCTCTCTCTCTCTCTGCCTCCCTTCCTTTCGTCCTCCTCCTTCCTTATTTCTGACCCTGTGGCTTCCGACGGGAAATAGAGAGTGGCGAAGAAACGCGACGGAAAGGGTCCGATCACCCCAACGAGCTAACTTGTCGATTGGCGGAAGTAACGAACGGTCCTTCTTCTTCTTCTTCTTCTTCTTCTTCTTCTTCTTCTTCTTCTTCTTCTTCTTCTTCTTCTTCTTCTTCTTCTTCTTCTTCTTCTTCTTCTTCTCCACCTTTCTACCCTTGGACTCCCCCGAGTGCGCAAAGTCACACACGTACACAGCCCGCTTCATTAAAATGGATTTATCATTAGGTTAGGTCGCTGTGTAGTTGTTGTTTTGTTGTTGTTGTTTGAGCTTCACAACACCACGCGATGGATGCCGGCCGATAGCGGGCTAGGTCAGGCACACCGGGCGATCGAACCCGATTGCAGTATATCGAAATGAAGAAGCAATGAAAAATAGAGTAAGAGGGGGGGGGGAGTGTTGAGGTCCAGTCACGCGCGCTGCCGCCTCGCTCTGCCACGCACGTAGACTAACCTTTGCCGCGAGACACATGGAGGCCTGTAATGGCAAAGCACTTACGCTTTTCTTTTTGTTTTTCTCTCCTTTTGAGTAATGGAAGCGTGATTACGTCGGGTCATCCGATCATCCCAATGACTGCAATCTCATGGCACTGTCCAGGGGAACGCCCTCCCGGCCGGCGGGGTCCGTCGCGGAGCGAAGACAAGGTCAAGGCCGTCCGGGGGGCCGCCGTTAAGCCCCCTGCGGAGCCCCCGCTGCACAGAGGGTCAGACGACCGTTGAGGCGGCCGAAATCCTAGAAGCGTTTTGAGCTCCAGAGTCGCTGAGTGGGACTCGAATCGAACGTGTGACCCCACCATTGGATTTCTCGTTTGGAGAGCAATCCATTGGTGGGGTCACACGTTCGATTCGAGTCCCATTTAGTAGCGACTCTGGAGCTCAAAACGTGTCCGGGATTTTGGCCGCCTCAACGGTCTTCTGGCCCACTGTGCCCCGCCGAGCCCCCGCCGAGCCCTCGGCAACAAGACCGTTCGAAACGATTGACGTCCAAGCACGCGAGCCATGCCGTGCCGCGCCCGGATAGTTCTACGCCCTCTGCGCCGAACTGCGCGACGGTGGTACCGACCGGGCACCACCGCCGGGCATTTCGTTACCCTGCCCCCCCCCCCCCAAAAAAAAACAACGAAATTTAAAAATCGAAAAAAAAAAAGGTTTATTTTTACGGGCCGCCCCCTCTTTTTTTTTTTTTTTTTTTGTCTGTCGGTGCTTTGTTCGCGACGGCCCCGCAGTGGCGCCACGGCCGGACTAATCGCTTCGAGGATTCGAGGAGGCGGTGGGGGGGAATGTCCCGGCCCGGTCCGTCCCGGCCCCTTCCGCCCCGAGCGCCATCGTCTCCACCTCATCCGTACGTCAGTCAGTCAATTGTTTCGCTGGCGGGGTTTCCCTCTTTCTGGAAATTGTCGAGCGGCGTCGCGAGTGGAGGTGGGGGGGGGGCGCTTTGGGGGCGTTAACTGCGTTATGGATGGCTCTCCAGCAGCGCGCTGTGTGTTGTGTGGGTTTAATTGTGTCAATTGAGCCATTTGTGAGGAAAGGGCAGACCTGTCAGCCAAACCGGGCCAAAAAAAATAAATAAAGACGGCGAAAAGGACGCCTACGGGAAAGTCTCTGGGGGAGGTTCCGTTGTCCTTGGAGTGTCCTTGAGACGTCCTTGACCCGTCCTTGGGAGGTCCTTCGTGGTCCTGAGAAGGTTCACTAGTCCCTACTCCGCCTGGGCGTTATTCCCTTCCGTGTTGTGTTTATCAGGTTTGCTGCGCTGCCCAGTAATCATTGTGGCACGCTCGTTCCTTGCGCGTCGTGGGTTCAAGTACCGGTGGCGCTGGCGTAGCTGTGTTTTTTTTTTTTTTTCCTTCTGGTCGTTGGACTGACCGGAGCGTCGACCAGGGCGACCCGGCGACTGACTGACAACAGGCTGGGAAAATGTGTAGTCGGCTTCCCAAAGACAGGCTATACTGGACCGCGGTGGTAAGGTGTACTGGCGGCAGCCAGGCCAGGTGCGTGAGAGAAACGAGAAAAAAAAACAAATGGGGAATGGTCTGTAGACTGGAGATGAAAAAAAAATAAATAAAAAATAAGTACATGCGGGAGATTGGGTGGGTGTGTACAGTACGTCCTGTACATGGACCCAGTTAAAATTTGCACTTGCGAGTGTAGAGCCTCGTTCTGTCTGTCTCTCTCACTCCCATCGCTCTTCGGGCTCTCCCCCTTCTCCCTCTTTCTCGCACCCTACGGCCGTCCACTAGCACGCACCGCCGCGCCTGGTATTTATGCTATTTTTATTCACTCACTCTGGCCATCGGCTTCGGCTTGAACTTGTTTTTCTTGTTGATTTTGTACCCCTCTTTTCTCTCTCTCTCTCTCTCTCTCTCTCTCTCTCTCTCTCTCTCTCTCTCTCTCTCTCTCTCTCTCTCTCTCCCTCTCTCTCCTGATGTCAATGGGAATGGACACGATCCTCTCTCCTCTTTTCTCGCGCTGTGTGAGTGTGTGAGTGTGAGTGAGTGAGTCAGTCCGTCGGGGTGCCATGAAGTGTCCCTCCCTTTTACGATCCCATATTCAGTATTTACGACTTTGACTGCATATGTCCATTGCATCTCTAAAGCGCGTCATGCAAAACGGAAAAAGAAGGCTTTTGTGCCGCGAAGAGTGACAATTAATTCCTTCTTGGTCGACTGGGCCGGTCGGACGTGTAATCTTTGGGCCAGCCTGCGATCGTGCGATAAAGTTGATGAGCGGTGAATGAACTTACAATGTCTTTTTTTTTTTTCGTTCAAGTGAAGAGATATTCTTCATATTTTTTTCCTGGACGCGCATGTGAAAATGAGATTAGCTGCACGGCCACCGACACTCTGTGTGTGTGTGTGTGTCGACAGAGAATGGCGCCACAATGTCTATGCCACGGCAACCTTCTCCCCGTCTGTCCGTCCGCCACACAGACAGACAGACAGACAGACAGACAGACGGACAGACGCCGTCGCGACGCTCAGCGGCCTTACGCCTCGCCACGCTGACAAACGAAATAACAACAGGGTCCTATGCAAATTTACGCCCTCGCCCCCCCAACCCCGTCTCTTTTCTTCGGCCGTGTCTGTGTGTGACCGCGTGCCTGTGTGTGTGTGCGCCTTATCGTGAGAAAATCTGCCCAGCGTTCCCATGCGAGGAGGCCCCCAGAGTGCCGTATCTCGAATTTCGAGTATCTCTTCGAACACGGGACAGGAATTACACCAGCAAGGAGCCCCCTCTCTGTTCCTGCCGAGTCAGTCTATCGCAGTGGCTGCTTTGCCGATAGGAGGCGATAGAACGCAGTCTATCCAGTGGACCGAGGATAGACTGCGGAGACGGCGGGGTGGCTGTGGGGTTGGTCAACACTATAAAGAGAGAGAGAGAGAGAGAGAGAGAGAGAGAGAGAGAGAGAGAGAGAGAGAGAGAGAGAGAGAGAGAGAGAGAGAGAAAGAGAGAGAGAGAGAGAGAGAGAGAGAGAGAGAGAGCGTAGATGGCAGGACCCTCATAGCCAGAGCGCGCAGAGCCGGCTCTGTTGTGTGTCTCCCTCGATATTTGGGTCAAGCATTGGTCGGCAGTGACGTCCACCACCCCCGCACACTCACACACACACACTCACTCACTTACACACTCACTTACACACACGCACACACACGAGGACTTCCTATTCCAGACTAATAGCCCATTCTGTTCGGCTAAGGCTAAGTGGCCCAAACTATCCGGCAATAAATTGGCCTGGCCGTCGCATCGGCCATTCGGCAGCCTGTAAAAACGAGACAAGCTCTCGGAGAAATTGAAGGGGCAGGGATGCAGGGCCGCGGCCCTCGAGCAGTGCCAACCTAACAAGAAGAATTTAAGTGCCCGTGTCCGCCGAACGCGCGCAAATGCGCAGGAGAACAGCATTCAATGGAAATTTTAAGTTGGTACACGTAGTATTTTTTAAAGCGCTCCTTCTAGGAGATGGACGACTTGAACTTGTGGTGCAGTTGGCGTCCCTTGCTCGCCGTGGCTTCTGTTGTTGAAGTCGGCCGCTGC
>CM060102.1:5472350-5484850 GCA_030522485.1 Stenchaetothrips biformis | reverse complement strand
CCGCCGCTGTTGGTGTTGTTGTTGTTGTTGTTGTTGTTTTGGTTTTGGATAAAGCCGCACGCGTGCCCAATCGGCGAGACACGGCGCGGGCAGCGACGGCAGCGACTGCAGCGCGCTCTCGGCGGCACGTTTGCGAACCTCCGCCTTCCGGCTGATAAGAACCTGACCGGCATGACTCAAAGTGACACTCCTGTCGGGATGAAACAAGACGGACGGACGCACGGGCACACCCACCAAGAAAACAAGTTTATTCATTTTTGGTTTTTTTGTTTTTTTCAAATTTTGGCCGAAGATACAAAGTTTGAATCAAAAATGTTCTACATGGTTTAAAAAAAAAATGCCAAGATTTTTTTTTTCTTGATCTAAGAATTCATATTGTGGGTGTGGTCAGTCAGACAGACAGACGAACAAACAGGTCGACAGACGGACGGACAGACCGATAGACAGACAGACGCACGGTGTCACGCGGAAGAAGGTCGTCCCGATAAGGTACTTGACGGCCCAGCCGCGTGCTGCCAAGTTTATTATTCATCGGGGCACGTCCGTTTTGGCACACCTTGTCTCGACACGTGTTCAAAAAGCCGGCGTCGAATACCACTGCAGTCCAGTCTCTTTATTTTTTTCGGGCGGATTTTCGGGTTACGAGACACTAAGTTATTACTCCCCGTCCTTCCTTTTTATAAAGTTGTTGTTGTTTTTTTTTGCGGTGTGGCGCTGCAGTCGAGGCGGTCCAAGGCTTGCACGAATCGCCTTTTGTCCGCATTGGCCGCAACAGACCCTTGAAACGTTCCAGTCTCGCTGGCCGTCTTCTGCCCGCCCAAGGTTACCCACTATCCGTCACGCCTCCACGGGGCGTGGGTTCGAATCCCGGCAACCTCTCGTTTTTTTTTTCTTCTCCGTTGTAGGATAATTAGTAATTTTAAACTACACGCCGCTTACTCCGCTCTCTCGTGACGCCCTTAGCACTCCCTACTGCCCTTCGGTCCGCCGCGCGGGGCCAGCAGGGCTGCCGCCCTTCGGCACGGAAACTTTTTGAATGAGCTCAAGATTTATGAGACGTTATCGGAAAGGAGGAAATGCACGCGATGTTATAATGATGTGGACTTGACCAGGGCGCCGCCTTGCAGCAGCAACAACAACAGCAGCAACGTTGTTTGAATTTAACCGCAAAAAAAAAAAAAAGGGCTTCGAAAGTTGCGAAAAAAAAAAGAGGGGCATTGTGTTGGGACTCTTTTGGGGTTCTTTTTGCGGGAGGGGCTCCGACTCGTATATTTTTATCGCGTAAAGCCTTAGGCCCTGTAAGGGCGGCCCATCATTACCGGCCGCTGCAAGTTTTGATATAGGGTGTCGTTACACTGGGCAGATGAATGGCAAGGGGCTCCACGCGCAATTACCGCCAGGGCGTGGGTTCGAATACGGATACCGCCGGCTGTTTGTTTCTTTTTTTTTCTTTTTTTTTTCCTTCCTTTTTCGTTCCTCCTCCTTCCTTTTTCGTTGGTCGATATGTGTCAGGAGCAGTGAGGCTTGGCGGGGCGTGATCCGAGTCAAGGTTCATACGCCACCACGCAACACGAGTCTGGTAATTTACGGCCAGGGGGGCGTTTATCAGAATCGCCCGAGCAGTTCTTAAGACGCTCCGAAGCGAGGCGTGGCGCGGCGTGGCGCGGGGAAGGCGGATTTTTCTCGCTACATATAACAGAGGCTGTTAGTACGCAATAGGAGCGTCCCGCCCTCGGCCGGTCAATGGTTCGGAAAGGCTGCACTGGAAATATTTGCTGCTTGATCGCGTGCCCCAAATGTTATTTCCATGTCTTTTTAACGGTGCCAACTTGATGTTTTGGTGTCTCACGTGCCGGCAGGCTGGCCGCGCACTTTGAAGTTGAGTCCCGCGGGCACGAGCCCCTGCCAGTGTAAGATGGCTTTCCAGGAATTAAGCCTTAATTCGATAAGGCGAACAGAATGTAGCGAACGCTGCCGCCTTCCCGAGGGGCCAGCCCGCCCGACCTAGCCTCGCACGGGTCTAGCCTCGCGCAGGCCCCATCACTCACAACAAAATAAAAGCGCGATCCATTACCTTGCGCACCGTGTATGAATATTCCGCCGACTCTAACGTAGGCTCCATTTTGTTGCCGGGCAGCCGGACGGCGCGGCCTTGTGTTTTATCTGGTAATCCCGTGAGAGGAAAAAGCGAAAACGAATTAGGGAAAAAAGGGAAGAAGTTTGCCTCACGCCTCGCAGGACGAACCGGAAACAAGGGGGGAGGGGCTTCCAGTGACGCCGCATCCTCCGCTTGACCCAGTGGTAGCCGCGCCGGGAAAAAAAAGAACCATTTGGGACTCTTATTTCAATTTCCCGATTCTTTTTGCTTCACGGCCGTCGTGGTGCCCTGCCGGTGCACCACGCTGTGTTGTCATTATACGATCGGCGTCCTGGTGGTCGTTAGAGGCTTGGAGGCCGTGGCCGAGGCCCTGGAGGCGACTGGGATGCAACTCGATCCGTATCGTCCTGATCCAGCAGGCCGGCCACCGGGACGGACACCCATTAGCTGCTGGGAATGGAACTGCGTGGCCAGTGAGACGCGCCTCTCACAGCTTAGAGCCTCAGTGACTCTCATCCTACGCGTAACGCTCGCCACCACCGATCTGTTCACCTTCAATGGAAAAGACGGTCGGAGTTGAAAGTTAGGCTGTGACCTCAGCTGGTCGTCGCGGACGTCATCGTGACCGTCCTCTTCCTGCCGCCAGCCGTCATCACGGGGCCGAGCGTCTCGCCGGAGATCATCAAACCAGTACACGATACTATTACGGCCGGGATGGGGGCAGCGACCCGAGATGGCCCAGCTCCTATTTTGCTGCGACTCCGGTATGCCTGCCGTCGTGGCTTACCGGCCCTCGGGACCAACCAAATCTCGTGCGACCATCTTTCCTCTACGCGCTCCCTCCCCTTCTCTCTCTCTCTCTCTCTCTCTCTCTCTCTCTCTCTCTCTCTCTCGTGACTTAGGCGTACCTCTGGCATCCAATCAAGCCTCAGTAAACACACCCACGCAATGGGAGCTATGCGCCATAAGAATTTTAAAAAGTGTAAAAAAAAAAGGAGGTTGTCGATTTTGTTCGTCAAGCCTGGTGGCTTAACAATTTTTTGCTGGATTTAGTTCTAGTCACTTCCTTGTTATTGTTTTTCGTGAGGGAAGGTTAATCTTAGCGCTTGGTGAAAAATAAAACGAACTCCGATCGCTTCACCGCTGGGAAAAACGCGCCCTGCGTGTGATAAATAATCGGAAGATATGTATTAAAAGAACAACTGTTTAGGATTTTTCCTGGCAGGGTACCTCATGAGGTCCGTGCCCTATGATTGAGGGAAGATCCACCTTCATAATCGCCGTGCCCTGCTCCTCTCTCTCTCTCTCTCTCTCTCTCTCTCTCTCTCTCTCTCTCTCTCTCTCTCTCTCTCTCTCTCTCTCTCTCTCTTCGCCCACGCGCGGAATACAGGCCGACCCTGATGACTTCCAAGTCCCCGGCTGGAACTATCATTGGCCAATCACTGGGCGGCTGAGCTCTGTCCGACCTTCTGCCACGAAAATTGGGGGCCTGACCAAAAACTTGCTTGCTCAAGTTTCACGCAACCAACTTTTTTTTTTTTTTTTAAGCAAGTCTTTATGAATGATTTGGACTGCAGTGTCGCGGCCTGTCGTCACGTCTCGTCTACATTGTGAACACCACTCAGCGCTGACCGGCCGATACAAAGGGAATAAGTGGAACTTTGTCGCGCCAGTTTCAAAACGCGCCGCTGTGTCGTGTGAGGGAGAGAGAGAGAGAGAGAGAGAGAGAGAGAGAGAGAGAGAGTGCGCGCGCGCGAGCTTGCCGAAGTACTCCTCACCCTCCAAAAGCAGACGACGCCCTGCTCTGTGTGTGTGTGTGTGTGTGTGCGTGCGCGCGTTGTTGTTTTTTTGCGGGGGGAAGGGGGCGTGTGTGGCATGCCCTCTGAATACTTCCCCCGTACGAAACAGCTGGCCTCAAAATGAAAGGGAATAGTAAAGAGGACGACAAAACCAGAACCATCCACTCCCCCCACCCCCCCTCTTTTCCTCCGCGGGGTTTCGCCACTGCCGCTCGCAAGCCGACTTCCACGCTCCGCAGTGGTCAGAGGAAGCGACGCACTCTAGGCGGTTGCGCGATCGGCGCGGACGTCGTGGCGCGTCGCGGACGCCGCGGGAGACTTTTAGCGTGAAGGACAGCCCCCTTCTTTTATCATTGAAATGAGTTTGGAAATAGGTTAAGCCTCTTTGAAAGGGCCGGGGCACCGCCAGACACCACCGGGGCGTGCGGTTAGGGCCGATTAGGGCCAGAGAGAGAGAGATAGAGAGAGAGAGAGAGAGAGAGAGAGAGAGAGAGAGAGAGAGAGAGAGAGAGAGAGAGAGAGAGAGAGACTGCTGGCCGAGTGCGATATTCTGCACCGACCGTCAGCAAAGCGAGAAGGCTGGGCTGAGAACGGCCGGTACAGTCTTCGTCAAAGACTAATCCGAAACAGCTACTTCCTGGTGGTGCGACGGTCGTGAGCACTGCCGCCTGCCTGCCTGGACCACCCTAGCATGACGTCACTCACGCTCGAGTTCATCAATCTGTCTCAGTCTGTTGTGCAACGTGGAGCGTGGCGTGTTGCAGGCGGCACACGTCGTCGGGACCCTCTGTCATACCCCTAAAAAAGCGCGCGTGAGAGAAGCAAGTCCTGGGGTTCGAACACTTCAATCTGCTCCTTTTTTCTTTTTTTTTTTCGGCCATCCGCCCCGACTGACCCCTATTGTAAACAAGGTGGCTGTCGCCCCTCGGATTGAAACGTGTTTGGTGTTTAATCAGGGTGAAAAATGAGGCTAGGCTTTTGGGCCCTTTGGAGGGCTTTGTTGGCGTCGTCCCGACGGACTGATTGATGATTGGCTGGGCCAAGCCAGGCCAGCAGGCCGGCCGAGCGACCGGCCAAATAAAATCGCTCCCGGATTGCTGCTCAGTGGCGGGGAAAAACTACTCGATTTGTCCTGACCCAACGTTTTTCTGTGTGTTGCAGACGAAGAAGAACAACCCCAACCACATCAAGCGGCCGATGAACGCGTTCATGGTGTGGTCTCAGATCGAGAGGCGGAAGATCTGCGAGCAGCAGCCCGACATGCACAACGCGGAGATCTCGAAGCGCCTGGGCCGCCGCTGGAAGACGCTTTCCGACGTCGAGAGGCAACCCTTCATCGACGAGGCCGAGCGGCTGCGCCAGCTGCATCTGCAGGAGTACCCGGACTACAAGTACCGGCCGCGGAAGAAGGTAGTCAAGGTGCAGCCCAAGGTGTCCACCCCCAGAGTCAAGAAGCCAAAGAAGTCCGACTCCAACAACAACAACAAGCCCGAGGCAAAAAAGACGGCCTCGCCGGACAGCCCTAGCACGCCGCAGAGCCACCGGCCTTCCTCACGTGCGCGCTGCAGCAAGGCCAAGAAGCCCAGGCTGGCGTCCAGCACGCCGCACGCCAAGGTGCCCTCCAGCCCGTCCTGCGACGTGCCCGACTCCCCCGAGTCCGCCACGTTCTACGACGAGTCGTCCACCTCCGTGATGCTGGACATCACCTTCTCGTCCAGCGCCGTGGGCAACACGGACTGCTTCACGCCCCTCAACGCCCTGCAGGACAACGAGCGGGTGCGGCAGCTCACCGCCGAGCGGAGGCAGGCCCTGGGCCTGGGCTCCCTCACGCGCCTCTTCATCAAGACTGAGGAGAACATCAAGGAGGAGCCCGTCGAGGAGGACGACTTCGTGGACGAGGGCATCGACGAGGAGATGCAGGACAGCGTACGGAGCGAGCACGAGTACGTGCTCAAGGAGAGGGAGTTCGACTGCGAGTCGGAGACCGCCGCCACAGGTATGGCGGCCGCGGCTGGCCTCAGGCCGGGAGAGAACCCTACCCTGTTCGGCGCGCAGACGCCATCCCTGTCCGAGCTCGAGTCCCTCACGGACCTGCTGCCGGAGTTCCGGATGGACATCGACCTGGACAACATCACCACCGACTTCGACACGTTCGACACTGCCTCCTCTAGCTCAGGCTCCCACCTAGATTTCAGTTGCACACCCGACGTGTCGGACATGCTGTCCGATATCGGTGTCAACAATGACTGGGGTGATACCACCTTTCTCATTAATTGTTAAGTGCCCCGTGTTTTCGTTTTAGTTTTGTGTGTCTGTGTTACGTTGTAAGTAGAGTCCCGAGTCGACGAGCGCTAGTGCGCCGTCGGCCAAGTCAAATCGCATATAATGAGTATTCCTGTATGTGGAGGATAATCAAAGATGTTTGTACTTCATCGCGAGGGTTATTGATATTATGATAGGATGTATGGCTGGTGAATGTAAATATATAGTTGGACTAGTGCTAATATTGGATCTCCCATTGTGTTAATTCAAGTCTGTACCTATTTAAATGTCTCAATGTCAAGATTTTACAGTTCATTGTTGCTTTCTTTGTCGTTAGAAATTGTAGTCATTTCAAGGCATTGTAGTTCCCATTCTGGCGCTCGGGTCGATGAAATTGGATTGCAGGGGTTGAAAGCTCGTTTTATTTTGCTCATTATCTATATTACTATTGTTATTGTCAGCAGTTACTACTGCTCAAGCCACCCTGGACTGAATATAATTTCTTGGTCTCATACTGCAGGATGTGTAGTTACGTTTTTCTCTCTGACGTTAGTGCTGTACTTTGTGGTAGATTACGTTGAGTTTTACTTAACGCCAAACCGTAGTCAAGGCGGCCACTGCTCTGGGCAAATTACTCGTGGCTCCTTTTCGCATTTAACAGTGTCGCTGATCAAGAAAATCGTTTAGTCCATTCCCCTTCCCGTCGCCTTTGGTAATTCGTCAATTTGGCTGTGACCTTCAAAATTTGTCGACATGCAATTGATGAGCCACCTCACGGTGTACAACCTGTGTGTTTATTAGATTTGATTTTTTTTTTTACTGATTGCTGCCCAGAAGCATAGACAAAAGCCTTTTAACCTAAACAAAAATCAGTCAGTATTCTATACTTTCATTAACATGAGCATTTTTTCGTACGCAAACTATAACCCTCCCCCTCCCCCCACTACATATCACATGTGTTTCTTATGCATTAAGTGTCGTACATGCCAACTTAAGTAATATCTTTTGATACATGGACTGTTTCAAATCTTTTCTGTTATGTGTAGTTGAGTGATATGTGAGTGATAAGGTAGTTTGAGATTCACTGATCAAACTTGAAAAGCCCCAGGTTTCTTTCACTCATTTTTGTCGAAGTCACTACTTGTACTAATATGTACTTATATTCATTACCATAAAAATGTCAAATTAGGTAGTAGGGATAAGATGAATACAAGGGAATCCTTGTAATCGATTTTATTTCTGCATGTTCTACGGCCATGGTTATAGATTGAAAACATAAAAATTAAAAATACATTTATGAACCAACTATATGTGTTAGTTATCTGTATGTCATTAGCTGCTATATATATAAATATTTTATTCAAGTGTCTGTTATTGGCTCAACACCCGCCAGAATTTATTTTGCACATATTGATTACGTTTTTCCTCTAGAGTTCTAGAGCCCTGATCGAGACTAACATTGCGGGAACAGTTTGTTAATTGACCTTGTACGTGTAATATTGATCTCTTGTTCGTGATGACGTCTGGTACGTTGTTAGCAGTCATGCTTTATTTCCGTAATTTTAATGGACCGAATGGCCACGCGTTGAACCGGACTCGTTGAACTCTAGTGGATCCTATATGCCCAGAGGGCAAGTTGCCAGTGAATACCTTGGCTTGAACCTATCGGTTTGCGTTAAAATGTTTAAAAATTTTAATTTAAAGCACTGGTGGGTCATAAATACGCTTATGTAAAATTATTTGTTTTGAATATAGATATTTAATTTTTTAGTCCTCTGATGACATGTAATTACCAGACTGAGAGTGTTTCTCACCCACATGTTTCTTTCCGTGAGTTTTTCTTTCATTTAAGATGTTAAAATATTGCTGTTTTATTTGATGGGAAAATGTAGAAATCCACATAATTAAGTATGGAGTATGTGTCTCGGTAAAAAAAAATGAAATATTGATGTTGAGATTGCAAAGTAAGTGGTTCTAGTTCGTAAGTGGTAAATCTAGAAATATCAACTTTTCAGTTTTCATCACTATTAAGTATTATGTTTTAATCAACTTAGCAAGACTGGCCCATTCTCTTTCGTGTTATTTCGCCGGTCGTCTTTGATAATTTTTTCCAGCAAGTCGTGGTTATTCGAGTTGGCTCACTTTCCGTGTAAATATGTTTGTTGTTGTTGTTGTTGCTCCGCTTCTTGCTTTCTTAACTTTCTTTTAAATCTTCTATGCCACAGTCAAAATTTGGACCAAGTTTGAAATGTTGGTCCTATCTTTCTAAGTCAGAGTCTGTGGTTATCAACTTCTTCTTTTTACTATTTTGTTCCTTATGGAAAAGTCAACCTAGATACTACATGCAACGTATTTTTGATTCGATTACTACAACAATTTCTCTTATTTATGTACAATTTGTTAATTTTTTATTTAAATACGCTTAAGTTTGGTAATGGATCAAAAATATAATTGTGTGAATCTATGGCAGTGGGACCAAAGCCCATTGCTTCATGACTATCCCGTGCCCAGGAAGTCTTTCCAGTGATTTTATTTACTTAAGTTGTAAACGAGACTCTTTCGAAGCGTTGCACTATTTCCAGTTATTGATACAAAACATATTTTGCAAATCCCGGTTGAACTCATCATTTAAGTGAAGATGTCAAAATCACTGGGAATAGTTCCCGGGCACACTTCCGTCCTGTCTTCTCTTGAAACAGGCGGTTGTAAATTTTTCTGTTGCATGTAGACCGTCTAGTCTTGCTGCCCTAGCGTTCGCCCCGCACATTGTTTCTTGTAAAATAAGCTTCCCCCTCCCCTGATATAATTTATAAACATCCTTATGTTATGGAGATATCTTTTGCGTATACTGACAGATGAAATAATTAAAACGTGTAAAAAAAAAGTCTATCTCTTTTGTAAAACAGCCCATGTATCATATTTCATTTATACATATTATAGTGTAATCATATTCATAACATGTACATTTTGTATTGTAGTTTGTTTATGAAGATATTATGGTAAAAATATACCATCTTTTTTTATTAAACCACCGCTTTTACTTTCACTCCTCTCCTTAAACCTATCCAACAAGAAAACCACAACCAAAAAAGAGCCCAAAAAAATGATATTAAAGTCTGGCCAAAGTCAGCTGAATAGCCATGTATGAGTCTCGAAGAGAGGGGGAAGTAATATCTCTAATAAGATCCACAGCATCACCATGCCCATCACGGAGCTATATGCGCCACCGGGAGCGCGCACACAGCCCGAGTGGCGTTATGAAGAGAGAGAGAGAGAGGGAGAGAGAGAGAGAGAGAAGGAAATATTCATCCACATCAGTGATTGCCAGTCAGAGGGACGGTGGTCTGTTTAATCACAGTCGAACCTGGCTCCTGGCGATCAAACGCTGCCTGAAGCGCACGCCAAAAATCCACGTCTCAAAACCAAACGATGAATCAAAAATTGATTAGACATTTTCATAGTGAGGTGTCAGTAGCGGACTAATTGACTTCATGTCAAGACCGGTTCGACCCTGTCACTCCGATAGTGTGGGGGTGGGAAAGGGAACTCGAACGAGAGAGCCAAGGCTCAGCATCCACTCACTCCTCCCAAAATGCTTCGGCACCGCGCGCCACCCTACAGCGCAGTGACCTGGTTCTGGTGCAGGGCTCAACGCGTGCAGGGGCCCCGCTTGGGGTGCAGAGCCTGTTGCTTACCATGAGGGGCTCCTGCAGGGAAGGCGTTTCCGCCGCCAGGATTTTCATGACCCGTTCACAGGAAGGTCTAGAGGGTCGAAGACCTGGGCTTTGGCGGGCGAGGAGTCATCGGATTGTCAGACTGACATAAGCTAAAGGGCTAATGACATAAATACGGTGCTCAAGCACGAGATGGCCTGTCGAGGGTCATTCCAGGACGGCCGTTGTGACGTCAGCGCCCCTCCTGCTTCATCGACCCGCTTACGCTTTCGCGCTCTAGCCTCGGCTGTTCTGCGATTTTCATGTAGCAGCCCCTAAAGCTCCGAAATCGCGGAGGCATGAAACGATGGGAAAATATTTGGGCGTGGAAAGCACTGCTGCGTATATACAGTTGCGGCTGACTTGAAGTTTGTCTTGGGACCATCAAAAAGTTTCGAATTCCTGTTGCGTACTGATTAAAAGTTGGCTTGGCGCCACTTTTGTGTTGTTCCTGCTTCCTTCCTTCGGCCCGGCCACCTCTTCAGCTTCCCCGCCGCGGCGACTCTGTCATCCGCGTCGCCTTCTGTTCGTTATTTCTCCCCGGCGACGCAGTCTTTGGAAAACGCCAAATGAGGCGCCCCGGTTTTGTGTGGGGATTCCTTTTCAGTCAGTCGGATTACGTGTTGGACGCGCACGCGCCGGCGAGCCACGCGCGTCGGGCTCCGGTCTCTCTCGCACTCGCGGGCCGGGCCGGCGCGGCGCGAGAGAGAGCGTGCCACGAGCCTGCCGTGTTACAAGTCACTCACCCTGCACAGGGGGTGGCGCACGGCGGCGCACGGCGGCGCACGGCGTGGGGCTCCGTCGGGGTGGACGGGGAGGCCGACGGGGTGGTGGCGGAGGCGCCGTTGGGGTGCAGGCGGAAGGGCTGCAGCCGTCACACTGTGCAGCCCTCCCTCACTGAGCGTATGCACAGGAGCACCGTGGGTGCACCTCACGGGGAACTCCAACTCAGTCCGCAGGCAGTTTAGCTCAAGTTGCAGCTTCGTGAATTTCAAGTTCCAAGTTAGGGTCTCCAAGATGCAGCCGTGGGTTGGCTTCACATGCGTTAGCCCTGCCCCAGTTTCAATTTCCAGCTGCCAAGTGGTCAAGTTTTCCTTCGAGCTTCCATAGAGCTTCTCTATTGGCCACTCGAGGGGCTTTCTTCGGTGGCTGCAGTGGCTTCATCCCCACGCTGCGACAGCCGCTACTCCAGCCCACGCAACGCCGCCCACGCAGAGAGTCAACTCGTTTTGCATCCTACTTCTTTGATGTGAGACTTCGGCGCAGGAATGCTTTGAGGCGCGCAGGCGCGCTGCTCCGCCCTTCTGCTACTTGTTTCCACCAATTCACGGCGGGAAGAATGAGAGGAACAAAAAATGAAATATTTCGCTGAGTTTTCCGTTGAAATTCTCTGAAAAGTTAAAAATTGAAGTGCCGTCCGAAAGCATTGGCGGTGACTTAGTGACCTTGCGCGTGTGGAGGGTGCGCAGCGCGGATCGAGGTCGGTGGGCAACGGGAGGGAGAGAGAGAGAGAGAGAGAGAGAGAGAGAGAGAGAGAGAGAGAGAGAGAGAGAGAGAGAGAGAGAGAGAGAGAGAGAGAGAGAGAGATAGGGAAAGAGACAGATAGAGAGAAAGTGAAGAGGAGGGGGAGGCTATTGCCGAGCAAGGGGCTCCCTTGGGGTGCAGTGGAAACAATACAGGGCAAGGCAGATCGCTTCCACGTTGTGTGCACGCTGCCCGGACGGAGAGAGAGGGAGAGAGAGAGAGAGAGAGGGGCAGCGGGGAGCGTCAGGTAATGAATGGATGGAAGGGACGCGGTAATGGCCTGACCATCCCCATGTGTGGATTCTGTACCAAGTGCTAACGCTCGGGGTTCAAATACCGGCTCCCGCGGCCTTTCCCCCTTTTTTTCGCGTCGTTATTTAGCAGCTCGGTGCCTGTGGCATGCTCACGCCCACATTATTCAATGAGAGCCGGGGCAGTATAATTTAATAGGAGCGGCTCGCTGCGAGGCTAGGGCCGCCCTCGTCACCTTCTTGCGCCGATAAGTCTCCGTCCTTGAGGCAAGTGCCGACGGTTGCTCCAGTTGCCACGCGGTTGCCTTTGCAATCGTCGCGTCGCACGGACTGCACTCGCAATCGCAACAGATTGCAGTTCGCACATCCCGCAGTTGCAGTGGGAAGTTGGCTGTTAATATGCACTGGCTGCAGACTCCATCGCAGTTGCCTGCACTTGTTGCCGTTCAACCGAGTGGGTCCGACCTGTTGCCACGAGGGTACACCACCGCAGCTGCAGTTGCACTTCTAAAAAATAAAAATTGAAAAAAAAAAAATTAAAGAAAATAAAAAGTTTCTCTTTCTGACTGCTTGAAAAATAGTACTCAGAATGCAGCCGACTGTCGAGGGGCAGTTTTTGTCACCGGCTTTAACGAGCACGAAAAGTAGGGAAGGGCTTCGCCGCGCTATAAAAGTTGTGATAACTTCATCTCGCCGCACCTTTCACTCCTCGGTGTGTCCTTTCCTTTGCGCGGCGCCTTCTTATGACCATCATTGTTTCGTGTTACTGCAAGGCTGACTGCGCCGTCCACACCGCCGCGGAGGGCGGGGCGGGGCGGGGCGGGGCGGGGCGGGGCGGGGCGGGGCGGGGTGC
>CM060102.1:5442350-5467350 GCA_030522485.1 Stenchaetothrips biformis | reverse complement strand
AATGGCATGTGCGGGGAAGGGTCCATCTCAGCATTTTGGCGGACCAGGCAAGTGACGCACCGCGGCGTATTTCAAACTCGACGTAACCCGCCGCACGAGGGCAGCATCGGCCTCGCTCTCAACGAAGCATCCGTCCCGTGTAGTTGACTCCAGTCTCCTTTTCGGGGCCGCCGCGGTGTGTAGTCGTTTCGTGTTGTTGAGCGGGTCGGGGACCGCCACGCCGCTGAGCGCGTTCGAGTAGTTTATTGATTGGCGGGCCATCTGTGATGCCAAGATAGCGCGAGAGTTGTTTGCCCTGCCAAGGGCCCCGCGGCCCAACGGCCCGCCCAGCCTTCATTTCGGCGACCTTGCTGCAGTTTTTTGACCTTTGCGTACTGTACACTGTACTCGACCGCAAACAGCGCAGGGACCCCGGCGAGCGAAGCTCTGCGTGACGCGGCGACGCCTCGCCAATACGGACAGCCGCCCACAGGGTTCACAGGGCCCCGCGGGGCCCACGGGGCCCACGGGGTCCACAGGGCCCACAGACAGCGCAAACAAAACTGGTGGAAACAAAAAACTGGTCCCGAAAAAAAATCCGACTTGGAGGGGTCTTGAACCCGAAAACAATCACATTTCAATTCTGGCTCCTATACACTGAGCCACCAGGATGCAGTGCTAATGAGAGTGCCAGCGTTGATTTAACAACTTCCTTTGAGCTGCCTTCTTGAGATAACAGTTGGCAAAATGTTTGGGATACTGACCGGAATCGAACACAGGATAAACAGATTTCCAGCTCAGTACCCGAACCACTGAGCTAACACTGTCGCATAATGAACGACGTTGATTTTGCAATGATTGTTGATTGCCATGCGCCAGTATGCTTTGTATCTTGAAACTTCTATGTAGCTGCCTCTTGAATAGACCAGTTCCCGAAAAAAAAAAAAAAAAAGTAGATGAACCAGACCACTGTTAGCCGTCCTCGGGTGTGCCGGCCAGGCCTTCGGCCGTTCGGCTGTTGGGACCGCCGAGACGCCCTTCGTCGCTCTGTCTCTCTCTCTCTCTCTCTCGCACTCACAGCGGATGCGGGAGAGACAGCGCTGTCTGAATGGTCGTTAGCACAGGGTGGGCAAACAGGGAGAGTGTCTCTCTCGCACTCGTGGGACAACCGGCACGCTACTGCACGAGTGCGGCGGGGCCTGCTTGCCGGTTTGCCTACCCGCGCCGGGCGAACACAAGGCCGGCGTTGTTCTTCACAGGAATGGCGCCTGGCGGCGGTACTCCCTGCGCGAGCGATTTTTTTTTTCCAGCGCCGGAGTCGGCGGCATCACTCCTGTTACGGCCCACTTTGAGTCCGCGGAACAGTGCGTATTTAACCACGCCATTCGCGTTACCGACGCCGGGGAGGACGCGAGCACGGCAACCGGATCTCGCCGGGGAAAACATTTAGGTGCCATCTCGTCGACCACAAGCCCGGCGGCGCAGCCAGGCGCCACGGCGGCGAGGTACGCGCCGAGCGAGCGGTGCGGTGTGGCTAGGCTGTGCTTGGCCGCCGCGCAGTCAGGGACCTCTGTGGGGTGGGCCGGCGATACCCCGCGCCACAGAGACTCCCAACGCTAGCCTTGCGGACGCGCACCGCGCGCGGGGTGTCGCCACTGATAGCGAGCCGTAAGAAAAGTTGCCTACCCGGCAGGCGGGAAACGGGCTTCTGGATCCTCGGACGGGTGTCCTGTCCATATGTCCCCGTCAGACGGGATGGCCGGGTACCTCAGCGGGGACCACATCAATTCTCCCTCGAACGGGAGTCGAACCCACGTCGCCGAGGTGGCACTCGCGGACGCTGCGCGCTCGGCTAACGGTGCATCCTCCAGTCCTGTGCGGTCAAACAGTCCTTTTTGCGCCTTGTTTGCTCGTGACTCGGAAGGCGGTAGCCGTAGATCACATCTAGCAGCACTGCATCGTCCAGGTGTGGCGCAGGATCCATCCATCAGATACAGGCTACAGGATCGCCTTCTCTTTTTGCCCCTTTTCTCCTCCTCCGTTTCATTTTATCATTTTCTTGTATTCCTCTCCTCGTCAGGGTGAGTGAAAACTCGGGATGGAGCGCGTGGATCTCGCTGCCGGCCGCCGCGCTCCTTTTATATTTCGTCCTTGGTTTTACATTTCGCGCTGACGCAGCTGCGGTCGCGATGCACGCGCTCAGCGCGCGAAGACGCCGCGGCGGAGCGTTCCGTCCTGCACACAGCCTAACCTAACCTGACAATAACTCGCTGCGAGGCCCAGGAGTCCAAAAGAAGGCGCCCTAAGTTGGCAAACTGTGGGACTTGGGGTCTGGCGGCCACCCTTGCGGACATCCGGGGGTAGATGCAGGGCTGTGTATCCGTCAAAGCGTGGCTTTTCCACAAACCCCTCGATTTATTGGTGTCCTCGCCCCTTCTTCTTCTTCTTCTTCTTCTTCTTCTTCTTCTTCTTCTTCTTCTTCTTCTTCTTCTTCTTCTTACGAGAAGGACAACAAATGCGAGTAAGTTTAGGCAGCATTGGAGCGAGGCGTGCAAGCAAGGGCATTCCCATGGACCGAGCCGAGCCAAGCCGAGCCGAGCCGAAATGAGTAGAGCCGAGCCGAGCCGAGCCGCAGTGGGCCGTTCGGGAATGGCACCTGATTGTGCCTGCAATCGGTGGTGCGTACATAGAATAGTAGCACAATGAAAGAAGAAAAAAAAAAGAAAAAGAGGAAGTGAAAAGGGGGAAAAAGGAAACGGAGAGGTGCAGTTGGGGGAATAAAAACAGCACCCCAATCTGAACCGACCGGTGCAGGCACGGTGGAATCGAACGGGGACCGCCCGCAAACGAGGCGTCAAAGAGACCAGTACACCAAAAATTTTAAAAAAAAAAACACAAAAAAAAACAAACTACAGAGCTTTACGGAAGCGCTTCACAGTTTGGTGTCGCTCTTTCTCTTTCCAGGTCCGTTGCCCTGCCTAGCGTTTCCTACCGTGATAGATACCTTGGTGACAATAGTGTACGCGGCGTCCAACACAGTGACTGATAGCGACCACACTGTACACGCTGGAGCGGTCACCGCGACGGAAGAGAGAGAGAGAGAGAGAGAGAGAGAGAGAGAGAGAGAGAGAGAGAGAGAGAGAGAGAGAGAGAGAGAGAGAGAGAGAGAGAGAGAGAGAGAGAGGGGAGGACGCTTTTCGTTTCTGATTTGCCGTCTGCTTATTGGCACGACTAATACCAAACAAAACCGCGGCCAAAATACACGACCTGGGCGCGAGCCGTACGACGGGCTGCCAGTTGCCGGGGCAAACTACTCGGTGAAGGGAGGGGGGCTGTGGCTCACTTCGCTGGTCAAACATTTCAGCGACACATTGGGGTGGCGCGCTAATGCAGCAGAATGATCTGGACGGGTTGAACTCGCTCTCTCTCTCTCTCTCTCTCTCTCTCTCTCTCTCTCTCTCTCTCTCTCTCTCTCTCTCTCTCTCTCTCTCTCTCTCTCTCTCTCTCTCTCTCAGACAGAAGCCGGACTTGGGGCACGTCATCAATGCAATGCGCAGGGACGTCCCGGGAGGGGCAGGGGGCTTTGGTAAACTACGGTCATTCCAATGCCTGAACGCCAGGGAGAAAAATACACGACTTGGCTGTCCACGTAACAATCAGCGGTAGTTTGTTTCCGTCGGTACACTGCTAACTCAGCAGCCGGACCAGGTATGGCACACTGTACCGCGTCCCGGAGGCCTCCGGGTCAGTCCCTCGGAGGCTCCGCGTGCGGTGTGCCGCGAAACTTGGGACGCGACGGTGTGGCCTGCAAAGTGTAGGGAGCTTGATGGAGAGAGTGGGAACGACACTTGCCTTGTGCTTTTTCGGGCCGTGCTCTACCGGTGTACCCGGAGTTTAACGAGAGCGCGGCACAGTGGGTCAGAAGACCGTTGAGGCGGCAAAAATTTCTAGACGCATTTTGAGCTCCAGAGTCGCTCAATGGGACTCGAACCGGACGTGTGACCCCATCAATGGATTCCTCGTTCGAAGAGCAATCCATTGGTGGGGTCACACGTTCAATTTGAGCCCCATTTAGGGACTCTGGAGCTCAAAACGCGTCTAGAATTTTGGCCGCCTCAACGGTCTTCTGACCCACTGTGCGCGGCGGTGCGCGGGAGTGGCGTCCGGGCCGGCATACGGAGTGAGTGTCCCTCCAAGTTTGTTACGACGCCGAGATACGTCTGCAGTTTGGCCTGCCCTCCGCCAGTGCAGTGGGTCTTTAACGGAACAGCCTGGGCGACGCATCAGCCAAGTTCACGGTCCGCCCAGCTAAGGACCAGGCGGCCAGCCAAGCAGCCAGCCAGCCGGGGATTACGGCTACCTACGTAGCGTGGGTGTGGCTCTCCTTTACGGCGCAGGGCCTCTTTTAGGGCGGCGCGGCATTTTCTAAGCCACAATGACTACAGATACGAGGCTGGGCCGAGAGGGTGGGCGATTCGGGGCGCCATCGGCCGGAAAGGGTGGATGAGGCAGTTACGCAGGCAAACTCCAGCAAGTCGGAGTGCAGCGCTGCAGCGCGGCGGCGTGGCGGAGCGAGCAATCAGGGCTCCACCCTCCGAGGAGACGTGCAAGGGAAGGCCGCACAGTGGGCCAGGCGACCGGCGCAGGCGGCCAAAGCTCTACACGCGATTTGAGGTCCAGAGTCGCTAACTGGGACACGAACCGAACGTGTGACCCCACCGAATGGATTCCTCGTTCGGAGAGCAATCCATTGGTGAGGTCACACCTTCGGTTCGAGTCCCATTTAGCGACCTGGCAGCTCTAAACGCGTCCGGGATTTAGACCCGCCTCTGGCGGTCTTCTGGCCCACTGTGGGCCGGCCGGCAGGGTGAAGGTGAAAGACGCCAAATTAGCGGCGGGTATATGTCTAACGGGTTCACTTACACTCAACGACAGCCTGAAAAAGAGGCAGCCGAGTGGAAACGAGTCGTGTTCACCCGATTGCTGCAGCAGCGACCTGTCAAGCGCGCCTGACTGACATGGAGCTGCTGCACTAGGCCGCGCAGTGGGACGCACGCTAGAGGGAGCGCGTCAACATCTGCTCCTTCTTCTCCTCCGCCAGGATGTCAGCCGAGCTGTCGAGCAAATCAGGAATCAGATGGGAAAAAGAAGAGGGGGCACTCACGCACACCGACAGACACGCATACAGATCACACGCACGCACACAGAGGGAGGGGGAGAGAGAGAGAGAGAGAGAGAGAGAGAGAGAGAGAGAGAGAGAGAGAGAGAGAGAGAGAGAGAGAGAGAGAGAGAGAGAGAGAGGGAGAGAGAGAGGCATATGCAGCTGCAGCTAGAGCGTCGTGCAATGCGTACACGTGCAGTGACGGGACGGTCGTGCGTCGTCTGTCCTGCCCCCTCCCCCCTCCCCTTCCCCTACCCCGTTCCCGCCTCTGATTCCCCCCACTCCTTCCCCCCTTCCCCCCTCGATCCTTTGCGGGCGGGTCGTGGCCAAGGATGTAAAATGGAGAGACTTACCCCGTGACATTTTGCCAGGAACTGAGAGCGCTCCTACTCTGCGCGCAAGACCGCATGACTTCGCATCACTTTGGCGGACTCGTGCAGGCCGCGGCCTAGAAAGGCGTGCTCCGACACACACGCACACACACACACACACACACACACACACACGCGCGCGCGCGCACACACACACACACATACACACACACACACACACACACACACACACACGCGCGCGCGCGTTATTACTGCCTCCATTTCTTTTGCTGAAAAGTCGTGAAGAGTGCCTCGGTATCATTAAGGCTCCCCATACGGCCGCCACCACCACCGTAAGTGGATCGTCAAAAAATGAACTGGGAGGTTCGACGTCATAGCTTTTCTTGTCAAACCCACCCCGCTATTCCCAAACTCGTTTTCGTTTCCATTCTCGCGTCTCTATTTTGCCGCCGTATTCCTGGATATGTCGGGTCGGCGGTTCGCGTCTCCCCCACACCGCGATTTTTGTCCGTGCCGCTGGAAGAGGCCAGCGGGGCCAGCCTGCTCCACTCTCCACACTAGCCACCCACACACACGCACGCTCACACACACACACACACACACACACACACACACACACACACACACACACACACACACACTGAGGCAGGCAGGCAGCCGTACAGTGGACCTGGAGGTGGGCTGAGTAGTTGAAGGGCACTTACCGTGCGTTATGCAGGGTTCCACCTCAAGTGGATGTGGTCCTGGCCTGGCGCGGCCTGCCCCGCCATGCCCCGCCATGCCCTGCCATGTCCTGCCCTCGGGGAGGTCCTCCCAGTGTAGTCCTGTCTCGGGGAGTGCGTTAATAAGCTTGGAGGGAAAGGGAGTCGACCAAAATATTTGCTCAGGTCCGCCTAGAGCGAGGCCTCGACCACGCCGTGCCGTGTCATGTCGCCCTGCTGCGCCGCCGTGTCGCAGGCCGGGAGTTACACGCGTCGTAACGGTGGTGCTACCAACCTCACGTAAATGAATTGAGCTCCACGCACTGCCAACCTAAAGACGTAAAAGAAGAAAAGAGGGGGTGATAAAAAAAGAGGCGTTACGATGTCATTAGTAAGAGAGAGAGAGAGAGAGAGAGAGGAGAGAGAGGAGAGAGAGAGAGAGAGAGAGGAGAGAGAGAGAGAGAGAGAGAGCGTGCATGCATGTGTTTTAGCCTATTCTTTTCGGCGTGGGTACCGCACACACGCGCCTTTTGATGATTCAATTGTCCTGGATAGCTTTGCTTCTTTTTACCAAACGAAAGGCCCCAAAAGGGTTTCACGCACGCACGTGTGTGCACACAACGCACACACGCACACGCACGCCCACACGGGGTGGGGTCATTACTGGCGCTCGTGCTGTAGGCATGTATATGGGAGGACCCTGTGGTGGCGCCGTCGTTGAGGTTGTGTGATGGTGGTAGTAGTGTAGTACTACGACTGCATGGCCGCGTACACACAGCCATACACACACACACACACACACACACAGAGGGAGTAGAGGCCTATTTGAAAACGAGCTGACCTGCCCGTGTGTGTGTGTGATCGCGAGTTGGTGTGCGTGTGAGTGCGGGCGTGCGTGTGTGCGTTATGTGTAAGCCCACGGTGCCAAGTGCGCTAGGGTGCACGTTTATACGCGTTGGGATCCTTACCCCTCCCTCTAGGGACCCTCCCGGCTCTCCTCATTTCGTTAGTCGAGAAATTTGCGCTATTTTCGGGTCAACCTCTGGCTCGGTCACCTTGTGTAATGGTGATGCTGGAGTGTTGTTGTTTTTGTTGTTGGCCATTGTCACTCATTTTCTTCCGAGGGAATGCGGCCCTGCATTCCCAGGTGGCTTGGACCGTGTGGGGTCCACCAACATGTTGCACGTAAAACTTTGGCTGCCCGTCTACAAAACTGGCCTCCATCTTTAATCCTTTTTTTTGTTTTTTTTCTCTCCCACAAATTTTTGTTATTGTGTATTTGCTTTGCTACTTTGAGTTGCTACCCTTCCACGAAGGCAGGTACGCCAACCCTGACACGGAAAACATTCAGGGAAAAGTGAAATCTGTTTCCGCTCTGCCTCGCTAGGTTGGTGCCCCTGGAGTGGGGCTGGCTGGCGCCGGCCTGGATATTGCAGTGGATGATTTGGACGCCGTGTTTTTCGGGATGAGAAATGCCCCCTGCACGCGGGCCCGGCAACCCAACGGCAATAAAAATATGATGAAATGACCAATACAAGCGAGTGCTATAAACAGAGCCGTCCCCACCCCTTCGGCTGCTCTGCCCCATTTTTGCGTGAGCAATGTTGGCAACAATGTTCCAGTCGCCCACTCAAGTGCTGCCAACCTCTCCGATCAGTAGCTTTCCCTACGGTTTTACTTTTGAAAAATGATGGCTTTGTCGCGTGACCCTGTGTCTGGGCTGTGACGTGATTCTCTCGGTTGGCAGTTCTGCGTGTTGGAATGGTTTTTTTTTCCGCCTCTGACTGCTATTCTGACAAGGGATGCCAACGTGAAAATTTGAGTTTTTACCCAGCCGGAATGCGGAATGCGAGACAATGTAGAGTCCACTGACTCGTCCAGTGCTCCGGCGTTTGGGTGCAAGGCCGATGCCCCGGTACTTGCAATGTAAATCACCGTATGGGCGACGCTTGGCGCCGAAGGGAACGTTAACGGCGGCGCCGGGCCACAGTGGGCCAGAAGATCGATGGAGGCGTTCAAAATCGCGGACGGGTCTAACGCGTCAAGAGGTTTGGCCGCCTGCTCCGGTCTTCTGGTCCACTGTGGAGCAGTCTTATTAGACGAGGACGGAGAGATCCAAAACGGATGGAATTTGTTAACAGCTTGACGCATGGCGCACGCGGGAAGCCAGTGTCTTGGCACAAGTGCGCGCCGACATAAAAGTAGCGAGTACCAATCTCTTTGCGCCCATCCTCTGGCATCAACTACCACCCGTTAGTCACAGCTAACAACGTGTCGGCTACAATGTTCCTCAAAGTTCAAAACGTAGGTTCAAAACTCACCGGTGTCGTTAATTTTTTTTCTTTTGGAGGGTAGGAGGAGCAGTATGGACAGTTACCTTGGGTTCGACCGTTTACCTTGCAGGAGGCGGGCTTAGCGAGCCACAGCAACAACAGCAGCATCAGCAAAAACAACAACACGGAGTAATAAAAATGCCGCCTTCAATTACGTCGTGTTTTCTCTGTTATTTTTAACACTTTTAGGTACCCAGTAATGTCCCTGATTCTCCGAGACTTCCCTCTTGCACCCGGTCCCAGCATTTTGGCTGAGTGTTTGTGGAACTCTGTGTGTGTGTGTGTGTGTGTGTGTGTGTGTGTGTGTGTGTGTGGCGCCTGTTTGGTAGGATACTCGTCGGATTAATCCTTCATCTTTACTGTCCGAGTCATCATCGCCAGTCCAACCAAGTTTATGGAGCTGAAGTCCCAAAACACACACACACGCACACACCCACACGGAGACAGTATCGTGAAAATTTCGTTCGTGACCATTGGCACACTTGACTCTACGCGATGTTACGGAAGGAGGCCATCAGCAAGCAATGCACGAGGCAGTTGCAATTCGCGTGATGGAGGGGGCAGCAGGGATTGTGGGTGTGGCGGTGTGTGTAGTTTGTGTGTGTGTGTGTGTGTGTGTGTGTGTGTGTGTGTGTGTGTGTGTGTGTGTGTGTGTGTCCGTCCGAGATGGTGATGCTTTGAGGCAACGCTCAAACGCAGTACCGTCACCCGGAAACGGCCGGGGGGAATGCCAAACTTGCCGCTCCCAGCGTTGACAACGCCGACCCGGCCCACTGTGCTCCGAAGACGGCGCACCCCACGGGGCTGCCTGGGGGGGGGGGGGGGGGGGGCACACAGTGGGCCGGGCGGCGCCGCGCTCGCCCTCTCGAAGATGCAGTCCTAATTGCGAAACTTGGCTTGACCTGGGCCGGCCGCGCGCGCCTCGGTCACGGCCCGGGCGAGCCCCAGTGGGCCTGGGGGAGCCGTGCGAGGTAATGGACGCCGCATCGGCTTATGAAAATTGGAGTGCGACTACTACTGTTAGTGTCGGGTCATTGCGCCATGCGCGGGCACACTGCTGTGCGTTTTTCGGCGAGATCGCGCTGAACTAACTCACTGCATTAACGAGTCGCGTTAATGGACGGATAAACATGCAGATTCTTGCAGGAATCTTGGGGGGTTGGATAGCAGAGGAATGCAGCCGCCGGCTCGTGTTTTAAATCACTGATTTCATTATTTATTATTTATCTTCACAATGAGTGAGGGCGAAGCTCCCGGCCACTTCCGCAGACCACGTCTGCAACGAAAGCAAACAGCCGCGAAAACAACAACAACAACAACAGCGATCCCAATGAAGCGACCGGGTTGAGACTACTCGGAGTCTGAGTTCTGGTGACACCAGCGCCTTGCATCAACACGCGATTGGCTGCAGAAAGGGCGAATTCGGGATGCAAAATCAACAAGGCCGTGTCGCCATTAGCGTCCGAGGCGAGCCAAAAGACACCTACTGAGGCCGGCGCTGTCGCCGCTGCGCTCCAGGAAGTCCTATCGTCGTTAGTCTTCGTCTGACAAATTCACCCGACCGAGCACCCGTCGCTTGGCCGCAGACAGCGCCAGCACGACTCCCTCGAAACACATGTCGGAGCCCCAACGGACCATTGCAGAGCAAAATACGAAGCGCACTACGTTTTTTCGAAGACCCTCGTTTGACCGACGATAATTCGTCAGAAAACTTATTCGGTCATTTTGTCAAGTGTGGTCCACACTGAGAAAAAAATAATGAAAACAAGTTATTTTTGGGGCGTTTTGGGCGGTATCTCTCAAGGACACTGCAATAAACTGGAGTTGGGAGGCTGCGACGCGAAACCCGAAGTCATTAGCGCTGCCCTCATTGTCAGCAGTCACTACTAGCAGGGAAGCCCAGCGACCCACTGTCCTTACCTGTGCGATGGATTCGTGCATTAAACGAGAGGAGAGAAAAAAAGCAAAAGAACTGTTTGCGTGGGGATGAGTTGTTTGTTGGTTCTTGGGTCGTGATCGAAGACGCGGTGAACAGGAAAAAAGGGGGCGGCGAAGGCGGGGGCAGTTGGAGGCGTAAAAGTTTGCGAGGCGCCGAAACAGAATGCCCTGAACGCCGCAGACAGACAGGCAGACAGACACACAGACACACAGACCGGCCTGGAAACGAAATCGGCGATCCGGGGATAAGAGCTCATCATACTCATCACGCCGACCAAATCGGGGCAGGAATTGTTAAAAACAGATAAGCGGCCTCATGTCCGGCCACCCTCAGCCCCCATAGTGCAGCTTCTTGCAGGGGCCTGCAGGAGCCGGCCGCCTTGGGGCTGCTGGGCGTTCAGCGCCCCGCGGGACCCAAACACCCCAAACGGACATGCATGTGTGCGGGCCAACGGGTCAAGGTCTCGTTTTCCCCGTGGCTGCGTTAAGCCGCGCCGACACCGGCCCTGGCGCGTCACCCCGAAGTTGGGCTTTGAACTTCAACTTGGTAATGGAGTTCCTGGCGGCGGTCGCGGTTGTGACGAACAAGCCATGGAAATGGGACTGTCTCTCGCCGGCATTGACTTCGGCGGCGCTTTCAACAGTGGGCCGCTGTGCGTTTGACGCGTCGACCGGCACGAGATGCCGACACGATGCTCTGGACGCGTCGCGAGCTCTCTCTGCTGCAAATCGTACGCGGATCGGACACCCCATGGTACGAAGGGGCTGCCCAGAGCTTCTTCTTTTCGGAGCTCAGGCTTGCAAAGCTTGCACACGTCCTCCGGACTGAATCCACCAGAGAAGCCTGCCGTGCCCTGGAGCCTTCCTGCTGCCATAAAGGTCCCGCAACTCCAACCGCGCTGCTGTTGGGATTTGCTTTGCTAAGTGAGATCAGGTCGTCTTAATGTTTGGCAATTTGGATCGATTTGGGCCGAGCTGGGCTTTTGGAGAGGCATTATTTTTTTCTCCGCCAGCAACGTTAAGGAGCGACAAGGAGGGCGGCATCGCGAGAGAGAGAGAGAGAGAGAGAGAGAGAGAGAGAGAGAGAGAGAGAGAGAGAGAGAGAGAGAGAGAGAGAGAGAGAGCGGACAGTACGACTGCTGCTTCGGTTGACTGGTTGTCGGCGCCTTCGCACGCCAGGCGACGCGCGCTCCGTGCGTCCGAATGACTGACTGCACGGTCCGCCCGTCCGCGGAGCGCGTCCGGAGGCTCGCTCCGTCCCTGTCGCACTCACGAGGCGTCCCGAGCGCTGCGAGAGAGAGAGCCACTCTTCGGAACGGCTCGGCGCTGAGTCCAAAGCGATGCTAGTCGCGTTCGCGATCACCGGCTGACTCACTGGCGTGCTGCCCACTCTGCAAAAAAAAGAGGTGGAGGAAAAAATGACGCAGAGTCTCGTCGCCGTCAGGCGGACGGCGGAAGAGTAATCTAGTTGGAACACAGACATTCCGTCAAACAGTTATTGAGTAATTGCAGTGCCGCGGTAACGCACCACTCGCAAAAAAAAAAAGCCCGAAAAAAAGCAGAAAAGCGACCGTTGGAAACACTGCAGCACCGCCAGGCGTCGAGGCGACAACGCGTCCTCGTTTGTGTTTTCCCGCGCTTTTGTTCCGCAGTGCTCATCTGTTTTCCCGCGCTTTTTCGCTCGCTTGGCGCGCAGGTTGTGTTCGCGGTGTACGCGCTCGCTTGGCGCGCGCGGGCGCTGGTCCGAGCCGAGCCGAGCCGAGCCGAGCCGAGCCGAGCCGGAGCCGAGCCGAGCCGGAGCCGAGCCGAGCCGAGCCGAGCCGAGCCGAGCTGCGCGCTCACGATCAGCTGAAGGGCAAGGTTACACACGGTGCTACGCTACTACGGCTACGCTAGCGGAGAGAAAAAAACTATTACTAGAAACTAGTTCTTGGAATTAATGCCGACATGTTTTATTGAACCGCTGGCCGCTGCAGTGCAAGTTGTTGTTGTTGTGGATGTACGACTCCGTCTTGGCGCGGCGGCTGCTCGCTCGCCGAGGAAATCTTTGGCCAGGATCGTATTTTCTTTCCAAGAGGCCCCGCGCAACGTTGGCGGATCGTTTTTTCTTTCCAAGAGGCCCCGCGCAACGTTGGCGGATCGTTTTCTCGTTCTAAGAACCCCCGCGGGTCGTTTGCATATTGTTTTTTCCCTGCCGCAGCCTCTGCCAAGGCTCTGGGGAGGCTCTCTGAAGGCTGCGTTAGCCGTCTGTCAGCCTGCCTCGCGTTTTTCCTCTCACGGAGCCTTCTCCAAGGCTCTGGGGAGGCTCTGTGAAGGCTGGCGGTGTCTCGGCCGAATCACCGACCAAATTGAGATCATTGGCGCTATACCGGATAGACACGCATACACACTCACACGCTCACGCTCATAAAAACAGTGGTGACGTCAAAAACATCCTGCCTGGCGAAATCATACTTCAAGGTTAATAGAAAAGACATGGAGGCTGCGATAATTCTGCCAGTAATCAACCCAGGGTGGCGCACGCGCCTCCCCCACCACCGTCATGTTCTTACTTCACGTTCCTTTTTTTCCTGCCAGTACCTCCAAGCGGTTTCTCCGCACCGCGTTTCAAACGTTAAATTTACGGCGATAAAAAAGTAAAACCCGTACCGAAAAAAACAAAAAAACAAAAACGAAACCGCCTTAAAAAGGCAGAAGCAGTTTGGTCGATCAAAATTTTGCGAATCCATTCAGTTTTGCTGCGAGTGCATTTGCGCTATAAAAAAAAACAGCCCCGCTGTACACGGCTGCTATCCGCGCCTGGATACGTCCTTGTCGAGTGACCCTCATCATTCGAAACACAGACTCACACACACAGACACACAAACACAGACGGGCGGCACGCGTTGCTATCACCAATGCCTGCTGCTGGATAGAAGGATATCCCTTACCGACTTTTGAGGTCAGGCCGTCCAAAGCGACTCCCTGGTGCACTGTAGTGTAGTGGTGGGCTCCGAGCCGCGCAGGCGAGCCGGGAAAGAAACCTCGCAAGAAATCGTTTGCTTTTTGTTTCTAATAAGAACGAGGTGGTGCTGATAATTAGTTTGTAGGCGTGAGTGTGTGTGTGTGTGGGGGGGGGGGGAGGCTGTGATTGCCGCTTAGCTGGTTTGATCGTTTGCGCCTTCTAAAAATCTTTTCACATTTGGTAGCTGAAAAACATGTTATCATCAGACTCTCACTATTTCTAACAATTTCTCTTTAGGGGCACATAAACTCCACAAGATAAAAAAATTGCACCTTTTTTTTTCAATGTTGACGTTTCCGCACACCTGTGCGGTTGCTGCAGTGTCAGGTAGACGTCGTTTCCAAACGCAGAGAGACGGACAGACGGACATACGGATGGATGGACGGGTGGACCGACAGACAGACAGACAGACAGACAGACAGACAGACAGACAGAAGGCCGCTCCTTATTCCTAATGCTGATTACAAGTGGCCGTGACGGCCAATGCATTGTTGTGTACATTCGCGGCAAAAGTTCACCGAGATAGGCCTTCTGCCGCCTTGTGCCCAACAATTACCCCTTCCAGCATTGTTCGCTTTACAAGGAACTGACAGTACCGGACGCCGCGCGACCCGCTTTGCATCCCGACACTGCCCCTACGCCGCCGAGCCGGGAACGGCCGTGTCATTTCAATCGTCTCTCAACACGAAAAAAATAAATAAATAAAAAACTTCCTGCGTTACGCAACACTGCGACAAGGTGACTGAAGCCCCTTACTGCGAGCTGGGTAGGCAACTCGATGGACACTCGTGCACGGCTGCTGACATATTGCCTACACGCAAGGCGCTCGCTCCAATCTCCCTCTCCGTTCATACACCGCTGAAAAATGAAAATAATCCCCGGCGTGTTTTTGTCTGAGTTGGCCGGAAATGGTTTCCTTAGCGTCCACCCCACCCTCTGCTACTCCCCTCCTTCTCCTGGAGGTGTGCAACATCGATATATCTCGAGGCGCCCGCAACTCACCGCATCGCTCGCCGAGCATCGCCCGAGCCGGCCCGGCCCGGCCAGGCTCAGGGGAGCGGGGAGGATGGGCCTTGGCGTGGGCAACCCTCAAGAGTGCTTTTGGCTTTGCCCTGTGTAGGTCTCGGCCTGCAGGGTCTCTCTCTCTCTCTCTCTCTCTCTCTCTCTCTCTCTCTCTCTCTCTCTCTCTCTCTCACTCTCTCTCTCTCTCTCTCTCTCTCTCTCTCTCTCTCTCTCTCTCTCTCTCTCTCTCTCTCTCTCTCTCTCTCTCTCTCTCTCTCTCTTTCTCTCTCGTTAGCGAGCGACATTCAAACCCGTCGCTGATGAGAAATTCAGGTGCCGGAGTGCGCTGCAGGGCACGCGTGTTCCGGGGCACTGACGCAGCGCAGCGCGCGACACACCCACAAAGTACAGAGAGAGAGAGAGAGAGAGAGAGAGAGAGAGAGAGAGAGAGAGAGAGAGAGAGAGAGAGAGAGAGAGAGAGAGAGAGAGAGAGAGAGAGAGAGGGAGACAGAGAGAGAGAGAGAGACAGAGAGAAACAAAAAAGAATTGAAAAAGGAGAAAAAAGCGCAAATGTGCCCGCGTGATTTTGCAAAAGGCAGAGTTTTTCTTCCTGATGCGAATGTGCGGGCGACACGATGGCCAGAGGCGTAGTGCAGCTGCGTGTGTGTGTGTGTGTGTGTGTGTGTTCGTGTGTGTGTGTGCGCGTGCGTGTGTGTGCGTGTGTCAAAGCCTCCCCATTCGGTGGCGTGGCTGCGCGTTGGGCCGCCTCCTGGCCCCGCCCCTGCCGCTCGGAGCGGTGACATGGTCTTTTTTCGGAGTGTACTGCACCGCCGTCATGGCGGCTACTGTGTGTCACCTTTAACGCGCCGCTGTCATGCGCGAGCGGGACTTTGCATGCAGGCCTCGATGAACCGGGCCTACACGGTGCACGCTCACGCACACACACACACCGACGTGCACGCACACAGAGCGGCGTGCGTGCGTGTAGGTATAAGCTGTCACACGTGCGCACCTCTCTCTCTCTCTCTCTCTCTCTCTCTCTCTCTCTCTCTCTCTCTCTCTCTCTCTCTCTCTCTCTCTCTCTCTCTCTCACACACACACACACCAGACGGTTGATAATTTGCTAGTCGCGGCCCGATTTTTCTTTGAGCATGCTTCCCTGTTGCTGGTCGTGCCGTCGTCGTATCGCATCACATCATGAGTCATGGCGGAGTGTAGGCCGGTACAGCAGACTGATTCCGAGCTCGCTCTCTCTCTCTCTCTCTCTCTCTCTCTCTCTCGCTCTCTCTCTCTCTCTCTCTCTCTCTCTCTCTCTCTCTCTCTCTCTCTCTCTCTCTCTCTCTCCGCTGTCCGGGTGTGGCGGAGGGCTTTGATTTACGCACCGTGCACCTTCGCCTAGGCAGCGCAGGCATCGTTTGGTCGAGCATTAGGCTATCTCGAATCGCGCCAAAACAGAGCGAGCTCGCAGTACCGACCGCGCGCGTTCACCAGCCGACTCAACCAGCCGAGAAGGCCACCTGGAAGACGACTCCATTTCGAATTATGACATTATTGCCTTCATTTTGCCTCCGCGATGACGTATGGACACCCCTACACTCGTCTTTCCCGTCAAGTTGGCGTGGCGTTCGGGTCCCTGGTGTCCAGTCCACTTTTCCAGGGCAGGAGGCTTGACGGCCCCGCCCCGCCCCGCCCCGCTCCACCCCGCCCCGCCCCGCCCCGCCTCACCCCGCCCCGCGCCGCGCCGCCGGGGGTTTCGGCCGTTTGGCGGGCCGACCTCGTTTCGGTGGCTTGATGTCATTTTGCGGTCTCATCAACAGGCTGATTGAGGCTCTCCGTTTTATTATTACTGCGAGGGGCCTGGCTCGGGCGTCGGGCCACGGGGTGCTGCAAGCGCCGACACCGACGGTCAGACGCCACGCTGATTCCGCGTCCCGCCGCACCGCTCGTCTGTCTCTCTCGCGCGTCCGCGAACCGCGCCCCGCGAGTGCGAGAGAGACAGACGGTGGAACGAAGGTTCGGAGCCGTCGCTCCGCAGGTCGAAGCCGCGCCTGGATCTCCAGCGCGGGGTCGGCATCGCGCGGGGCTGGATAACCCCTCCGCGACCCCTTTCCCCCCTCCCTCTCCCCCTCCCCCTCTGCCCTCAGGTAGCGTAATGAAATGAAACACCTGCCCGCGGAGTAATTGAGCTTTTAAAATTAACATGCGGCCGGTTCTATTGGCGCGCTTGCATCCCACTGGCCGCGCGCCGCAGCTGCATGCTGCTGCCGCTGCTGCTGCTGCTGCCGCCGCTGCTGCTGCCGCTGCTGCTGCTGCTGGCCCACTGTGCGGCCCACTGTGCCCGCTGTTGGGCCGCGTCGCTGTTAGGCCACCGTTAGCGCGCCGCGCATCGCCCCGTGTGTGCCTTCACGACAATCGCACTAATGGCACCGAAACACTTTGCGTACCGCGCCATATGAGTTCGGCCCCGTGTGTGTGTGTGAGTGTGTGTGTGTGTGTGTGTGTGTGTGTGTGTGTGTGTGTTAACGCGCCCAAGGCCACGGTACGCGCGCCCAGCTTGGCACGCGGCTGCTAGTTTATCCTGCGGCTGATATGGGGGAGGGGGTGAGGGGGAAGGACACAGCCAGGATCGGAGACAGCAGTTATACGCGACTCCTGAAATCGGACAGGCAGCGCGCGCTTTTCCAAAGTCTGCAGGGATGGCGTCCGTTGCGATCTCGAACTTCCATCGATTCTTGTCGCCTGCGTAACACGCAGCACCTCGCGTTCAGAACGAGACGTTATGTTTTTGGCGCGCCCGAAAGAACAAAAACAAAAACACCTGAGTATTGTGCTTGATTTGCATTTGACAAAATTTTGAAAGAAGAGGCCAGTTTGGATGGTAAAACGGAGAGAAGCACAGGCAAGAGAGGCAGACAGGAAGACGGCCAATCAGACAGACAGACAGACAGACGGGCCTATGGCGTCTTACGTTTCAAACAAGAAATGGCGGTCCGATTGGAAGTCACGGGCGTGACGACCAGCCTTGAGTCGCTGTTGTTGTTGTTGTTGTTGTTGTTGTTTGGCAGTGTGTCAGTGTGTCTCTGCAAGTGATACAATTCGTTTCGAGAGGCAGCGCGGCAGGTAGTTCCTTCCACCAATGCCCCTTTGCTGCCGCCACCGCCTCTTCGACCATAATATCCGGGGACCGGGATCGAATAAAGCCGCGTAGCGATGAGCCATTCTCTGCTTCATTGTCCGCGCGGTCTGACTGTGTGTGTGTGTGTTAGTGGCGTGAATGCAAGTGTGTGGGTGAGCGCGTGTGTGCGTGCGTGTGTACATGTGTGTGTGACAAATTTGTGGACTGATGACGCAGATTATAGAACCCCATGGGAGGCTCACAGTCGCCGCCACATGTGTCCTTATCCTGCAAAAAAAAATAAAAAAAAAATTGAACAAAGTAGAAATTGGAACAATAAGACTAAAAATATCGCTGTTCCATTTTTGTTTTTTAAAATGTTTTTGAGTGGGAAAATTTCCCAGACGGTTAGTGGCATATGATTGATTCTCGCCACTGCACGACCCGTGTACGCGGTGCTCGGGTATCAGCAGTCCCGATCCTCACGAATTAATTTCACGGGGTAATTTTGAAATTTACGCCATATTGCGTTCTCCATTACACAGTATCACGCCGCGCGATAGAGGAGGATGGGGAGATCCAGGAATCGAGTGAGAGAGAGAGAGAGAGAGAGAGAGAGAGAGAGAGAGAGAGAGAGAGAGAGAGAGAGAGAGAGAGAGAGAGAGAGAGAGAGAGACCCGTCCTCGCCCGGCCAGTGGGCATGCAGATGCCTAGTGCCGCGGGCCTGGAGCGTGGGTGGCTATGCCTTTCAGTGTGATTCACCGTCAGGCTGGTGAAGCTCCTGGAGGGGCGCCCTGGAAACGCCACTCGTCCAAAAAAAAAGGAGAAAAAAAGGTAAAAGAAAGTATTGTGGGGTGCGGCTTTTCCGCAGGTCAGCGCCTGGCGGGTAGGCAACCCTTCGTTCTACGAGGCACCCGTGCGTTGCAGTGTTGCCTATGCTGCGTTACGCAGGCGTTACGCAAGTCAGACAGTCCAGAAAAGTCAATGTTTTTCAGACCTAAAGTTACGCTTTAGTTTTCTGTTATTTCTGTCGTGTGATGAAGCACAAGCGAGGGTAAGCGTTCCCGGTCGCTAACACTGCTCTAGACGCGTGCGCGAAGCGGAGCCCACTGCGGCTCCGAAATGCAGTCTGGCCCGACCACTCGCAGGGTCGGAGTGTCCGGTGGGGCGCGTGCGGCCATAGGGGCGGCCACAGTTACCTGCGTTGAAATGTCGAATAATGGCAAGACTGGCGTGACTTCGGCGTATTTGCCTCCCTACTTATGGTCGACGTGCCACTTCTGCACGCGCGCTCTGCCTTTTTTTTTTTTACGGCCGCCTTGGAAATAACTGAACGCCGCGAGTGAAAACTTTGTGACCCGTGTTCTGCAACCGTATTATTGCGAATCACCGCGTAAAAGTCGAGGAACACCGTCGATACGGGGCGGACTGTTTGCTTCTGTGCAACAACACTGTGTAGGCGCGCAGGTGGCGGCCGAGCACAGGCAGTTCGAAAGCACTTCGGCTCGCCTTTGACTGGGCTTTCGAGTCCAGCCTTAGTCTTGGGTTCAAAGCCACCCCTTTTTGAATTTAATTTTCTTGTCGGTGTGTTCGCGCTTCGCCAGGGAGGTGTCGGCTGTGCGTTCCCCTGGCGGATTGACAGTGGACGTGACTTCATTGTTTTGCTGAAATTGTCTCGCCCGGCGCAGAGAGTCCCCTGTCTGCCTCCGACTCGCTGTTGCTGGCAGAGTCTAATTTAAGGCTGACGCATCGGGCTTGCCATGCAAAAAGGTTGGGTCCGTCATGAAAACTGATGAGAGCGTTTTCATAGTGCCCCGTAGTCTTGCATCGTGTAGCTCCTCCGAAGAGCCACTAAAAAATGGATCATGAAGCAATAAAAGTGATTGCATCATTCTTCGAACTGCTGCTAGGATTGGTTCGGCAGAAGCCGAAAGAAAAAAAGAGGAAATAAGGCCCTGTGGGTTGACCACCCATTCGGATGGGCCATTATTCTGCAATTACACATCCAAAATTTGACTCTGTTATTTTTCTCTCGCAGGCAGCTTGTAGCTAAGCGTGTGCTGGTTTAGCACCGCCTTGTGATGAGCCGTGATAGAGTTAAATGGACCCCGTGGGACAATGAAGAGGCCTCACAAGTAGGTCACATTTGTCAGCTAAATAGACGGCGGCATGGCAGACGCGGCGTTGGGCGGCGCTGGACAGATAAATTTCCACTCTTGCACATTTTCGACGCTGTTTCCAGAACAATGAACCAGTGCGACGAATTCTAAACATGAAACACAACTCCGCCGAAACTGAAAGACGAAACCAAGGCCAAGTTGATGTCCCCTTTCGCATCAACGCTTAGAAGAAAATGAAATCGGTGCGCGACTGCATGGCTTGGATAGTTTGCCTGCGACGTGCAGCCAGAGGCGGCGATGCAACGCCCCATCTCCCTCGCACCAGCAGCGCGAGAGACAGCCGGCCAGCGAATCATATTGATGCATCAGAGATAACGTAATCTTCTCCCTCTCCCATTACCCACCTCTGCCCCCACAGAGGCACACTCCCATTTGAATTCTATGCTAATTTTGGCGCGAAAATTTGGCAGCTGCTCGCTCTCTGATGTGCACGGATAAGGGCAGGCCATGCAAAGTGGGTGTTGCGGTGCTTTGGCGCCGCCCCCAGTAGCACCTACCACTCCACTGCAGGCCCGCTGTGCGCCGCTGTGCGCCCTCGCTGCGCGGATCCGTCATGCCCAGCACCGCGCAGCAAGCCAGCAGAAGGGACTAAGACAGATTACTTCTTTTGTTATTGTTTCCTCGACCGTTCCTCATCTTTTCGCCATTTCTCTGCAATCGTCATCATGCATCAAGATGCAAACCTACTACTGTCTGGCGCACGTCGCAGTGACCGCGCAGCGCCCTAGAACATACACTGTCACCAATACGTCACCATTTTTATGCTCTCGGGGGGGGGGGGGAAGATTAATTTCCTGGGCAACAGCCCAACTCTTCTTGGTCCTACGTAACAACGTGGACCAGCTTGGGTAGGACCACAGCCACCCGTACGCTGCAGGGTGGTCACGGTCTCTCTCTCTCTCTCTCTCTCTCTCTCTCTCTCTCTCTCTCTCTCTCTCTCTCTCTCTCTCTCTCTCTCTCTTACACACACACACATCGCTGGATATGGCGGTAACGTTCAACTTACCAATATATCAGAATCGCAACGCGTGTATAACATTATAGTGATTGTTTTATTGTGGCTCGTGAAATACGGGGACGTGGTCAGTAAAAGAAGGCCGGGCCGGGCGGGACAGACGCTGTCTCCCGACTCAGATTTAGGATCCCGATACTGGCGGACCCAGTCTGCACAACAGCATAATCGGATGACTGCAACTCTCCTCTTTCGATTGTTTCAGGCCCTTAGTTAGGCCCGGGCAGAGCGGTCGCTCCGCTGTTCGGTCTTTGTGCAGGGACTTGCTTCAAGGGCCGGCCGTCTAGGAACGTAGAGGGCATATGAGCGCACTTCGACCAGAACGTTCGCGGCAGACGATTTTGTCCTAGGTCTCCACGGCGAAAAGACTTTGGTCAGCTGTTGAAAGTGGTCTTCGAACCGAATGATCGCTGTTACGCAAGTTGCAAGCCTACATTGGTATCTGCGTAATGTTTTTAAAAAAATGGCCAGCAAAAAACAGCAACAAAATAACACAAAATAAAAATGCTTAATGTCATTACCAAATTAATTTTAAATTTTTTGTTGCGGTGTAGTCTGCGTCAAAGCAGACGAGGAGCAGGTTTTTGACTCCTAGCTAGACGCCCGCGGCCCTTACGCATGTTAATGGCGGGCTGTCTGTCTCTCTCGCACTCGCGGGGCGTGCCGTGGTGGCGTGAGCGAGACACGGCGACGTTAATCCACTTTTTTCATCTCTCGCTTTTTAGCATTCGGTGTGAATAACTCCCTCACTCACTCCCGAAGGACGTCACAGCGTGCGATGGCTTTCTTGAAGGGGCGTGACAGATTCACGCGTCTAGCCGCCATTGTTGTGGGACCCCGAACGCCCGGATCGAACCTGGAGGACGACAATTACCCGATGATTACTGCTGTCGTGACAACGAGGACATCCTTGACGGGCTTTGTGCGGCGGTATCGCAGCAGGATCGCGAACCGTTAACCACCTTTCGCGTCGCCACTGGACAACTTTGTGTCTCCGCTCGAAACTGCCGCTCAGCTGTCTTTAATTTTACTTTTAAATTTACAGGGCGCGTAAAGCACGGTTACGGCCGCCATGTTTACTGGAACCGAACAGGCGGTCTTTGAAACGAAACGTCCACACCTAGGCGAAATGTCCGTCTCTTGCGTAACGCTGGACCAGCAGTGCGTTCACTTGGGACGAGTTGTTCTCCTTCGGGCAGATGAGGAAAATGGGTGTGATCGCCCGAGGCGGCGCGGCGGACAGCTCGTCTGTACTGAAGTGAGCCCGACAGCAAGGATGTTTCAAAGTCGCGCGGAATTGTCCTCAGCAGCCGTCACCCGACACTGCTACACGAAATCCACTCCGGCATTAGGCTAATGCCAATCGGGATGTTTGATACACCTGGCTGAGCTCTCCTGCTTTGCCCCAAGACGGGGGCCTCAAAGCCCCAAGGTTGGCGCTGACTATTGTCCGTCCCGGACGCTTTCTGACGCATTTTGCATAGTTCCTTTTTTTTCTTTTTCAGGCCACAGTGGTGGGACTCTGTGAAAAGATTTCGCCACCGGACGCTCACCAAGTTGCGAAATAACGGTAACTTGCGAATGCGGACACAGGTCACTGTGGCGTTTCATGAGATACAGCCTCCCCCAATCGGTAACTTTGACGCACCCCCAAAAAATGCCACACCGCTTCCCTTCCATAAACAAAGGCATAACTTGCACTCCCCCCGAGGACTAAATCCCCCAAGTCAAAAAGTTCGAGTCAAGAAAACGACACGGACTCGAACAAAGTCACCGGAACCGGAAAGTTTCCGATGGTGGCTTCGGTGGCGCTCAGTCAATAGCCGAAGCGACGAGGCAGGGTAACCAGGTCCGACCCGAATACGACTGCCGGGTCAAGACCGAGGCGAGCACGACTTCATCAACGGCTGCAGTTCCTCTCGGCTGCGCCGCGACCCGCGTCGCCGCGTCGTGTGAAGACGCGGTGAGCGGAGCAGGACATGCACAGCGCGTCAGAAGACTGTTGAGGCGGCCAAAATCCCGGACACGTTTCGAGCTCCTGAGTCGCTCAATGGGACTCGAATCGTATGCCTGACCCCACTAATGGATTCCTCGTTCGGAGAGCAATCCATTGGTGTGGTCACACATTCGATTCGAGTCCCGTTTAGCGACTCTGGAGCTCAAAACGCGTGTTCTGACCCACTATGTGGCATGCTCCGCAGACCGCATCCTCGCAGCGTTCGAGACCCAGCTAAGCTTACAATTTTTCACTGCCTTCCAGCAGCCAATGTGCAAAAAAAAAATATGTTGCCTCCAGTTCATGGAAGACTTTAGCGACTAGAGCGCGGTGTGTTTGGCAGTGTCGCTGCCGCGCCGCCGCGCCGCCGCTTCCAGCCAGAGGTACTCGCTGCCCACCCAGTTTGGTCTGCTGCTCGCTCCCTACGGCACCCGGAAGACGCCTCGCAGAGCCACGCAACTCGACGCCACCTGCCGGCAGCTGCGGCAGCTACGGCCAGCTACGGCAGCTACGGCCCCCGCGCCGCAAGGTCACCCCGACGTCGCGGTGCCCGATTGACTAGTGAGTAAGCAGCCAAGTTTACCCTCGGCGTGGGAAAGCGAAGCGCCTTGGGGAAGACGAAATGCAATCATGTTTATCAGAGCCAGGAAACAATTTGAGTTATCACCAGTCCGAGTCGCATCCTGCTGGTGGACCGCAAGGCAGTAATGAAAAAGGCATGCATGTGTCGGGAAAAAAAAATAGTTGAAAAATACGTGAAGGATTCACCTTAGTTTTGATTTTAAAAGCTTTATTTTTAAAATATTGGTTTGATGACGATTTGGTTTGGTAGGGGGCAGTTTGGTCGGGGAGGGCTTTGTACAAATGTTTGAGTTTTCTCGAAGTTGCCAAAGTTGTTTGTGATCCATAATTTGTCGGGCAGAGGCGCGCGGTGACCGACGATTTCAAATCCAGGTCTTCGCCAAAGTTCCCGCGCCACGATAAAGCTGCCAGCTCCTATCTCCAGAGCGGCGCTGTAACCCAGTTCCTGCCGAAGGCCGACCCTAAACATGACGGACCCGTGCGGCCCCTGCGACAATTACCTCTCTCATTACGTTTCGGACTTGAAGACGAAAGTAATTGTGATGGAAACACACGGTGATTGCGCGGAGATGAGATCGACATCCGAGTGTAATAAATCACGTCAGGAATGCACAAACATTTGCGGTGTGTGGCGGCCCTCTCTTCCTTGTACAGGCAAAGCGGATTGCTTTGTTTGTCTCCGTACTTACGCGCAATTCGAATCATTTCCGATCTCCGGTCGTGAATCTCTCGATGCCCCGCGTACGGGGCGGCCGCGAGTCGCGACCGCGCCAATGGCTCAAATTGAAGGTTCCTCCAAATTGTCTTCCTTCCCCGTCTGGCCGCCGATGGCAGTGGCGGTGATACGAGGAGATGAACGCGATTGGAATCAAATCAATCAGACAACTCGATTACGTCATCGGCTGTCTGGCCCGACGCAGCGCCCGTCCGTCTGCCTGTCTATCCGTCACCCGTCCGTGCGTCCCCGAACTAGTCCAGCTCGCGGGCGAGAAAAAAAGGCAACAGTGAGAAAATCATTATATCTCGGATCGATTAGGAATGTAAATTTAATAATATGCTTCTTAACACGTCGGTTTGGAAGGCGCCATATGTTTGATCGCAGCCAGACCCATTTAAAAAGATTGTACTTTAATAAGACCTTGCTGTCAACGTGTTTAGGCTCCATTCATCATTGAATGGTCCTCATAAAGGAGTAAGTCAATGGAGAGCTCTTGCTGTAAGCTGCCTAAAATTACCCGCTTTCATGATAACATATTTCTAGGTCGATTAAAACGACGAGTTTTAATTCTTTCGGCTTAATCTTTGTATGGATGTTACTATTCAGTCAAAACGACGTTACTAGAAATTTAAATAAATGTCAGCCGGTTTGACTTTCTCGCAGTGTGCTGCGCAGGCGTTGGCCGGTCCACGCTATGCGTGGGTTCCTCGTCGCGCGTAGGCAGGCCTGCGAGGGGCGGCCAGAGGCGCGTATGTCTGCGTGGCGACCGGCGCAGTTACGGCCGGGGCGTGGCGGGTCATATCTTATGCGACGTTGCGCAAATTTCTCGCCAGTCGTATCTATAAACTACCCACACACACAAGGCATCACCAGCCAATCGCAGCGCAAGTAATGAGTCGCTGCCTCGCGCCGCTTTGACTAGGTTTCACCTCCAACTCGCGCAGCCA
>CM060102.1:5392350-5439850 GCA_030522485.1 Stenchaetothrips biformis | reverse complement strand
GCCCTTGTCTTTTTCTTCTTGTTGTTGTTGTTCTTTATTTCCGCGAGGCGAAGAAAGCCCGGGCTCGTTGTGGCTCCGCGGCGTGGCTGCCAAACGCTACCGGGCGTTCGGGGCGTTCCAGGCGTTCGAGGTGTTCCAGGCGTTCCAGGCGTTACAGGCGTTCGCGTTCTGCTCGCTGCCGATTAAACGTATGCACTTTCGACCTTTCGTTCGCGCGCCGTAAATTCGTCGTAAAAGAGGCGAGCTCTCGCACAACTATAACGCCTCTGAAACCTCTCCGCGGCAAGGACTGCTGACCTGACTGGTGCCTGCATCGTTCCAACGGGAACCCAAGGGAATACGACTCAATTGCACATTACCTCACGCTTTCCGTCTCAGGAGATGACTGGCCATTGGGACTTTTAATCTGCAGGATTTGCAGGGGAGCCCCTGCGAAGTTGACTGTAGGCTGACCTGCAACGCTCGGCCGTCCTGCAGTGTTGCGTAGCCACGCGTTCGCACGCGTCATTGCCCAAAAACGAAAACTCCAAAAAAAACAAAAAAAAAAAAAACAGTATGACTTCGTGGATGTGTTTCTTTCCTACACTTTCTTGGCCAAGATGTCAGTTACAATAGTTAAGCAACGCGATCTGAATACGAAAAAAACGGGGAGGTTCATTACCTGGCCTTGTTGTTGATGCTGTTGTTTTTCACCTTTTTTTTCGCTGCCCCGAAGGCCACCCTTCTCCCGATAGCAGCAGTAGGTTCATGCCTTGGCGGGTCGAAGGAATTCAAACCATCTATAAAGGCGCTGGTGTGTCCAGCGAGCGCCATTAGGCCAGGTGAAGGGATAGCAATTAGTTTGCCATTTGCGCCTGCTTTTCTACCTTTAGCTGCTTCAGGCTTTAGCCAGAGGCCAGACCGCGCGACCCATGCCACGAACTGCAACCTTTTTCGCCCGCTGCCCTAGCGTCTCTCTCTCTCTCTCTCTCTCTCTCTCTCTCTCTCTCTCTCTCTCTCTCTCTCTCTCTCCCTCTCTCTCTCTCTCTCTCTCTCTCTCTCCCTCCTCTTCTCTCTCTCTCTCCTCTCTCTCTCCTCTCTCTCTCTCTCTCTCTCTCTCTCTCTCTCTCTCCCACACGCACTCCCATGCGCACCCTCACGGATCCATCCGTCTGTCCATGCCGATGAAGACACCTTTCGGATAGGTACTCCGGAACGGCTCGGCGATTGGCCATCCGTTCCGTGATGAAGGCGGCGTGACTTGATCCGGAGCGTGCCGCGCGGCGCGCCAGTCCCTCGGCGGGGGTCGCGAGACAAAGACAGCCACCGTGCGCGCGTGTGTTAGAGAGGCAGGGAGATCCCCGCTGGGAGAGGTCCCAATATTTATAGTCTTCGACCACGACATTAGAAAATGATTTGGCGGAGAGGGGAGGGGGGGAGGCTGCTGCGTCGCACAGTGGGTCAGAAGACCGCCGAGGCGGCGGCCGAAATCCCGAACACCTTTTGAGCTCCAGAATCGCTAAATGGGACTGGAGTCGAACGTGTGACCCCACCAATGGATTCCTCGTTTGGAGACCAATTCATTCGGTGGGGTCACTCGTTCGGTTCGAGTCCCATTTAGCGACTCTGGAGCTCAGAAACGCGTCCGGGATCTTGGCCGGCTCAACGGTCTTCTGGCCCACTGTGCGTCGCTGGTCCCGCGTGGCGCCGCGGGTGCGGACCACTACCGTACACCATGGGGCTCGTTCCGTGGATGGCGCCAACTGTGGCCGAAATAGTAATTATTTGAAGCACGTGGTTGTCTCATTAGAATGAATAGCTCGCGAGGCAATATAAACCTGTCGGCCTGTGATTTACCGTGCGGCCCTTCAGGTTTCAATATCGCGAGCGGTGCCTTCCAGTGGCACCGGAGGGAGAGGCTGGTCGCTGACAACGCGGCCGAGGAGGCGGCAGCGTGATTGGTTCTGAAGGCGACCGCCAGGCGGCGCTCGACTCTCGGACTGCAGGCAGTCTGGAGGTCAGTAAGGGCAAGCCACGCCGCGCCGCGTCGCGCCGCGCCACGCCAGCTTCGATTAAGTAATTGCGACCTCCTAGATAAAACATGGCTGGAGAATTACCGTGGATTGGCCGGCCGGCCGTTCCGAATGGACGCGAAGGAGACGCAGCGAGACGGCGGCCGACGCAGCCTCACCGACCACGCGGACGACTCGGTGAGGAGGGAGACGAGGCAAGGCGCAGTTTTGTTGCTTTTTTCGGAACATGTTAGGTGATATTTCTGTCTCTCTCTCTCTCTCTCTTTCTCTCTCTCTCAGTGATTAGCGAAGACTATATTAGGAAAACGCAAGCTCTTCAAGTTCTCGTAACTCGCCCTGAGACAGTTCAAACAGCTGGCTGTGCAGCGGCTCTGCTCGAGGATCGATTTCTACCCGCGGGCGAGCACGATATCCGAGCGACTTTTAGACGGCTCGGTTCCCTGCCCCCGCAGAACGCCGGAATCAATGTCCAGCCGGGCCGTTTCCATTAATCCTGGCATTGTGTTCTCGCCTAGTGATTTTCCTTTTTTTTTTACGTTTGTTGATAAAGAGCTCGCCTTTTGTAATCCCCGTCGCAGGCCTCGACTCGACAATTCCCTCGAGTGATTGACCATAATGCTGGCCAGTGCAAAGCAAACAATACGACTCGGGATGAGTAATTGCAGAAACTGAGAGGCTGCCTGCCCTCTAACGACACGAGTGACACAACAACGGAGTTACGTGATTGTTGGACCGCCAGTCTAGCCAGCCAGCTGCTTGGAGGCGAATCGAAGCAGGCTCTGCTCCCAGCCGCTGCCACTGTGGACGTTGCTAGGCAATTTATGAATCAGAGCCCAATTAACCTAACCGCCCACTCTGAAAGATAAGCAACAATGTAGTGCCATCAGTCGCGTATTCCTAACTGTCGCTCTCGCGCTATCGCACTCACACATAGGCACGCGAGCGCACTCACACACACACACACACACACACACACACACACACACAGCGACGCACGCTCTGGTAATGATATGTGGGCCCGATGAGGCGTTCCTTGTGATAGTCGCACAAGTCGAAGGTCAAAAACATCTCTTTCGCAGGAGGGCACTTGCAGCGAAAAGACCTTACACCGGCAAGAAAACTTCAGACAGAGCGTGTTTTCGCCGAGACTGTTCAGTCACAACGCAAATAGAATGAAATGGACACAAATAACGACGCCATAACGGAGCACGCCCCGACGGCGGTGCAAGGACAGACAAATAGCAACAAACTGGTTGGCCGCCTCGCTGGCTGGCCGATGTAGCGTTGCCTTGTGATGACACGACAAATGCAACTATTCAACCGTCCGGCGGCCAGGGCAGATCTCCAGGAACAATAATTCCCCCGTGCTCGCTGAATATGGAGGGAGACCTCGTCCCAGCCGCCTCCCTCGCGGGCGCCGCGAACAGCGGCACGGCGCAGCCCAGGAGCGACCAGTCGACTAGCCGATTACTGAGCACAAATCACGAGCCAAGGGTGTACAACGTGTAGAGCGAGGCGGCGGCGCCGCGGTCATCCACTCATCATTAACCACCGACGGAGAAAAAGTTTTGTGCAATCTAGCAAACAAAACCAATATGATTGGTGAACGTTCTTATTGCTACCGAGGGTCATGATGTAGGCGTGCAGGTTATGAAAAAGTCATCCAATTGGGGTTCCCGAACGTGGGTCATTTTTTTTCCCCAATCTGATTTTTCACGTCTGCTTTATGGTCCATTTCTCGCCAGCGACCCAGTCCGGCTGGCTCCTTCTTTGGAGGTGGACCCCGGCAGGCGTGAGAATAGGCCAGCCTCGCACTGCCCATCGATTACCGAGACAAATCCGCGCTATCGTTTATCACACCTCATAAGTGTCACAAGGAATTACTTAAGTTTCCCATTTTCGAAAACATGAAACGACTCCGAAATTTCGGGTAAAAGTGCACAGAGACCACTCCACCTCGTTCCTCGTTCCACCGAATCTGTCCTAATTTCCAAGCTTAACGACACTGTCACGATTGCATCCTTCCTTCTGTCTGTCTGTCTGTCTGTCTGTCTGTCTGTCTGTCGTTGCCACGCGTATAGCGGTGGAGCGACTGTCCTTGGACAGAGCGTGGGCAGACCGGGCGGGACACTCGGCTACCTCTAGCCGCCTCTCCCGCTTCTTCTTCTTCTTCTTCTTCTTCTTCTTCTTCTTCTTCTTCTTCTTCTTCTTCTTCCCTTTCTTCTTTTTCTTCTTCTCCTCCAGTCTGGCCGCCTTGAGGGCGTCGCAAACCATATTAAATTAGGGCGACAGGGTACGTTATGGCGGCGCGGGGTTGGTGCGCGCTGCACGGGGTGAGTCGATGAATCAGAACTCACCCCATCAACCGCAAAGTAGATCCGCTCCGAGTTTTGATCTCGCCGATAACGGCACCATAACTTGCATTTGCGCCATCAGCGTTGTTGAGACGCGTCGAGGTGTGCGCGCAGTCGTTCCTTGCAAGTGTCCCATCTCGACGAGAAAAAAAATACATAGAAAGACCAAATGAATAGGTTTTTTTTTTTTTTTAAATATTTATGGTTGAGGAAGGAGGAAAGCTGAGAAGTTAGAGTAGTGCGAATAATGGAAAAGACGTCGATATCTCGAAACTGTTTAAGGATGTCACGATTCAAATCTCACAGCGTCCTCCTAACTAGAGTCCGCCGCACACCTTCGTACCCATCGCTTTTAATGCGTCGAACGAGAAGGCAATAAACGGTCTCTCTCTCTCTCTCTCTCTCTCTCTCTCTCTCTCTCTCTCTCTCTCTCTCTCTCTCTCTCTCTCTCTCACACACACACACACACACACACACACGCACGCATGCACACTAATTACTGGCAAAATCGGCAAAAGTCTGATGACGGCGATAGACTAATCAAGCTGAAAATCGCCATCAAAGAACCGTTTGCCGTGACGTCGACATGTCGCAGCGCAGCAGCAGTGGCGTAGCGACCAGATCGTAAGGTTATTAGTGATTAGCAGTCTAGATACAGCTCTGGGGGGAGAGAGAGAGAGAGAGAGAGAGAGAGAGAGAGAGAGAGAGAGAGAGAGAGAGAGAGAGATGCAGTGGAGGTGCTGACGAGTCGGCCTGCAGCCAATCAATAGCGCCGAGTAGTGGAGGTGCCTTGCATCGGATTGTTACGGGAAGTGACATTTGCACACCGAAATGCCATCGGCGTAGCCGACTGACTCCACACCGTGCGGCCTCTGCCCCACACCCTAGAAAACGATTCGAACCGAGGAATCGAACGCACGACGGCACACGTCGTGGACTGCCGCGAGGAAGCCCAGGTGCAGTCATGAGTTCAATTCGAGGGCATTCGACTTGGCGTAACAACGGAGCTCAGTGTGACATCGCCATAAAAATGTGCGGGAACACTGCCGACGAAATCAAAACAGGAAATTCCAGGCTTTTTTCAACTTGTCATAACTAAAAACGTGTTTCCCAATTATGGAATCAGGCCCGGGTCACCCTGGTCACCCACCTGTTAGGGACATGGCACAAACAATTTATTGTTTCTTTTCTTTTCTTTTTTTTTTTGACCTACTGTTTTCTGCTCCTCTTTTTTGGTTCCGGTGTCGCGACAGTGTCCCGTTGCCGAGCAAACACCAATGCATTACCAGCGCCGGTGGCATCAATCAAAGTTCGACGGAACGTCACCAGCAGCGAAGCGCTTAGCCGGACCACAACATTATTGGAAACCACACATTTTTTCAGCCAACACTTTTTTTTCTGTTTTGAAGAGTCCTTTTTTTCCCACTGGTGCGACCTTGCCTCATTAATTTGCGACCACGTCATTTCGAGTCGAATTGACAGGGCTCTGCATGTCCGAAACTCCGTAACGAACGACCTTAATGACACAAGCAAACGAGGTGCGTTGGTGATTCGACCACAGTCAATCCGAACCCGAATCTAGCTCTGTGGAGCGAGTCGGCGTGCACGGCCCGCGCGGAACAGAAGCCACACATTGCTGTAAAATGGTCCGAAAGTGGCCCCCGGAACGGGCACAAAGTGGACCTAAGTCGCGTAAGTCTACAGTGATAGTCCGTCATTTGGTCTGCGTGTCATGCGTCAATGTGCTTCTGTACGCCGACGGCGCCCCACCCCGCCCCACCCCACCCCGCCCCGAAACCACACCGCCGACCACACCACCGCCCGGCCGGCAGTCCTGTGTGCATTCAGGCCGCTCTCCAACCCCATAATATTCCCTTGCTGTGTCCAGCGACATGCAAGGCGGAAATGCTACGATCGTCGTTGTTGTTCGTAATGGCGTTCGTCGACAAACTCAAAACACCCATTTCGTTCCAGCGACGCACAAAGCCAGATCCCCCCTCTCGCATTTGGCACTCTTTTCGCCTCTGCAGCGAAAATTGGGATTAAATTTGAAGCTGAAAGTCACCTGCTGGCAATTAGCTTTGTGGTATTTTATTTGTGGATTTGGCGGGGAAAATAGGGGTAAGGGAATGGAGAGGGACTCGCGAAAAAAACAACAGCTGCTTTTCGTCATTTTCATAGACAGAGTCAAAGGGGGGCCCGTCCACTTTGCGCGTTAAAACAAAAACAAACAAAGTGGACAGTCCGTGACCAAAATTGCCGAAAACCCGAAAGGCGGGCAATTATCGTGGAAGGCCGGCATTCACTCAGTGCCGTCCTTTGGCCGTGCATCCTGCTCGAGGTCGTTAGAGTCACCAATTCGGCGCCCTGCGTGCGTGGACCTTGCCGTGGGTGCCGGCTGCCCGGGGCTGCGGCTTCGTCCTGGAAATGGACATCGGAATTTAAAGCATTTTAAATGTGTGCCGTGCCCTAGCCGTGCCAACGGACCGAAAAAAAAATGCAGCTACCTTTTTCACCTGGGCAGTGGTAGACCATGGTGGACTTGGTGCATAACCGAGACGTAACATTGCGGGCCGTGTTTCGGCAGGCTGGACAACGTACAATATCGATTTCCCCAGACCGTGTCTGCGACAAGCAAGCCTGTGCTTGCGTCTGGGCGTAGCCAGGGCCCACCACTCACTAGGAGCTGCAATGTTTCCGAAGAGAGAGATATTTAAAAGGGCAAACACTTTTTTTTGTGGTTTTGTTGGCTGCCGTGCCGGGGCGCCGTAATCATTCCAGACATACGTATTGGGGGCTGTGATGTGTGCAGTTAGTCCCGCACACGGCCGCGGCGCACAGTGGGCCAGATGACCGGCGCAGGCGGTCAAAACTCTAGCCGCGTTCTGTTCTGAGCTCCAGAGTCGCTAAGCAGGACTCGAACCGAACGTCGTGTGACCCCACTAATAGATTCCTCGTTCGGAGAGCAATCCCCTGGTGAGGTCACACGTTCGGTTCGAGTCCCATTTAGCGACTCTGGAGCTCAGAACGCGTTGGGGATTTTGACCGTCCCGATGGGTCTTTTGGCCCACTGTGCGGTGCAGCGCGGCAGCTGGAACGGCCGCAGCTTATCACTCGTCGGGTCTGTGCGCCCCGCGCTGCGCCCCCAGCGGGGCCCCGACGCCCCGCTGCAGCGATAGCACACCCAAGTTTCCACGTCATTGTCTTGGATGTATCGACCCCGGTATGCTTCACCCCATGGAGCAGTCTTCGCGAGGTGGCTGCCGTGCCCGCCGCGCCGTGCCACGCCCATCCATCGGGCTTTATTCGGTACCCTTTCCCTCACTGTAAAGAGGAGAAGAATGAAAAAAAAAGCGAAATATATGAGGTGCGATCTATTGCAAGATTGGCTGGGGGAGTGCCCCCCTGTTCGATGCCGGGTGGCGGCTGCGTGTGTGTGCGTGCGTGTGTGCGTGTTGGACTGGCACAGTGGTCGGAAGCCTTTCCAAAACCGATTTTTCAGAAGCAAATATGGGGGCTCGACGGCCTGAATCCGAGTGTGAAAGGGAAAGGAGCACGGCGCAAATGAACGTCGTTCTTCAAAACGAGCGTTTGCTCTCCATCCGCCTAAAACTTGATTCCAGTGCTGCTCTTTGTGATGCGACATCGAGCGCCATTTTGGCGCGAACTCTCTCCGCTGCGTTGCCCGCCAATGGGCGGCGGCCCTCTGTGCGGCCGGGAGTCTACGGCCTGGTAATCACGGGCAAAGGTGAATTGCATAGAGCAAGTGCGAGGCTGCGCTTTTATATCACTGCCTCGTTTAAAGTGGCTGTAAGGGATGAGAAAAAAGGGGGGGCAACTGGTGTTGGCACTCTCCGACAAAATTTTAACCTAGTTTGATGGGAACGTTCGCTAGTCACGTGATGACAACTTCAAGATTCGTTTTCCTCACACGCACGCATTTTCGTCACAGTCACAACAATATTTTCACAGTGTTCTCCTCATTGTTGGATTTGCGGTGACTGCTTTTAGTGGCGTAAACCTACTTAGGGAAACTCATCTTCTGGTACCGTAAGCACTCAGTCATAACCAAAGTCGTAAATCGCTCTTTTTCCTTTTCTGAACGGGAGTCCACGTGGAGCTAAATGGCTTCATTTCGCGTTAGGGTTTGACTCGCCCGAGGCTCACCCCAACTAGCGGCTTCCAACATACGAACTAGGAATGGAAAGTGCCTCGGACGATAATCAGACTCGCCATTAATCAGCTTTCCACGGTGGACAGCAATTTGTGACGAAAAGCCTTAAAATGGCGACAACTTTGAAAAGATTTTCCGCGTTTAATCTTCCATCGGCTGATTCTTTTATGAACGCAAAAATGGATACTTGCTTAGCCTGTGCCAACCCGCGTGGGCGAACCAGCTCCGCGAGCACTCGAGTGAGAGTAGCACCGCTGCAGCCAGCCAGCCAGCCAGGCTCAGGGACAACAACACTTGCCATGTTTATTAGCCTCGCTTGCGTATGCCCATGTAGCAGTAGTGTGGCGTTTTAACTTGGCGACACAAACTGCAAAAAAGCAATCCCTCGGCGGCCCACGCGAAGTCATAAAGGTCAAACACGGCATAAACCGCGCAGACGCGCTGCATGGACGGCACAGTGGCGACCGGGGGCGGAAATCCAACACGTCGGGAACGACTTCAGATACAGTCGAGTCGGGCAGCACTGCCTTCTACTGGGGCATGGGATTCACCTCAACAATCCAATCCCTCTCGCTTTAGACACTCCTGAATGTCGCGGCGCGCCCAAACGACGCGGCATTCATAAAATGTTCCGGGACCCGCGGAGGCTGCCGGGCCGGGCCTCGTGCGTGCCGCGCGTATGCACAGTCGGCCTAATTACGGGCGAATTTGATTACGTTACAGACATCGATCAAGACGAGGAGGCAACACCTGCCTCGCTCGTTACTGGGGAACTTTCCAGCTGGGGCGACATGAACACCCCAGCAGGCTGATGGCCAACAGGAGGGGGAAGGGGACGGGCGCGTGCGGATGGTACCGGGCGCACAGTGGGCCACTTTGGGGGTCGCGAACCTCCGGCGCGGACACACTGTAAAACCAAACGTGGCCACACCACTGGAGCGGTCAAACAAGTGCCCTTTTGACTGCATTAGTTGGTGTGGTCTAGACCACGTTTAGAGTGCTCTGGTGTGGTCTAGACAACGTTTGGGGTGATCTAGTGTGGTCGAGACCACATTTGGAGTGCTCTTTTAATGCAATGACCAGACCAAACGTGGTCTAGACCACACCAACTGATGCGGGGAAAATGGGACCGCATCAGCTGGTGTGGTTTAGACCACGTTTGGTTTTTCAGTGCAATACGAGCGCAGATTTTCCGCAAAGAAAAACAAGAAAAATCAAAACGGGTAACCTTTTTTCCAGCTTGGTGAAACTCGCCGGGAGAGTCGGAGGCGAACTGACCTGCAATAACGGCTGCAGCGCGGCCTGTGCTATTGGCAGAATACAGTGGGATTCTTTGTTCTCCGACATATCATCATCTCGTCCGTCTCTGTCGCACCTGCGGGGGTCCTCAGCCGGCCCAGCCACGCGTGTCGACACGCCTCTCTCTCGCACTCATTAGGCTTATCGGCCGCGGCCGGTGCATCTGTGTGCGAGCAGCGTTCGGCCGCGTTCGGCCGCGTTCGGCTGCGTTCGGGGCGGCTTCGGGAACCGTTCGGCTTGAGCGAATCGGCGCTGCGATCAACAGTGGAAGACACACTGCTTTTGTTCAAGAGTTCTAGACGAGAATGCGTCCGTCTCTGTCACGCCCCACGGAGCAGCGCGGGAAGGCTGCGTGACCCGGAGAGGAGGACCGCAACTCGGGAAGGGGTCCCGCACAGTTAGCCTGCCGGTCGTCCGCGCGAACGGCCCGTGCTGCTCTCCTGCTCTCACACCGATTTCACCTCGCTCTTTTACACCCGGGTGTCTTCAGCCCGCCATCCATTTCCCATTGACACCGCCGACTTAGCATCATTCATTTTTTAGCCAGAATCTGCTCGCAAGTTTTGGTTTTCAAATGGCAAGGGGAGATTACTTCATCCAAATTTGTACACTAAATTCACCTAAAATTTGAAATTTACAAAAACTTATTAGAATTCATCAAAATCCTTCTGAAAATCAAGTATTTATAGCCCAAAATTCATCGAAATTTAACTGAAATTCATTTGTTTTGTACACCGAAATTCAAAGTAATTTCTTTTTTCTGCAGTGCCCCGTATTAGCCCGCGGAGAATCAATAATCAGGGGAGACGAAGGAAATACATGTAAATAAAAACAAAAGTACGAAGGACAGATGAGTAACAGTCCCACTCGCAGTTAAAGGCGAATCTCCCAGTCCGCGCTGTCGACGTCTGATTTTCCGTCTCTCTCTTTTTCTCACTCTTTATGGCTCTCTCTCTCTCTCTCTCTCTCTCTCTCTCTCTCTCTCTCTCTCTCTCTCTCTCTCTCTCTCTGCAAAGAAGGCCTTTTTACAATAATTTATATGGCGCATAACGAGTGGCAATAACACCCCAGTGTCATTACGGTCCAGCTGCCATAGTACGCGTGTGCTCACACACACACACACACACACACACACACACACGCACACACGCACACACGTGCGGCACCCTTAACGACTCGCACAGTCCTTTCCGCACACCCACGCACAAACACACACTACTGCACTTCTGGCTAGGAAGGAAAGCCAGGCTGCCGATTGATTTCGTCAAAAATCGAATATATTTTCAAGCCATACTTGATAATAATTTCAAGAAAGAAAAAAAAAAAACCGCGGCGTGACTTTGTTTACAGTGTGGGCGCCACGCAGGTTAGCGCGTCGCTGGCCACACTCCAAGCGCGCGGCGCTCTCGTTTTCCAAATCGTGAGAGAATTGAGATTTGTCCGGATCTGTTTCCGCGATTGCCGAAATCGATGGAGACGAGACAAAAGCCATTGTGCATTGTAGAATGGAAAGGTCGCGATGAGCGCCGAAATCCAGAGCGCGGCACGCGGGGATCGCTTCCCTGATGCGAAAGTAATGACGAGGTCAATCGTTCCGGATTTAAGAAGGAGAAACTCCGCCCACTTCACCTTTACCGGTTTGACCTGCAACGAGAGCCTTTTTTTTTTTTTTTTTTTTTTTTTTTTAATTATTTTATATTTGCCACCTGCCGGCTCTATTGCCCGGGCCGGACCACCACGCGTACGGAGTGGAGCCATTAAGCATTCGGTAATGATCAGCGTTTCCGAAGAGGAACCCCGAGCGGAGACCCGAGCGGGACCCGAGTGGACCCGAGCGCGGACCCGAACGGCCTCGGCGGTCATTTCGACGGCGCAATGTGTGTGTGGGTCATGTACTCCGCCAAGAAAGAGAAGCGGCCGTGCTTTTGGGAGGCGTGGAGGGAGGAGGTGCAATTCAAGAAAAGATCCGCGGATCCGCGAACTTGAGCCTCAAATCGGACGGAAGCGATGATTGTTTAGCAGTAGCGAGTCTAATTTTAGTCGGTTGGCACGCTTTGCTTTCACGCCACTGCAGGGCCAAGGGTGTCTCTTCTCAGACAGGCGGACGGACCGACAGACAGACAGACAGACAGAGAGACGGACCCCGCGGTGCCCCCTTAAGCCAGTGTCGTGTCGTGGTGGTGGTCCCTTGTGAAAGTACAGTCCGATCCAAACCGGGATGATCCCTCCACCGGGGAGGTAGAACGCAGCCAAGCCAAGCCAAGCGTGGTGACGCTCTTGGACCTGCCTGCACCAGCAGGCTGCCACGCGCCAACCAATGGGAATGACGCGCGAAAATGATCTGGCGAAAGTTTAGACGCGCGTCACATCACTTATTTCGAGAGAGAGGGAGAGAGGGAGAGAGAGAGAGAGAGAGAGAGAGAGAGAGAGAGAGAGAGAGAGAGAGAGAGAGAGAGAGAGAGAGAGAGAGAGAGAAGCTCACGGGGTTTACTCACCTTGGGCCCTGCCAGAGAGGAACACTTTGGTGTCAACGCGTCAGAGAAGGATCCATTCGGATTCACATTGGCATTGAAGCTCGCCAAGGCCAGCTGGTCATCCCGGCGTGCGGTTTCCTCTGGGAACCACCAGGGACCGCTGCCAGCGAGGGGTTGGATTGCATTTCAAAGGGGAGACTCAGAGAAAAAAGCGTCGGGAAAACAACAACACGAAACAAACAACACGTGTGAAGGTTCCGCGTTTCGGCGGTCGGTGTGCGGAACCGAATAGCAATCTGTTTTTTTAAGCGGATCGAGGCGCCTCTGCGCCGCGCTGGACAGGTCAAGCACCTGACATGTCACGCAGGCGAGCGGCGGGGCGGGGCGGGGCGGGGTGCGGTGGGGCGGGGCACTGCAGAGACAGATGACCGCGGGACCGAAATAAAGTTATCCGCGAGGGTACTGCTCTTGAGCGGGCCGTCGCACGCAATGAATATGAGGCGGGGGAATGGACGGGGGAAGGGGAAGTATGCACATCTCATGAAGCTCTGCCAACGCACTCTAAGACTAAACGGAAAAGGTGGATGTACGCGATGAAACCGCCGCAGGACTCCGAGGTTACACTCACAATCAAATTGTGGTAAAGCGGGCGCAGATGTGCCTCTCTCTCTCTCTCTCTCTCTCTCTCTCTCTCTCTCTCTCTCTCTCTCTCTCTCTCTCTCTCTCTCTCTCTCTCTCTCTCTCTCTCTCTTTGTGTGTGTGTGTGTGTGTGTGTAAGGGTGTGTGGGTGAGGAACAGGCACCGTAATGGTCTTATACAACACAGACGCGTTCAATGGAGACCCTAGCGGAAAGGCAAGGGAGGTATCGGTTGGTATAGGTCAGGACGCGTGTGACATGGCGCAGCCTGTCAACAAAGATAAAAAAAAAGACAAAAAAAAAAACAACTGAATAACGGAACGAATCGAACGGAAAAATGAGTCCCTTGCGTGTGTTTCTTTGTTTCACTAATGCAGGGTAGTCTCTGCCTTGCTAGTCGCTCCGAATGTGCATGACTGCCCCCAGGATTACATGCCCGCACGTGCATAGTGGGTGCATGCTCGGCTACCCGTTCACTTTTTCATGTTGGATCGATTCACCTTTGACGGCAGGTCGCCCTGTTGACCCGCGCCCGGCAGCCACGGAGCCGCGGACGCGACGCAATCGGAAGGAAAGAGGAAAATTTTGCGAGGAAGAAGATTTCCAGGAAATCCAAGTGGCCGTTCGAAACGGCTTCGCGCGCGCGGTCGATGTCGGACGCGATTCGGTATTTACGCCGCGCTTCGGCAATGGACTACGCAGAGTCCGCTCCTACAGGTCCTAGATAGGTAGCGGCGGCAGCCATTTAACTATCCCATGCTTGGACCGTACTGCGTTCAACAATCACGTAACGCCCTGGTGCAACGCTGGTCACTGAAAACGCAATCTTGACTTCACCCCTGGTCTCATGAACGAAAAGTGAGCTCGATTTCCGAATTAAATCTGCTGTTTTAATTATTTTTTTTTTGTTGCCTGCGCGTGACGATTTAAACCGTCGCCGCCGTTTCCAAGACACACGGACGCTGAACTTTGATTTCCTGGTCAGAACGACGGCCCGATACGGGTTGACCCTCGGCGGTACGGCCACCGCGGCGGGCGTGGCGCGACCGACAAATCATCCCGTGTGAGATGTCAGCGCGGATAGCAGGGCAGTGCGCACCGAGGGTCTCTCTCTCTCTCTCTCTCTCTCTCTCTCTCTCTCTCTCTCTCTCTCTCTCTCTCTCTCTCTCTCTCTCTCTCTCTCTCTCTCTCTCGCGGGCCGCCGTGGACCACTGGGGTGCGAGAGAGACGGAACGCGGCGGCGGCCGTGCTGCTGCTGCAGCCACCGGCCGGCTAGCGGGACTCGTCGTAATTGGCAGGCCATCGGCAGCCGCCGGCCGACCGGCGCGCCGCGGCGCCAGGGAGATGCAGTGTCTGCAGGGACGACGCGCCGATAGTCCAAACGCGTCCATCAAGGAGCCCCCCCCCTCCCCCTCCCCTCCCCTCCCCTCCCCTCCCCTCCCCCATCTACCTTCACCTCCGGGACGACCAACACCTCTATTTACTACCCTCTTTCCAAGACCACTATCCTTTTCGTACCCTGCGGCATGACGCCGTCCGCCAGTGACTCTGCACTCGGTTCGCGGTGTCGTGTCGTGTGTGTGTGTGTGTGTGTGTGTGTGTGTGTGTGTGTGTGTGTGTGCCAAACGGACGGACAGACAGACGGCTAGCGGGGCACACGTCGCTGCGCCGCGCCGCGGGCTGCTTTGAGGCAAAGCAGGAAAAGGTTAATTTTAATTTGAAATCAAAGCGCACGCCTCAGTGGAGGGAGACCAGAAGGGACGCCGCCGCCTCTTCTTGTAGAGGGACCAAGGCCGCACGCGCGCACGCGAGAGAGAGAGAGAGAGAGAGAGAGAGAGAGAGAGAGAGAGAGAGAGAGAGAGAGATCCATAAACACGAATGCGCACACATGCAGTGGTGCTCATAAGCGAGGTTTAAGGATACGCGCGCGCGCGAAACTATTCGCCTTGAGTCGTAACGCACGGTGGAGAGAGGGAGAGCGAGAGAGAGAGAGAGAGAGAGAGAGCGAGAGAGAGAGAGAGAGAGAGAGAGAGAGAGAGAGAGAGAGAGAGAGAGAGAGAGAGAGGGGGGGATGCTGCTTCAGTTCCGTCATGCACCGTTCGTTCTATAAACAAACACGGATAGAGTAGTCGATTTGTGCATCGAGTGAGGAAAAACAAAGGACAAAAGGAATTTCTGTGTGCACTTATGCATTGGACCCTGGAGAACCCAATTCCGTTGAGTCCCACTCGATCCCGGCTGGGCAAAAGCTGTAATTAAACGAAAGGGCCTAAATGCAATACTGGCTCTAGAGCGCCCAAAATTTAGGCGAGAGGGTTCGGGTTGGTGTCAAACTGTTCGGGAGAGACTGGGGAGCAGCGTGGTATGCGCGGTTTGAAGTTGCGCCGACTGGGGCGGCCGCAAATTCGAAATTTGTCCAAAAACCATTTGAACAGTATTTTCCATCTCGCCATATTCTGCAAAAGAGGCGAAATCTCGAAAATTGTCCCCAAACAAACGTTGTGCGCCCAATCCTTTGCTAGACGCCGGTGTTCTTACATTTTCTACATCTTGAACCGGTGCTGAGAAAATCGAATGCAAGTGAAGCGGTGCGGAGACGCGGGCGGACGGGATTCGCGCTGGCAGGCGGCAGCACTACGCGCCGCCACGCTCCTCCCCCACCCTCCTCCGGGGGCCGCATCTGGAGGGTCGTCCTTCCCGCTCGCACCGTCTTTGTGTGCGCACGGGAGGGACAGAGCGGGACAATGCCGACGCTTTCGGAGCGGCTGGTGTACAGGTCTACGCGCGCGTCTTCAATCGTTGCACTTATAAACCAAGTTTTCTCAGAGAAGAAAAACTGAAAAAAACCGGGAATTTCCGGGACCTTGCACTGGGAGGTGTGCTCTATCTTCTCGAGTTAAGTCCATCCCGCTAGACCCTGTGCGTCACTTTGAATTCCAGGAACAAGGGCCCAGGTACACCATTTGCGTTAAAAGTCATAATAGAGAAACAAAAATTCCGAGAATGTTTGTAATCCCGTCATGAAGACTAGGGAAGCACAGTTCACTCGCAGGGACTCGTCCGATTTGTTTCATTCTAAGAGAAGACGCCTAAATCTCTCTTTTATGGCGATTCAGTTGATTTCGCATTTTTCCTGTTCTAAGATACACCATTTTCGTCATACGGATGAGGAAATCGCAAGGTTAGCGTTTTACAAATATTAAGCGCAGATGTCTCACGAACCCATACGTGTCTTTGGATCCCTCCTACCTGTACTAGTGGCTGAGGAAACCGAGTCTTCATGACCGATGGCGCAGCGCTCTCGGCGTGCGGCGGTCGCTACCGGCGCGCGACGCAGCGCTCCGCTCGATACAAATGCCCGGTTTCCTCAGCCACTAGTACAAGTAGGAGGGATCCAAAGACACGTATCGATACCTCCTAACCATATGCGTGTATCTGCTTTCATTCCTCCGCAAATCCACGTATCTGCAGCCGTGTCTACTCAAACCCGCTTAGCTGCAAGCGCGCCTAGTCGAAACCGCTCATCTGCAAACGCGCCAAACCTAAACCGCTCATCTGTCTGAAATACGCGCGGCCAACTCCCAATCTTGGGTAGGTGTTTGCAGACACATCTTCGCAATTTAAAGCGAAATAACGGTACACACTTCTTAGTCGGCATCGCAACATTACCCCCGACACTAGATTTCTTGTGAAGGCTCTGCGTACCGACTGCATTTAGTATAAATATGAGGGGCAACATAACCTAACCAGCGCTCGCAGATAAGCGGTTTAGGTTTGGGGAGCTCGCATATGAGCGGTTTTGACTAGGCGCGCTTGCAGATAAGCGGGTTTGAGTAGACACGGCTGCAGATACGTGGATTTGCGGAGGAATGAAAGCAGATACACGCATATGGTTAGGAGGTATCGGTATGGGTTCGTGAGACATCTGCGCTTAATATTTGTAAAACGCTAACCTTGCGATTTCCTCATCCGTATGACGAAAATGGTGTATCTTAGAACAGGAAAAATGCGAAATCAACTGAATCGCCATAAAAGAGAGATTTAGGCGTCTTCTCTTAGAATGAAACAAATCGGACGAGTCCCTGCGAGTGAACTGTGCTTCCCTAGTCTTCATGACGGGATTACAAACATTCTCGGAATTTTTGTTTCTCTATTATGACTTTTAACGCAAATGGTGTACCTGGGCCCTTGTTCCTGGAATTCAAAGTGACGCACAGGGTCTAGCGGGATGGACTTAACTCGAGAAGATAGAGCACACCTCCCAGTGCAAGGTCCCGGAAATTCCCGGTTTTTTTCAGTTTTTCTTCTCTGGGAAAACTTGGTTTATAAGTGCAACGATTGAAGACGCGCGCGTAGACCTGTACACCAGCCGCTCCGAAAGCGTCGGCATTGTCCCGCTCTGTCCCTCCCGTGCGCACACAAAGACGGTGCGAGCGGGAAGGACGACCCTCCAGATGCGGCCCCCGGAGGAGGGTGGGGGAGGAGCGTGGCGGCGCGTAGTGCTGCCGCCTGCCAGCGCGAATCCCGTCCGCCCGCGTCTCCGCACCGCTTCACTTGCATTCGATTTTCTCAGCACCGGTTCAAGATGTAGAAAATGTAAGAACACCGGCGTCTAGCAAAGGATTGGGCGCACAACGTTTGTTTGGGGACAATTTTCGAGATTTCGCCTCTTTTGCAGAATATGGCGAGATGGAAAATACTGTTCAAATGGTTTTTGGACAAATTTCGAATTTGCGGCCGCCCCAGTCAGCGCAACTTCAAACCGCGCATACCACGCTGCTCCCCAGTCTCTCCCGAACAGTTTGACACCAACCCGAACCCTCTCGCCTAAATTTTGGGCGCTCTAGAGCCAGTATTGCATTTAGGCCCTTTCGTTTAATTACAGCTTTAGCCCAGCCGGAATCGAGTGGGACTCAACGGCATTGGGTTCTCCAGGTTCCAATGCATAAGTGCACACAGAAATTCCTTTTGTCCTTTGTTTTTCCTCACTTGAGCCAATTTGAAGCACGAATCGACTACTCTAGGACGCGCGTGGGAATCCCCGCGGCCCAGAGTGTCGCGCGCCAGGCCGAAAAGGCGGCGATGGGCGAAAATTTAAATCGACCGGACCTAACCGGAACCAAAAAGGCGGCAGTATGAAAAATCGCGTCGTGGATCTCAAACAAACACAATAGAGGACTTGGCCCAGGCGATACAAGAAGAAGAAAGGAAGAAGAAGAATCTTCACGAACATGGCGGCCGGTCCCTGATTGGTCCTAGCAGCCGACGGCGGTCATGTTCGTGAAGGTTCTTCTTCCTTTCTTCTTCTTATTTCGCCTGGGCCAAGTCGTCTATTAACCCCTCAAAAAAATTTATCAAAATTACTGGACTATTAGTATTTACCTTGCACCGTGAAATGGCCCAATTTTTCATCAGGCATCATGCGCGAAGGTCTAACGGGTTCGTTTCGAAGTACGGCGGGAAGCTTCCAGTCGAACTTACCGGGCCGTCCTGTGTTATTTAAATTGTCGGCTGCCAGGCTGACCTGCGAAACGGACGAAACGTTTGTTCCGCTTCCAATGAGAGCAGGGCAATCCACCGCGGGCATCGCGCCAGGCCTTGCGCCTTCTTCTTCTTCTTCTTCTTCTTCTTCTTCTTCTTCTTCTTCTTCTTCTTCTTCTTCTTCTTCGACCACACCGCACGCCACCAGTGCACGGGGTTGCCTACCTGGAGCAGGCGGCCGTGTGGACCCCCCTTCGCCATCACGCGACACGCATAAATGCGGGCGACTGCCAAAACAAGTGCGCTCTTGGCGTTTGTTGTTTGGGGGTTCAAACGTCACTCGGTGGGGTGGTGTGCGTGCGTGTGTGGCGCCCTACCGCAGTCCTGTCTGACCGTTGTGTGTTTCCTGGACAGCTGTCAGGATGCCACTTTGGCAGCCAGGCCGGCCGGCCGGGCGGGGCGGGGCGGGGCGCCGTTCGCCCCGGGGGCGCTTCTCTGAAGTGGCGTTCCGCGGCGCCGCCGCGCCCAGTCAACCCCCGAAGGCCGAAACGTTCCGGTAGGAAGCTTCTGCCAAATGGATTTATTTCAATGACCGCGCGTGTGCCTGCGTACGTGTGTGTCTGTGCACCTGGGGGGGATGGAAACCGCGGGTATGTTTCATGCAAACCGTAATGAATTTTTAAAGCGATTATCATTCAGATGAAGGAACGCCGGCTTGGCGTGCCACCCCGAACTTTCTCTTCACAGTGTTTGTGGACTTTTACCGTTGACTCGATTCCGATGTTGTTGCCCCCCCTCGTGTGTCGATATGCGCCTAAGCGCGCGCATGCATTTTTCATAGTCGCTTCTCGCACTTTTGTCAAGTTTGCGTCTGCGGGGAATTATTCTGGTCGGAAAGGACTCGGCAGGGGATACACGGGAGGGGGGGAAGGGCGAAAAATAAATTCGTGTCCGATGGGAAGGGTTCGAGAGACGGAGTGTATCTGACGTGGCCCCGTGGGGCTTGGTATATGAACTTGGTGCTTTGCCATCAAGCAGGAGTTTTAATTGGGAGCGAAATATCAACAGCTCACTGTCAGAGCGTTTCCGACTGCTAAAAGCGTGGCGTCCAAGAAGGGTGAGGTCAACCCTCTGGGGATGGCTGGGCGTCGGAGGAAAGCACGCCGAGCGGAGTCAGGTGGCAGGGAACATCCCGCTTTATTCGCTCGCCTAGTAGGCCTTGGTTTTTCACCCCCCCCCCCCCACACACACACACAAACGCAATAATTTTCAAATAATAATTACAGTAATAAACACTATAATCACATTAATATTCAGAAAAAAAAAAAAAAAACTGGGCCAATTTTCCGTTCTGACGATAAAGACTCTGTGTGTTTGTCGGGATCAGTGTGTGTATCTGTCTGTACTACGTACTACTGTACACCGTGCGCCTCGCGAATGGGAGCGACGAGTCGGTCTAGACGGCCTGACGCCGCGAGCCGAGCAGGGCCTAGGCGAGTCGAGCCGAGCCGAGCCGAGCCGAGCCGAGCCGAGCCGAGCCGAGGATGACGATACGCCAGACTGCCTCCGTTTTCATTAACCTTCACACCACAGGTGTGCAGGTGCAAAAGCGAAGTAGTGTATTTCCTTCACCGCGGCATGGACCCTCATGGTGGCGTGGCGGCCTTGGGAAACGACCGTCGCACACACACACACACACACACACACACACACACACACACACACACGCACGGGCACACGCACACTCGCATGCATGCGACAGTCACCCTTTACACGGGCGAACAATATTATCAACCATCTCTTCACTATTTCCAGGCGGCTCGGCCGACATCGTAACGCCGTTTTGAACGTAACCCGCCGCTCCAGGACACGGCATGCCACTTCGAGAGTTTGTCTCGAATATCGTTACGATCAGAGAACGACTGACGTGGTCACAAGTTTGTATCCGGTCGCTGCAACTTATGCTTGATTTTCCACTAAGCATGATAATCCACCAAAAAAAAAAAAAAAACCTAATCCAGGACTTTGAAGCTTGCACACCAGGATATCTGATTGCAATTGACTTCGCTTTTTTTTAAAGCTTTTCCCCCTTTCTTTTTTTCTTCAGTGGCCGGTCCAGTGGCGATGTTTGTAAGTCCGAAAGTCCCTCTTCGTCCGTCCGATCCTGTCCTGACATCCGTCCCCGTGACAATCGCTCGCTAAATCATTGTCAATCCTTCTGTTGCGATAGGTGCTCCGGCTCACCACGACCCGAGGCCGGCTCGGCTCGGCTCGGCTCGGCTCGGCTCGGCTCGGCTCGGCTCGGCTCGGCTCGGCTTCGGCTTCGGCTCGGCTCGGCTCATTGAAAACAAGGTCCGTGCATTCGTGCACTCGTGCAGGAGACCAATTAGCACGGGGATGGATTTATCCGTGCATTGGTAGGCTGAGGATGCGTTTCCTGTGCGCCATGGCTTCACCCGCACAACAATCACGTGCTCAAAAACCGGACGACCGTTTTCCTTGTCACTGTCCAACACTCGAGTATGATCGGGTCGACGGTTTCCAACCAAAAAACAAGAAGGTCATAAATTTAAAAGTCGTCTAGGTTCATATTTCTTTTTGTGCGGCGATCTAATTTCCATTCCGGAACAACAATCATGTGGCGTGCCACTGCCCTCCCGTCCGCCATACATCACTGCATTGACGTGCAACAAACAAACAAACCATTCTTTTGCAACTAGGCACATTGGCACTCTGAACGCCGTCAAAGTGCATGCCAGGGTGGGGGGCGAGCACGCAAGGCTTAGTAACACGAGAGACCGCTCTTGGTGTGGGCGGCCAGCTGGAAAGAATGTCGTCAGCTTCATTGGGAAGGGTGTTCGATGCATGGTGGCGTCCATGGTCGTGGTGGTGGTCAAGTGGACAACGTGGACAACCATTGCGGTGGTGTTGCTGTTCGCGTGGTGGTGATGGTCGGCGTAGCGCGCCGGGAGTCGTATTTGCGGTGCCAAAGAGACGGCCTTGTAGCCCGGCGTGGCTAGCTGCAGGGCTGGTCGTCAAAAACAACAACTAGAATGACCAACGCCACGGTTCCACTGCAGCCCTTGAGTCATTCATCCAAGTTCACACTCTACGCGGCATGTAATTTGCTTGTCGCTACCCTTCCATCAGCATCAATCCCCGATCCGGATCCCAACTCATTTGGGGCCGCTGGCAGCGCAGCCATCAACCAGCCGCGGATGGAAATGACCGGAACGTGCGATACAGTTTTGAATAGGGGCCTTGCATCACTCGGCTGCGTCCGAAGACGCCCGAAGGCGGCCCGAAGGCGGCCCGAAGGCGGCCCGAAGGCGGCCCGAAGACGCTGCCGAACCGCGGCTTCGGAAGCTCGGCCGGCACAGACTTCGCCAAGCATGAAGTAATTATGGCAGCGAGGAAGGGGAGGTCCTTGACGGGTAGCGAGTTGGCCGAGGTGTGACGCCGCGACATTTTTCAAGCCAGACGCCGGCGTCGCTTTGCTTATTTTTGGGGCCATTCTCGGAGGCGGTCGGATTCACCGACGTTCTTTCGGGGCCTCCGGGTCCTGGAGGTCGCGGAGGAGACCATCGACAAAAAGAAGTGGCGCTCAAGTGCCAAAGAGGGGGCGTTATGCGTCGCAGTGCGATCAGCCACGACGAATCTGCTTTGCGTTTTTCTCGGTCTTGGAGTGAATGAAAGCCACGCACCCATCAAGCGGCGGCCATTGGCGGTAACAGCGCCCTCCAGTGGCCGTGTCCTGAACCTGCAGGGGGCGCCCAGGCTAGCCATTCGTGTGGGATTAATTTCCGTTGCCAGCTAAACGTGCTTGTTTTTGACAACACAGTCAGTCTCTCTCTCTCTCTCTCTCTCTCTCTCTCTCTCTCTCTCTCTCTCTCTCTCTCTCTCTCTCTCTCTCTCTCTCTCTCTAGCACGCACGCACGCACTCATGGGCGCAGAGTAAGGCAAAACAATAGACGTGAAAGTCTTGACGTATTGGCAGCACACCACAGCTCTTGCCAAGCCCGAGCGTGAATCTACTTTTAACCCAGATTCGCAAAAAAAAAAAAAAAAAAAGAGAAAACACGGAGCGTCGTGGGTTTGGTTTTATTTCCCTCTTTCTTCGTTTTTTTTTTTTTTTTTTTTTTGGTGGTGGTAGCGCCCGCCGACCGTGGGGGTGAGCAGTGACAGTGCGCTGTGGGCCCTGCAGTCCAGTATCGTCACTCGGTCGTCACTCACGTCACGGCGTGACGTCGTGACGACGCGACACGCCGCTCGTGACACACTCTTGTGAACACCGCGCGCGCGTGCCGCTGGCCCAGATTGGCGCGAAACACGGACAGACACACAGACAGACAGACAGACAGACAGACAGACAGACAGACGGCGTGCAGCAGGCGGCCAGACGGGCAGGCGGCCACCTCCGGGACGGTCCCTGGGGGACATGAAGGGAGGTTATTTCTTTAGGTCTTTCGCTACTGGAAGTCTGCAAGTCTGGAAGTCGATGCTCCGCCGTAAGTTGGCCATACGCGTTTGTGTGGCTGTGCAAGTGTGTGTGTGAGAGAGAGTGTGTGTGTGTGTGTGTGCCACTCTGAATAAGCCATAATCCTCGTCGGGAGGGGCGGTAGAGGAAGGTAACCGTAACCCTAAAGTACGCAGCGGAAGGTTTGTTCACCTATCGAAGTAACGAGCAAAGCAGTAAGAAGGATGGCTACGGGGCGCCGCGCGCCTCGCCCTCGCCGGGTCTCGAACCCACGACTCCGCAAATGGAGTGAAAACGCGAGGCCAGGATCGTGCGGGATAAAATATCCGTCGTGAGGTGCGGGGATGCGGCGCGCGCGATGTGGGGATTCGAACCCGAGAACCCGACCGTTCGTTTTTGGCGCGCTGCCGGGGAATGGCTCGCAGCGCTCGCAACGCTCTCAGCGGAACGGCAGCCCAAACGTCACCCCGGTCGCTCATCGGTTCATTTTATTATTCAAAAAATGAATGATTATTTTTGAACCTTTAAGTATGTATGTCTGAGTGTGTGTAAGTCCCGATTCGTGTCTCTTGTGGGTCACTTCGTCTGTCTATCGCCCAGTCTGTCTGTTCGTTCTGTCTGTCTGTCTGTCCGTCCGTCCGTCCGCCCGCCTCACAGGGTCATCGGCAGTGGGTCGTGGCGTGCATTAGGACGCATAAAGGGCGCACACCGCCGCCGCGGCCATCCACGCTTCCTAGCGGATCTGAAGGCGGTGGCTGGCTGGCGGCTGGCCGGCTCGCTGGTTGCCGGCTGGCTGGCTGGCGGCTGGCTGGCTGGCGGCTGGCTGCCTGGCTGGCGGCGGTGCGCAGCTGCAACAAGTAGTATAAACTGCGCGTCGCTTGTCGGCTTCAAGGCTTCCATGCCTTTTTCCTCATCAACGTCGCCATCGTCATTAGAAGGTTCAGCCGTACCTGCATCAAAAAAAAAGGATAAAGATTCGGGAAAAAGCGCGGGAAAAGCGTCCTTGGCGCCAAGTGGCGACCCCGTGTTCCGACCCCACCGTTTCCCTGCTCGCTTCTGCTCCACCTCATTTGCGAGAAAGGCATATCCGCTCCTTTAACGATTTCTTTTTTTTTTATTTTTTTTTTTTGCAGTGATTTGCATAAACCGTCCGAATCGCAATGGGTCTAAGTACGTCCGTGCCCATTCACCGAAACAGCAGCGAGGTAACAGACGACAAGAACGAAAAGGGCATTAACGTGAATCGCCCATCTTGTTAACTATGAGCACGCCTCCTCTTCCCCCGTCCCGCGCCCCCAATAAATAAACCGCGCGCTCATTTTTATCACCTTCGGGAAATACGTTTCCACGGAGGGCGGTGTCTTTCGAAGGCGCGTGTCTCGCTCCGTCTGCTCTGCCCGAACGGAACTCGCGATTCATATTCATAAACGGCTGGGAAAGCAATGTGTTCTTGCGTTCGCGTGCGCGCCAGTCAACAAGTTCAGAGGTCACTAAAAAGCACTAACTAGCGTTCGACCAAACGCGAGTTTAATCTCTGTCACTTTCATTAAGTAGCTCCTTGCATGCATTATGGTAAATGACATCCTGCTTCCTACCCCCTTTCCCCCTCCCTACTCCGCGACGGTCCCCACACACAAATATCCTAACACCGCGGTGGGTCGCCGTCCCCCCCCCCCACCCCTTTCCTGAATGCATACTGGGGCCTTGCGTCCGCCAAATACCTTGAATACGCAGCTAGTACAGTCGCACACACACACCACACAGGAAGGACCACTCCGTCATGAACCACCGTGACCGGTGTTTTGGCTGACGTTAAGTCGTCAGAAGTGGAAGTGTTTAAAAGCGTTGTTGGCTAGTGGCCGAGGTCCGGCCACGCCAAGGACCCTTCTGGCTTCGCCTTCTGGCTTCGCCTCCTGGCTTGCCTTTCGGGACGCAAGAATGCCGAGCAATCCTTAAAGCCTTAAGTTGACTCAATGCGCACACACCTCTGTCTGACTTTCGAGTCTCAGCAGCGAGTTTCCAGCAGTCAAAGTGACACCGAAGCAGTGAGACCTAAACGATATAAAAGTGAGGCGCCGCAGCGCTAAACTAAACGGCTGAATAATTACACGCTCCTTCCCACGATCAAAATGAACGTGCATTATTTATTTTGTTTACGCACCGAGTGGGCATTCCTAACCACAGGCATCCGAGGCCCTGGAAGAAGGCCTTCGCCTCGGACCGGGCTGGCTGGTGGTCAGACCGACAATACTCCCGGAGTGTCGCTCGGCAACCAGCGAAACGGAGGGGGTAACGACTTCGGTAATCCGGCTGACAGCAAATTGGTAATCCGTAATCCGGATAACCACAAATTTGGAGGTAATCCGGGGTAATCCGGGAAAATTTTGAGGTAATCCGGGGTAATCCTGCGTAATCCAAAGGTAATCCAGGAAAATTTTCGATGTAATCCGGAGGTAATCCGCGGGTTATCCGGGTAATCCGTAATCCGGCTGACACGAAATTGACCAGTCGTTACCCCCTTGAGCGAAACGGAACTTGAACACATTCAATTTGTATCCTGGAATCGGACAGTCCGGCCGGTCACGGGGCTGAGGCCATCCCATTCCCGGGTTGGCACCCCTGTCCCTGCACCGCACTGTAAACAGGGCCGATAGGGGGCTGCCGATAGCCAAAGCCGAGCGCGCTCCATCTCCGTCACCGCGGTATCGATTCCACACGAGAGAGAGAGAGAGAGAGAGAGAGAAAGAGAGAGAGAGAGAGAGAGAGAGAGAGAGAGAGAGAGAGAGAGAGAACACACCAACCCCGCAGGCCCTGTCATTAATCAAGGTGTCAGACTGGGCAAAGGTATATCCCTCCGGTGTCGCGTTCTTGGTCACATGCATTGGCGGCCCATTTGACTGTGGTCTCTCTCTCTCTCTCTCTCTCTCTCTCTCTCTCTCTCTCTCTCTCTCTCTCTCTCTCTCTCTCTCTCTCTCTCTCTCTGCTGGTTTGCCCGTGCGATATGACCCGCCTGTTTGCGGAACGAAAAACATCCCCCCTGAAAGTGAGTGCCGCCGATTCCCGCCCGTTTTCCCCGCACGTGCGCCGCGCTGCCGCCTGGTTGGCAGCAGTGTCGTGCACGCCGACATGACAGCGGCGCCCAGTGCTGCCAACTGCAGTGCGGATTACACGCCGACCTTACATTGTAAGCGAATCGCTGCTGCCTCGCCGCGGTGTTGGTAGCCGTCCACGACTCTGGCCGATCCAACTTCTAGGATTTAAGGACGAGACTCCTGCTCGCTGCAGAGATGCGCGAGTCCTTGGCGCTGTGAGAAACCCCGCCTTCTCGCAGCGGCACAGTGAGTTTCCTGCGAGGCCGACTCGCTGCTCAAGTCGGTTGCAGTGTAGGAGCGACCCCACATGGCGGGGCGTCCCAAGGCATCGCCTCCAATCTGCATGAAAACGACGGGGCAACAATAAGTGCCGCCAACCTTTACCATCCCTGTGACAAAATGGGTACAATCTTCTTCGCGGACCGAGGCGCCCCGTTCTGGTCGCGCGGCCGCCGCGGGCAAAGCGGGAGCGAGAGGGACGGACCACTGCACCCGCGGGGCGCAGCGCTGCATGCGGTGCGCGTGCAATCGCTTGGCGCGGGGCCCAGTGAGTGCCCCCCTCTCCGTCTCTCTCTCTGTCTCTCTGTCTCTCCGTCTCTCTCTGTGTCTCTCTGTCTCTCCGTCTCTCTGTCTGTATCTCTCTCTCTCTCTCTCTCTCTCTCTCTCTCTCTCTCTCTCTCTCTCTCTCTCTCTCCCTCTCTCTCTCTCTCTCTCTCCCCTGGGAAGCTGAAGTGAGAACACAAAATTGAGAAAAAGCATATGCCATGTAAAAAAAAATATAAAAATGAATTCAGTTACGTGCCAAAAACAAAATGAAGAGGGATTGGAATCACTTTTGCCTTCCGCCTTTTAAAATTTTAGTTCGGTTTCGTCTCGGAAAAAAAAAAAACCAAGTGAATAGTGTAGATAGTGGGGCCTGAGTGGCTTCGGGCTAGAAAAAATAGAGTGGCCCGAGTAGCAGACTGAATGCCGCAAAACGGAGAGGGCGGGGCGGAGGGCGGCAGGGCCCTGGCCGGGGTCAACTCGTCGATGATTCCTTTACGGCCATTACACGTGCGAAGCCCGGCGGAGCCCCCTGCCTGGACGGCCCACTGTGCCCGCCCCTCCCTGCCCGGCCTGCCGCCACGGATGACGAACACCGTTCGTCTCAGTTCGGTTATTCTCGAGTTTCCTCCCCCTTTCGCGAGCCCGGCCGCGGCACAGTGGGCCAGAAGACCGGCGCAGGCGGCCACAACTCTAGACGCGTTTCGAGCTCCAGAGTCACTGAACAGGACTCGAACCGAACTCGTGACCCCACCACTGGATTCCTCGTTCGAAGGGCAATCCATCGGCGGGGTCACACGTTTGGTTCGAGTCCCATCAAGCGACTCTGGATTACAAAACGCGTCTGGAGTCTGGAGTTTCGGCGGCCCGCGCTGGTCTTCTGGCCCACTGTGCGAGGCCCTGGCCGTTCGGCTGCTTTTGCCACACAAACCGACCGAGCGCCCTCGCCACCCCCTGCCTCCCATCTCACTGGTTCCGATTCGAGGAGCATCACCCCTCCGCTTCCGTACCTCTTGCCCGTTACTTTTTTCCACTTTATCAGGTCACCTCATCAAGTCCTCATTTTCACTCATTTCCGTGACCCGTGGCACGGGCCGAGGATCCAGCAGGCTCCAGCAGGCTCCAGCAGGCTCCAGCAGGCTCCAGCAGGCTCCAGCAGGCTCCAGCAGGCTCCAGCAGGCTCCAGCAGGCTCCAGCAGGCTCCAGCAGGCTCCAGCAGGCCTCATCCACTCGCTGGAGTGAGCATCTCAGCGCCCCTCCGCGTCTCGCTGTTCTGTTACCTTCCAGACGCTAGATGATTTTTCTGGTGAAATTTACCGGCTGCTTCTACCCTCTGCGGTTTGTTTTGGACGGGAGCGCGCTGGTCGAAACCAATCAGGTATTGCCTCTTTTTTTTTGCCGGGTCCCCCAGGACTCTACCGTGCATGCTGGATGGGAGCGCTGAGGCGGACGAACTTAGGACTCGTGTATCTTTAAAGTCAAGTTTTCAACTCAGTCGCCGCGCTTCACTCAGTCTTGCGCGGACTACCTAAACAATCCCAATTTCCCTCTTCTTGCTAGTTCTCTCTCCCTCTCCCTCTCTCTCTCTCTCTTTCTCTCTCTCTCTCTCTCTCTCTCTCTCTCGCTCTCTTTCTCTCTCTCCTTTTGTGAGGCCGGATTCTGAGTTGGCGCACTAGAGATATAATTAAATTCCAACCCGCAAGGATGGTCTCTGATTTCTCTCTTTCATGTCTATGATCTTACACGCGCGAAACAGATAAAAAAAAATTTCCAATACCGGCATCAGAGACTCATATCGTTTATTTCTGTCGCTTTTTTCGCGTTTCACGAAACGCAAGTGGTTTGCGTTTCACTTTACCTCGTCGTGATTGAGTCGACTGTGCCACTCTTTTGATGCAAGTGGCCTGGTTACCAACACTACGCGGCACTTGCACCCCTGGGGTGCGCGCGACGCGCCGGTTACCTCGTGTATGGTCCGTGCCACCCCGCCCCGCCCCGCCCCGCCCCGCCCCGCCCCGCCCCGCCCCAGGCATTAGCCAGAGTAGAGGCAACTTTCCATGTCGTCACTTGGGAATCAGTCACCACGCCAAATGCACCCGTCGCCGACAGCGTTGAAATTTCCGCGCGCTTTGAACGGACGTCGGACGGAAGTTGGCAATTCCCCGTTAGCGAGGCGCCGCCCGCCGCTCGATATCGCTCTGTTGAGTTTTATGAATGAATGCCATGCCCAGCCGGCGAGCTGTATTCCCAGAAGACACTTGGTCTGTGCGGTGTGTTAATTTTCGGAACTCCAACTCCGGCGGGCGCGTGCTTTTCAATGCGAGCAGCCGCCTTCCCGGGGGTGAGAGTGTTCGCACCGCGGGGCAGGCAGTGAGGTCTGGACCAGCCCGGTGCAGTGACCACAATTTTATTGCATGTTTGGGCAGAGTAAAGTTGCCGGGACTCCATTTTCTCTTCCTTTTTGCGCTACGCTCCTCTTCGGGCCGCCTCGGCCGGTAAAACCCACACGAAATCTCGAGGCGCTGGCGCCGGCGGTCCCCGTTTGAGAGGAGCGGCTTCGTATCGATGTCGCTGCAACTCTCCCCAAGACCTTTTTTTTGTTTTTCGGCCAGCTTGACACAGGGGCGGAGAGCTGATCGAGCATTTGGAAATGTTCCTTTAGAAAAAAATCTCATTCAACGAACGTTAATGAAAGCAGATGATACTCGTTTGGTTTTCTTTCGATGATATTCGTTTGGTATTGTCGTGTGTTTATTATAGCAGTGCCGCGCTGCATCGCTATCGTCCGAACGAGGCCGAGCTGGCGCCGAAGTCGGCACGAGCTGAGCAGAGCCGAGGCCCGCCCGAGTCACCCTTTGTGACGTGGCAGGCGGGGAGGGATTGTCAATTTTCCGCGCAGGCGCGAGGAGGGGGTGCCATTGTTTACGCCCGGCCGCTGCGCGGATGAGCGACAGCCAGGCAGACATGGTCCGCCCCTTACTGCCCGCTCCTACTAATATCTATAGTAAAAGCAAGCTGACACCTTCATGTGTATAGTAGTTTTAAGTATGTTGAAATGAAATGTGAGGTGTGAAGGTATCATCTGCTAAAAAAGTACGAGACTAAACAACACACGCAAAAAACATCTGTTAACAATTAATTTTTCCCAGGTAGTCGACCAAAAAAGCTGTTTATTTTATTGTTAAAATTAAATCGACCTGTATTCCGTTGCGGGTCGCGTCATGGGCGGGTCTGGGCGGCTCGCTTTTCTCATCTCTGCTGTTGAGGTGTGTTGCCTTGCAGTTTAATGATGCGGCTGGCCAGCATGGATGCAGTGCCATGCCGTGCGACGGGGCGGGGCGGGGCAGGGCGGGGCGGGGTCGGGCGGGGTGGGGCAGGGCAGGGCGGGGTGGGGCGGGGCTTGACACCGATGTGCTCGGCGGGCAGCGCGCGGCAGTACGGGCACCATCGCGCGGCGGCCGAGGCTCAGGAACCTTGAGACCTGAACGCTTCGGAAAGCTCTCCAGTCATAATATCTCCGTCCCTCTCACTCAGACCGCGCCGCGCCGAGCAGCACTCGCAGCAATGGGGTCTAGCAAGGACAATACGGCGACCCAATTGTTATCACAATCGCTTCGGAGTTGTCGACTCGAGAAAACCCTCGACTTATAGCATCTGTATCTCCGAACACGTCATCGGTGGGACGATTTCGTTTCTTGCTTCGATTTCCTTGCCTTGCTAGTCCTGGGCATGACGCGTGCCTCGCGCGGTTCGCGTGGAGCACAGAGCGTGCCGGACCCTCTCCTCCGGGCCGATATCGTGCCGCGCGTTCCGCCCTCCCAGACCGGAAAGCATCGACCTCCTAATTGCTGATAAGCCCGTTATCCGTTTCCGACCCAGAAGCCCGGCAGCCCGGCGACTTTGAAAATTCTTTTCTGCTCCTAATGAGCGCGGCTGAGGCGCTGAGACACCTTGCAGACCGATTCTTCTGTCCCTCTCCATCCCACCCGCTCTGTGCCCCCACTGTGCCCCCACTGTGCGGGACGAGGCACCTGAAATTCGGACGCGGCCTCTGATTCGACGCCACCTCGTGGCGTCACACAGTTTCTCCGAATCGGACGGAGACAGACCCGGAGGAGCCATAGCCGGCCGGGCGGAGCAGGATGGAGCGTGTCCGGCGAGCGAGAGACGACGAATTTTTCATAAGCGGCAATAAAATTCACCGCACGCTGACGAAGTGGTCGTTGGCGAGGTCTTTGCTGCGGTGAGGATTAGAAAAACTTTCATTCTTAGTGGCGTTTATGTTTTTTGCGCAAAAGCAGGACTTTGTCGTTAATTCATCCGCGAGCGAGTGCCACCCTTGACCTCGCCGACTTTCTTCTCCGCTGTAGTTTCACCTTCCTCCTTGAGTCTCGCACGGAGAAATCAACACACATGTTTAGCAAAATTGGCAAAAAATAATAAAAAATACAACATTTTTGTGTTTAAAAGTTCGACGATGCCGCATTGGCCGAGCACATTAATAAAGTGATCCTTCCCTATTCCTAAGTGTCCCTGCTGTGGTACCCGGTCATTGTTCTCTCTCTCTCTCTCTCTCTCTCTCTCTCTCTCTCTCTCTCTCTCTCTCTCTCTCTCTCTCTCTCTCTCTCCGTGACGAACAAGGGCGGCGTGCACCCCGCGGAGGGCACCTAACCTCATTCTTTCCGGATTCCCCCAAACGCGACTTAATTTATTGCGACTGTGGCGCCCGCCGCGCCGGCCAGCCCGCGGTCCGCATCACGCCTGTGAGACAAAATCCTAATTACTAATTACCTGTCAGGTGTAATAAGAGCATTACCATATCTTGATCGGGCCGAGATCGGGCACGCTGAGCGCGGCGACTGGAAGGCAGCATGACCAGGAACCCCAATCCGCGGAGATACTTCCCGCTGCTACAACGACAGCGTCGCTACTCCCTGCCACCAGGCACACTGCAAAACTGGAGAGAAGGAAGCAAACAAACCTTTTTTTTTTTCTTCAAAAGGTACCTTCATTTATAAATTCAATCAAGTGCATGATTGGTCGCTTAGAAGGTGACTCAAAATGCTTTCAGAGTAGCCATAGAGCACCGCCACACTGCTTTGGTTCGGCCATTTTGCCGATAAGACTGAGCTGACTTCGAAGTCCGTTGCAAAATCGGAAGGCCCTAGGCGGACTCGAACCCGAGCCTCCCGCGTAACGGTCCCAAAGGTAGACAGGCGCCGCTCCCGGGCGGCTGCACTAGCCGTTGTCATGGCGATGACCGCAACGACAGAAGGGTCACGGTCAGCTGTTCCATTGTATTGTTTAGATCGCATTACCGAAATATGACGAAGGAGAGGGGGGGGGAGGACAGGGGGCAGGGGGCAGGCACCGTTGGGGTCAGAGTGCCCAGGCATGCAAACCTTAATTGTGTTAGAATGTTAACGAGGCACCGTCTAATGAATCTTAATGCGGGAGCATCAGCATCAACCCGAACAGCAACAAAAACAGAAACACCGCAGCTAGTGTCAAGGAGGAGACGAGGGGAAATTTTCACCTCATGGTAAGGAGTGGCCGCCGCGGGCAAGGAACACGAGCCAGTGCTGCAGGGCGGGCGGTCGCACCAACTTAGGAGCTTCGGTGTTTTAGGAATCATTTTTTTATGTAGATGATAGCCTGTTTAAGTGATCGTGCTGTGATGAAGCTGTTGTTGTTGTTGTTGACGATGGGAATGTAAATGACGATGATGTGCGTCTGTTTCCCAAAGCGGAGCTCAATCAATCCGCGTGCGGTTTAATGTAACATTATTTCCTCCGATCGCGCCGCGCAAATTTTAACCGCAAATACCAAAACAAAGGCAATAATCGTCGCGGCGATATGCAAACTCTTTCCCGACATGTTGAGGTTAGGTTGGCACGGCGCTTCCGCCCCCGGTCGTTCATTATGCAGTACGTTATCCCGCCTAAATCTTTCCCGTTTTGTTTCTGCGCCTGTGTGCATGCGTGAGTGCGCGTGTGCGTGTATGTGTGTGCATGTATCGTACTTTACTTTGACGTGCCCGTGTCTCCCGTTGAGATCGGCCACGGGTACCAGATGCGGAACGGAGCAGAGTGATGAAGGCGTACCAACTGTCTCTCAGCGCCCTGCTCGCTTCGTCAGTTCGGCCCCGTCAGGCAGGCAACCCTTCTTCATGACCCGCTCCAGGGCTGCCACCATCACTGCTGCCACCAACAACAAAATGCAAATTTCCTGCGGTTTCCCGCTGCAAGTTTGTGGGGGCTCGTGACGCGCGGGCACATACACGCACACACACACACACACACTCACGCACTCGTACGGACAACAGACACACACAAATCCGGAGTTGCTGTTCCAAAGAAGCATGCAAAGCAGACAAATCTAATTAGCTTGTGCACCGCTCCACCGTTCAAGTCTACGACAGCGACCGCCAAAATTGGATTTAATTTTGAAAATGTCGTGTTTTTCCGGCGACTCAACGAACCCAACCTCGGGAGACGCGCAGACACCAGTTGGCACTCCGCCCGGGCATACTCCAGCGAAAATCGTAGCGGGACTGGAGCGTCAAGTCGTTATGTCGAAAAAGAAAAATACTTTTTAAAACGCGAATAAAAAAATACTCTAGAGACAACAAAAAATTGGGTTTCCGCCGTGCACAGTTGTACGCCTCATGCCAAAACCAAACCCCCTTGCGACATAAAAGAGAATAAGCTAACACTCTTTGTTTTTATTTTCGGTGTACGCTCCGCTCTCCTTTCACGGGCGGTCAGGACGGAAAATCACTCGAGGAAGCGAGCAGCGTGTCTTACTGGATGGACGGCTAGGTGGCCGCGAACGCCGCGGCGAACTCCACAATCGACGGTGTGTCGACTTGCGCCGCCGCCTGGCCGCGGCCGAGGTAGCCAAGACACAGCCAAGGCCAAGGTTAAGACTGGCAAGCTCGCAATCAGAGAGCAAGGCCCCGCTCAGCGCCGCTCGGCTCAGCGCCGCTCTCCGACCGGAGAGTCTGAGTCACAGCAGCTGCACAAACGACGCGCCGCGACGCGCGTACACACGTGCAGGTGCGGGACGCGTCGCGCCGACGTCCGTCCGTCCGTCCGTCCGTCTGTCTGTCTGTCTCCGACGCGCGGACAGCGCGGACACGTTGCCAAACGGATCACCAGCGGCAGGTATTTTGAGGTTTTTCTTCATCTCGTCGTTGTCGTCGTCTTCTTCTTCTTCTTCTTCTTCTTCTTCTTCTTCTTCTTCTTCTTCTTCTTCTTCTTCTTCTTCTTCTCCTTCTTCTTCTTCTCGATTTTCAGAGTGTCGCCTACGGAGAGTGTGCGTTACTATAGGGACGCACTGGATGAAAACCCCTCCCTAATATCTCTCTCTCTCTCTCTCTCTCTCTCTCTCTCTCTCTCTCTCTCTCTCTCTCTCTCTCTCTCTCTCACACACACACACACACACACACACACACACACACACACACACACACACACACACACACACACACACACACACACACACACACACAGAGGGTGACACGCACGTTCGATTTCCAGCAGTCCAGCCTCAAAGGGTAGCACCACATTCTCGGACCTGGCACACAGGAAATTGCCGGGGGACCCACCCCCTTTGTTGTAGGGTTTGGTACTCAGAGCGGCAGCAGCAGCAGCAGCAGCATTGCGCAGCACAGTGGGCTTGATTCGGTTCCAGAGGGTTTGCTGAGACCGTCTGATGCATCGGACTGATGGAGGTGAACACACACACACTCACACACACACACACACACACACACACACACACACACACGCACGCACGCGACAGGACATCGCACCCGGTGTGCTGTCTCGCCGATTGTACAGTATACCGTGCGCGTAACAACCGGCCTCACTATTGGCATTAATTAAGTTAGGTTATCGGCAGGGAGAGCGAGTCAATCAAATGTCGATCAGTGACACCGACGCGCCCTTCATAAGCACAGAGACGAGCCGCACAAAAGAACGCGTCGGTAAAAAAACCCAACGAAAACAGTAATTCATTAAAATTTGAATATAGCAGTCAGCAGCCGCAAAGATTCAAAAGTAACATTGTTTTTTATTTTTTTAAAAATTTCGCCTTTTTGTTACCTTGTTTTTTTTTTCAATCTAAATTCTGTAAAGCTTAACGTAAAGTTCTCAACACAAAAAAAACAAAACAAAAACAAACAAACAATTTTTTGAAAATAATAATAAATAATTATTTAAATTTAATTAAAATTGAACAAACCTTGTTAAATAGTTTGCCTGGTCACAAATAAAAAACACGGCGACACCGAGGCATGAATGATTCTTTTCTGCGAGTGTGCGGCAGATGCTACCTGTTGGTGACGTCACTCCCTCCGTATCGGGCCGAGCTGGACGAGTACGTGTTCGTGGCCGGACGACGCCCTCACCCTGACATTGGGGCCGCCGGACCCCACCCCACCCCGCCCCGCCCCGCCACAGCTGCACTGCGCAGAAACCTGCCCGGCCAGTTCCGGAGTGCAACAGGGTACACGGCACCGAGGCACCGCGCCCCGCGGCCCGCCTCCCTTCTCAATCTGTCTCGCTCCCACTCGCGTGCCGGCCGGCCTGCCTCTCGCTCCGTCCCACTCGTACTCGCGGGGCCCGGCGACAGCGATGCACACAGCGCAAGCCAATAAACATGTACCTCACGGAACGAGGGGGAGGGGGCTCTGAAAATAACTCGGCAATAAATACACAATCCGGTCCATGGACTCGCGCGGGGAGGGTCAGCGCAAATGGAAGAAAGCGTAGGACCACTTCTGCTTTATTTTATTCTCCGTTTTCATCTTTAATTCTTTTTATGTCGCGTTCGCGGTTCCCTGTCGGCGCCTGCGAGCGCGGAGGTAGACAACACCGCAACACGCGGACGCGTTGCGGGCCGGCCTAGCCCGAGCCTCGCAGGGGCTCCTGAACAGAACAACATCTATTTCAACTTCCGGGTCTCGTAAGTGGTTTATTAGCAATGCGAACGCGACGAGAAAACTAGTAAATAGAATTTCAATACCGAATTGCCCTACGCCGCCGTAAGTTCGCGCCGCTCACCGTTTCAGAGATACAGAGAGACTCGAGGACTTGAAATTTTTCGTAATTTTTTGCAATAAGTCTCGAAAATTTTTCAAATTATTCAATAACATTTTCAAGTTTTTCGAAATTTTTTGGAATTTAATAATTGTTGGTGTACATATTTTTGGCCAGTTGCCCCCCCCCCATCGGAGAGACTTCTTGTGAAGTTGGCATTTTTGTGAAGTTGGCACTCGTCGCGCGTCCGCGGGGATGCAGTGGGTCAGCGTGGGGCGCCCTGACGTGGCGATGGATGGTCCGCTGCACTCGGCGGTTCACGCTCGGGGCCTGCACTGCGATTCCGAACGCCGCCGCCTTCGCACTCTCTCGCACCCGATGGGCGTCCCCTGTGGGTGCGAGGAAGGCGGTGGAGCGTGGCACCAGTCTGCTGCGGGAGCCTCCAGCAGCCAGCGGGGCCGAGACCGTAGTAAAGTGGCGCAAGACTCGTTCGTGTCTAGGATGATGGGTAAGCTTTGAGGAGGGCAAAACTATGTATTTCACGTCGTGTGCGCCAGCCAGCGAAGTTTCGCGCTGTCGTTTTCTTTTATCTCTCTCTCTCTCTCTCTCTCTCTCTCTCTCTCTCTCTCTCTCTCTCTCTCTCTCTCTCTCTCTCTCTCTCTCTTTCTCTCTCTCTCCCTCTCTCTCTTCGTTTTTCTCCTTGGAGCTCAGCTAGCCCGTCAATTACAATTTAGTTCACTTAAAATGACGACGAAAACTGAACAAAAGAGTTCGGGTTTCTTTCCGAGGAGGCACCGGCTGCCGCGTCGGAGCATGGTGGCAGACTGCAGGCGACGTCAGACGAAGAATCACTGCAGTTGCCCGCTATTTTTCCTCGTCTATTTTCTTCTCGTCGCTTCTTCTCCTCCTCCAGTTACAACGGTTGCCGTTCACGCCGAGCCGTACCCGACCGAATATCCCGTCAGGTTTCACTGGCGGGGCGTGTTAGGGCCCCGCTAATGCCGCTTATCTCTCACTCCTTGACAACAAAGCTGCATGCGTGGAGCCCAGCCAAGGCGATTTGCCGGTTAGCATTGACGTGGGCGGGGCGGTGGGGCTGGGGGGCGGGGCCTGCCAAAACGAGATAGAATATTTTAAGAGAGCCATCTGTTGAACGAGAGCGCTATTATTGGATAGCATGGCGCTGCTTCCACTAGTGACGGATGCCGGGCCTGCCAAGACGTTTTCGGCTCTCGATAATCCCTCCGTGGCACCACTCCAGACCTCGGTAGGTCGAATGGCGGCATCCGAAAATCTCACCTTTCCCCGCCGAAACTGACCGTTGAATGGGGGGGGGGGGCACTCCTTCAGAGCGTGATTCCATGAGGCAGAAGTGATGCTCGGGATGGAAACTCTATCCCCATGGCGATCAGCAGTTGGTAACCTGCATTGCCTGAGCCCTTGCAGGGCTCGCAGGCCCTGGCGGGGCTTCAGACTGGACTCCAAGCACCGCAGCCCGCTGAGCTAATGCAAGTGACATGCGGCCGGTGCCTGGGCACAGCGCGTGAAAGAGCCTTAGAGGCCCCGATTCGCGCACCAGATCTGCTCGCACACAAAACGATCACTTGAAGCTGGGGAACGGTCTTGTTTGGATAGCAACTAGATTCCAACCTGTGGCCCTCGCTGGATCCGGACAAGAGTTGACTTTGTTGGAAACCACACACAAGCCACCGCGTCGTTCTGGTGTGAGCACGGTGTCCTCATCATCGAGCACCTGGACTGATTCATGTAGCGAGGCTGCTTCGCCAAGGTCCTGGTATATCAGGCATTACCAGGGCGCGGTGCAGATCACTGGGAAGTAATTGCGAAAAGACATACAGTGCGCGGGCAGCTTCAGCAGGACTCCCCAGCTTATTTTCCCATGGTTATGTTCCCAGAGGAGTAGGTGGGGTGGACATCGACAGCCAAGTTGCCGAAGATCCGTGTGAAAACCTCTCGCAATATTCATATTCATATTCATGTTCATGCTCATGTTCATATTCGCGTTTATTTTGAACATGCGCAAACGAGGCGGTGGGCCAATTCGCACGCTGCGTTGGGTGGCGTAACGAGAAGCACGCTCACTTTGAAATCGCCGCCACCGGTGGTGGTCCCGCGTGTCGTAAGCGGATCCGGGCAGTGGACAAATCCCTGCAAGGATTCAAGCAATATATGGCCCTGACCAACTTATGCAAATAATGGATTATGGGCCAGTATAAATCGAGGCGTTACGCATGGATGGCGGTGCTATTTTTTTTACCAGTGTACAAACATCGTTTTTAAATTTCATTTTTACTTTATGGCAAACTTTTTTTTTTGCATTTTTTTGCAATTTTTTTGGCATTTTTTTTTGGCAATTTTTTTTTTGGCAATTCTCTTTGGGCATGCCCAATCCTGCAGTTCAAACAATAAAAACTCCGAATTTAAAAAATGAGAAAAGTCCCGGGGATGTAAACTAATGCGTACAGAGAAAAAAATAAAATAAAATAAAATAAAACAGCGTGGTTTCTTTCTTGTTGGTGAGGGATCCAGTGCGGTCTGCAGCAGATTTCACGACAATTAATGTCTCATGATTGGTCTCACATGCTGCAGCTGATGACGTCATAACGGTGGAATTGCCGCCAAGTGGCGCGTTTCAGTTCCCGGTCATTTCAGCGTAGCGTTTGGTAGTAATTGAGGGTGGGATGCCCTTCGAGTGCCGTGGTGGGCTGCCCTTCGAGTGCCGTGGTGGGCCGGAGGGCGAGTAGGGCTCGGCTGTGCACCTGTGGAGGTGCCTCCATCACCAATACGTTTCAGGTACGGGCCTGAGCACAAGGCGCACGGTGTGCCAGAAGATGGAGCTCAAAACACGAGAGGAGTTTTGGCTGGCTGCGGCCTACTGTGGCGTTGCGCGTGGTGATTGGTAAGTGTTTTGGTCTTCATTTCCTGCACGGCATCTGCTCCATCTCCGCCCCGCCACGGCGCGCCGCGGCGCCATGGTGACCTCGCTGGGCGCCCCGGGCGCCGCCACGCCTCTGACGCCCCCAAGCCGCCGACCAAATATTGGCGCAGCCCGGAACAGCCTGGTGCCACCACACCGGCACCAAAGGCTTGCTGCAGACCTGCAGCGAAATCACTCCGGCACGCTCCCATTGCGTGGGTGGGTGGGTGGCAAGTGAGTGTGACTCTCTCTCTCTCTCTCTCTCTCTCTCTCTCTCTCTCTCTCTCTCTCTCTCTCTCTCTCTCTCTCTCTCTCTCTCTCTCTGTGTGTGTGTGTGCAAAGGGGACAAAACGCACCACTCCGTCGCAACGGCACGAGAAAGATATTGCCTCCCCCCAGGGCAGGCCTACACTACAAGGGAAGCCAGCCCCTGGGAGGGAAATGACCATGCTGAATGGACACACACACACACACACACACACACACACACACACACACACACACACACACACGGAGGGAGGAAGGGGCGGCGTTAGGGTCGCCACTGCCATAGGCTCCCTAACAAACACGTACGACACCCAACACGCACCCCGGCGCTCGGCTTTGCACACTCTCCACACCTTCCCGCCCAATTTTGGTCGTTCCTTCTTGCAAACAGCCCCGAATAAAACGAAACAATCCGGCCGGTTCGCATTGCCTTGTAAGGCGGTGCGGCGAGTAGCACGGCCCGCTAGATGGCGGCGGAAATGTTCGAGCGCCACTCCAGGCCGCGACTAATCGGGCCATGCTTGCCGCCCGGAGCCTAACTTGATACACCTCTTTTTGTATTTGCTTTTTACCCGCTCATCACTGTGGAGGGGAGGGGCCCGGCAACAACCGAAATGACTTGCTCTGTGGCAAAAGGTTACAGAGAATTCTGTAAACGGCAGTCTTCTCTGTAGGACTTACAATAGTCGTCTCCGTGCACCCAATGGTCTGCGACGGGCATGCGGAGAAAACTGCGAGTCGCACAGTGAAAACTGAAAAGAGGCTACAGGAAATACTGGGTTTAGGCCACAGAGAATCCAGGCAAAAATAATAAAATTAACTGACTTTGCCGTAGGTTTTTTTTTTGCCACAGTGTGTGTGGTCGTTTAAGTAATATTATAACCTTGTTTCGCCAGCCGTGCGGAAATGCCGTGCGGACCATCTGCTAGCCGGCCGGCCCGGCCAAGCCACGCCTTTATCGGTCTTTTTCGCACGCGACAATATTCTGCTTGGGCGACTTCGGGCGGGGCGGCGAAGGCGAGACAGATAGCCGGCCCAGAGTGCCCCGATTGGGGGGCGGCCGTCAGCCACCTCGAATATTCTCTCTCTCTCTCTCTCTCTCTCTCTCTCTCTCTCTCTCTCTCTCTCTCTCTCTCTCTCTCTCTCTCTCTCTCTCTCTCTCTCTCTCTCTGACACATGTAGTTTCGACGGACCTCCCACCTTGCAGCGGACTGATGCTCGCTGTTTCCATGCGCTGCTTTCGACTCCTAATTGTGGCGCCCGTACAAGGCGTTGCGTTATTGTCAACCCAACTTCACCCTACACTGCCAGAAGAACGGGCGGTCTCATGAACATGGCGTTGCTGTGCTGTCAAAAAAGATATACTTCATTTAAAAAAAATAAAATCGGTTGGCAGCACTATGACCAGCCGATATGCGTCCCAGCAGACGACGACGCCCGCAAAATCACGCAGATCACCCCACCATACCGAGAGGTTGGCCAGTGTCAGGAGAGTTGACAAAAACTGACACACGGACAGTGTCATAGGAGAAAGAAAAGAAAAAAAGGGGTAAACACGTCCGCGCGACGAACTAGTAGAACGTGCTAGAAGTAAGCGAGATACAAACCTGCAGAAAGTGAGATTGGGCTTCCAGAGGTCGCAGTGATAAGGAGCTAGTGATTCAGAGCCGCTATCACGCCGCGGGTCTTGCACCACACGCGTCAAAACGACCAAGTCCTGACTTGAAAAAGAACAACTTGCTCGATTGCCATCAAGTTGTTGTTATTAATAATTTTTTTTTCGTTGTTTTGGAAAGTCGACTAGGAAATATGTGTGAGAATCAGCCCTAGTGTCCTGATAATAAATTCCGAAGCGGGAGGCGTGATGACAGTTCGATGCATGTGTCGTCTTCTAATCAGAAACAATTCAAGAGACTTCAAAAACAAAATTGACTTAGGACATTTTGCTGAACACAATGATGTAATGCGGGCATCCTTACTCCCCGGCGCAGCAAGTAAATAAAACAGGAAGGGACAGAAAAAAAGGCGACGCGAGTCGACGGCCTGATGGCCTTGCGTGATACGACCCTTTTAAAGCGTTTTAAAGCTACAAAGTTTTGTCGCCGAGATAGTGAAGCGGTCGAAACATACATTTCGTGATGTACTCGTGTAACTTCTTGCCAAGCAACGAACGCAGAGTGCCACCACGACCTACTGACCAATTTCGAAAAACAAATGATTCGAAGGCTTTTATTTCGTGAATGGAAAAGTTTTTTTTTTTTTCTTTCCAGTGGTGTCGATGCAAGACGACGCGCAGTAGTTTGCGGATATTTGTATTTTGGAGCCACGCACCGGCTCGCTTATCAGGCACACTGATAAGGCGCTTTGTAGGGGGCAAGGCCGGCGGCAAGGCGACACGGCCCACTGTGCGCCGGCACTGCCAAACGCAGCGGTGCTCCAAGCCAAGGACATTTCTCTTTGGCATTATCCTCGTCTCGCCGACACTACAAATGTCGTCCTTCTCGTTCTTTATTTTCACCGATCCTCACTTTTCCTTGCGAGCGACTCTGTAGACTGCTGTCCATTTTTCCCGACTGCGCGAGGAATGCGGCATCGTCCTTTTTAGAGCGGTTTCCGTCATTGTGTGTGTGTTGTGTGTGTGTGTGTATAAGTGTGTGAGTGTGAGTGCGTGTTGCTGCACTCCGTCATACGAAATGGAATTTTTCTTTGGACGGCAGCGCCGCACGCATTTCGTAAACTTTACAACCCCTGGGGCGGGCACGAAAAAAAAGGGGCAAAAAAACAAAAAAGAACGGGAGCTGCATGTGTGGCATTCATCTGGTCAATTTGAAAGAAGAAGAAGAAGAAGAAGAAGAAGAAGAAGAAGAAGAAGAAGAAGAAGAAGAAGAAGAAGAAGAAGAAGAAGAAGTTGAATGGGTAGCTTGGCGCTGCGTTGGCATTGCGTCCTAATGCGGCAACTAGAGGCTCGTTTCGGATTCAGCCGGAGCACTGCCGCCCTGATAGCGCATCGCGCATGGGCTGGGCTCGGCCACCGCTCGGTGTCCTTCCCTGTCACTCAGCCTAAACAAACAAAAATTTATTGCTGTTTTGTTGTTGTCATTGTTTCTTTTTCGGCGGGGGGGGGGAGTAAATGAAGACGCACGCAAGATATGAGCTGTCACTAATTTTTATTCTACAAATAAACCACAATTTTTAAAAATAAATGAATTTGGGTGTTTATTTTCGTTGTAGATTATCTTTTTTTGCTTCTGCTTAGTCTACTCACTCAGGGGTATCGTAGAGCCCAGGCGTTGGCGCACGAGCAGCCTCAGGTGAGCACCGATGGTGAGTATCGAGCAGGGTTCGCGGTTCGCGCCGCCTCGCCGCCTTGCCTCGCCCCGACCTGGCCCAACAGGTCTGTTTCTGATAGCAGGCCGCGGTTCCGCGCTCGCGTGCGTTGGGCGTGCGTGGAGCGTGCGTGGGGCGTGCGTGGGGCGTGCGTGGGGCGTGCGTGCCTTGCGGCGCAGATACGAAGGTACCTGTGACGCGCTTTCCGGGTAAGCGGCAGACAGGAAGCGGCAGGCATGCCACCTGTTGATGACGTCATTTAGACCATTTTCGCTTTTTCCACTGCTCACCGACACACTACCACATACATACAGACAGACAGACAAAAATTACCACACATGCACATACATACACACACACATACACACACACGAGAGCGCTTTGCGCGTTGCCTACCTTGTAATGCGCGATGCTTTCGATAACACACCCCGCTGGCCGACGAGCCATATACCTCTGTCCTGCAGACACCCTTGCCGAGCAGCGATCGCAGATACCCTCCCAAGTTTATGTGCAACGAAAACGTGATTTACTTTGTTTTTTTTTTAACAACCAGCGGAGGACTCACACCAGTAAGTACAGCGCACAGGAATAAAAAAAAAGAAAGAATCGCTGCGTTACGTCATATGGGGTGACGAATAATGGGACTGATTGGCTACCTCCTCTCTGTGTGTGTGTGTGTGTGTGTGTGTGTGTGAACACACACACACACGCGCGCGCCCGATTCTTAGAAACACGCTTGGCAGATACACTCACGGCAGGTCAGTCGTGTGATCATCACCTGATAGCATCGGACAGACAGAGAGATAGCCAGACACACAGACAGACAGACAGACAGACAGACAGACAGACAGGCCCAGCAGACGGACGGACGGCCAGGCGGCGCTGCTAGACAGAGCGGCGGCATGGTGCTATCCTTGTCACTCTTCGGGACTTTGGCTCGGCGGAAAACTACCAATCGCATGCAGGACGCGGGTGTAGCTCATGACAGGCTACTACTTACTCACCTTGCTCCTCGCCTGAGTGCCGAATCCACCAATTTTAAAACAGTGTTCCCTCGCAGTGGGACTGCCACTAAACAAGAAAGAGGTTTTTTTTTCCAGTTTTAAATTTTCATTTTTAAATTTTTTTTTTATTTATTTTTTCATTTTTATTTTATTTTTTTTTTATTTTGGTGAGTCGCTGTGGTGGGTATAGTTCGCGGGGCGTGGCTTCTCTCTCTCTGGTTCGCAGCTCGTCCACAATTATCGTCCCGCGGCTCATGCATATGGAAGATGGCTGTAATATCTCCGCGACGTTGGAACAGTTTCGGAGCGTTTAACAGTCGGAGGTGGAATACGATTCAGGACCGAAGACCGGCCGGGGCCTGGTCTGGTCGTCGTTTTCATTGCCCCGTCCTCCAGCGAAACGCACACTAGCACGGGGGCCGCGTGACGAGATTAGGATGTTGGTTCCGCCACTGTGTTGCTCTACTTCGGCCAGCGCGACTACCTGCGTTGGACCACCCCTTCGGCAAACAGCGCGAGGTTATCGGCAAGTGACAGAGACCGAGCTTCGGAGAAGAGAGCACCATTTTCACTCCCTTTATCAGCGGTGATAAGAAGGTGCCGCGGTAGGCCACCAGGACACCGCACCATCTGTGCAGCCGGACCAGGGGTCGTCCTTAAAGGCAGGCCGTTGGGAGAGCAACGCATTGGTGGGGTCACACGATCGGTTCGAGTCCCATTTACCGACTCTGGAGATCAAAACGAGTCCGGGATTTCGACCGCACCTCCACCGGACTTCTGGTCCACTGTGCGCCGGCCAGGTCCCGGGAACCGCTGCTGCTCACATTATTCGGCTCCATTCGCGCCTTCCGTGAGGTGGCCGCCGATGACGCCGCGATTGCAACGCGTCACGGGCCCACTGTGTCGGGTCCACTGTGTCGAGCCCACTCGGCGCGAAGCGATCAGCGATAACGAAATGCCACACTTCCACCGACACCGCACCGCGTATCATTTTCCTGTCTTCCGATCGCAAAGAGACTAAACGCCCTAACCTCTCATTGCGTCTCCCTCGCACCTCTGTCTCTCTCTGTGTTTATGGGCGTGCCCGTGATTATCTTCCCGCATCTCTCTCTCTCTCTCTCTCTCTCTCTCTCTCTCTCTCTCTCTCTCTCTCTCTCTCTCTCTCTCTCTCTTTCTCTCTCTCTCTCTCTCTCTCTCTCTCTCTCTCTCTCTCTCCTCTCTCTCTCTCTCTCTCTCTCTCTCTCTCTCTCTCTCTCTCTCTCCTCTCTCTCTCTCTCTCTCACACACACACACACACACGCGCATTCGCAAATGCAAACTGACACACACATGCACCACAAAATGCACACGCACGAACACCGACACACAGCCAGCCACACACACACACACACACACACACACACACACACACACACACACACACACACACGCACACGCATAGAGGTAAGGCGCAATATTCATTAGCCGTGTTAATTCGTGTCGTGATGGATGAGTGGTTCGGTTGTGCGTGCCTTTGGCGTGCTTTGGCGTGCGTCCCTGCTGCAGCCGCGTCGGATGGGCTGCCTACCCTGCAGGCGTGCCTAGTGCACTGCGATCGCCGTTCTTGTTGTTGTTGTTGTTGTTGTTGTTAGCTGGCTTCGTGCGACTTTCGGCGGAAGACTTTTCCGACTCGCGTGTGGTCCGCCAAAACGGAACGGAGGGCGAGGGCGACGTGCCGCGGCCTTTAATAGTTTATCATATCGCATTTAACATCACGAACAGTTTCACGTCATCAATTATGTTTTAGTTCGTCTGTCGGTGCGCGCGGCCCAGGCGGCTCGCGTGACCGGGCCTACGAGGATATGAGAGAGAGAGAGAGAGAGAGAGAGAGAGAGAGAGAGAGAGAGAGAGAGAGAGAGAGAGGGAGAGAGAGAGAGAGAGAGAGAGAGAGAGACAATTTTTAGTTGCTTCTGACCGTATATAGGGCACTCAATAGTCGGTTACGAAAAAACTTAGTGGCACGGCAGAGGCGCGGTAGAAGTTAGTGCGTTTCGTTTATTTGACGCGACGAGTTGCGGCCGTGCGTTTGGGAGCCGCAGTGATTTAAACGCCTCGATAAAAATCACTTCTTTTCCCCTGAACGATTTAGAAACCTACTCGCAAAACCCAGCCACGACCAATGGCCCCAGCAGGCGGTGGGTGACGTCATTTTTACACTCTTCATATGCAAAATAAACAGTACAACTCTTCCTTTTTTTTTATGTTTTTTTTTTTTTTTTAAAAAGGAGAACGTGACTGATGAAGTTGTTCTACTGTTTCATGCCGGTACTCCTTAAACCCGTCTCCGTCAGCCGCCGTCTGAGGTTTGACCGCGCCTCGTAAAAGAAGCGGCAGAGCGCTTTTTACTGCGAAAGGGTATCGCCGCGCTGTCCTTGCAACTAAAACAAACTGTTATTGCCGAGTCAAGTCTGATTCGGCCCGGGTGACCCGGCCACACACAAAGAATTATTTTTTATTTTTTTTTTTATTTTTTTTTAGAAAAAATTTGTTTTGTGATAATGCTTATCTTCAGTAACTTTTAAAAATTTCTTGATTATATATTTTTTTTGTGGGTACTTCTTGCTGGTTCCCTAATGGTGCCGATTACTGCCTTTCGGTGAATTCCTCTAATTGCTTGCGCGGCTATCTGTGCCGCCGGACACATCCGGTGCGCTAATCGTAGCGCGTTATTAAGAGATCGCGTGGCAGGTGCCGCTGGTCATTCCCCGTTTCAAATCCGACCAATCAGAGCCCAGGCTGTCGCCTGCTCGGGGTGGCTTGAGATTTTCTTTTAATGGGGTCACGGGGTTCGTCGTCACGGGGAGCAAGGCGATGCACAGTGGGTCAGAAGACCGTTGAGGCGGACAAAATTCTACACTCGTTTTCAGCTCCAGAGTCTCTGAATGAGACTCGAATCGAATGTGAGACCCCATCAATGGATTCCTCGTTTGGAGAGCAATCGATTGGTGGGGTCACACGTTCGATTCGAGTCCCATTTAGCGTCACTAGAGCTGAAAATGCGTCTAGAATTTCGGCCGTCCCAACGGTCTTCTGACCCACTGTGTCGAGGCCGACCTGGTCGGATCACCGTCGAAAAGAAGACGCGTGTCATCTTGAAGGACGGGGTCACGCTCGGATACATTCGCAAAAGGAAATTGTGGTCTCTGAGCGAAACAGTTTGAGCTGTAACGCTAGCGTGCCTGTCTGCCAGCTCATTGTTTCTGAGTCGCCGAGCTGTTGTTATCTGTGTCGCAGGCTTCGCGGCTTCGCAGCTCCGCGGGCGGGGCGGTGTGATCGCGCCTCCCGATCTAGGTGTCGAGAGGTGTGAAAATGTGAAATATGACACCGGGGTGTTTTAAATGCCCTTTACGGCGCGAGCCCCGATGGGGTGCGGTGTCCCTCATCAGCCCCACCGCCACTATAAATAACTCTGCGTGTTCCTGTGGCGCGGAACGCCCGCCATTGCACGGCGACAGGGACGCCAAAAAACGGCCAAAGGACGCCACTTTCACCCACTAAAATGTCTCTCCTTTTTTTTTTTTTTTTTTTTTTTTTTTTTTTGCCGGTTGGATGAACAGTTTTGTGCACGAAATCTTTGAGACAAAGTCGTCACTAACTGAAAAATTTCTTGCACAGCCAACTGGTCACAATTTCGAAATCAGATTACGCAATGCACTAAATTTGCGTACCCAGTAGTTGGTAATTTTTCGATGGACGTTTAGTACTGGCAGAACGTCAGTAGTTAACTTTGAAAACAGCGCTCCCTTCAGCATCGGCGATCCGCCATGTTTGTGAAGCGAGCTGGACGGGCGATAAACAACGACGGCTTAATTACCAACTATCGCTGCAATCACATCAAGGCACCGCGCCGGGGTGGCGACCAAACGGCACCATTTCGCCCGGCCGTTGGAGGCGGCCATCGTGCTGGGAAGGAGTACCTCATTCTGGTGGAGGTCGGCTGATGAAGTGATTTTGCCTTTGAAAAAAGAGTTGGTCGGCCTGCAGCGCGCTGATACGCAAAGCGGGAAGGCAAGGCTGGACACTGGAAGGCAGGCTGGCTTGCCGACCGGCGCGTTTCGGAGCAGATCTAGCGGAAAGCTTGTTAGTGAGCGTGCGTGCGACAGCCGCGAACGCACCCGGCTCGGCTCGGCTCGGCTCGGCTCGGCTCGGCTCAGCTCGGCTCGGCTCGGCTCGGCTCGGCTCGGCTCGGCTCGGCTCGGCTCGGCTCGGCTTGCCTCGGCTCCGGTCACTTAGATCGCTGGCCTTTAGGCTGGGCCTCTAGGCCTCAGGGCGTGCAGTCTGCCAGCGTTTTACACCCGTCAAAAAGCGAGGCAGGTGCTAAAAGCCACGCGCGTCTC
>CM060102.1:5299850-5387350 GCA_030522485.1 Stenchaetothrips biformis | reverse complement strand
GTCAGGGAGCGATTAGTGACAGATTATTACTCCGGTTTGTTTGAGCAGCAGAAAGGGGAAGGGGAGGGGGTGTTGTGGGAGGGAGGGGGGGGGACAAGACACTCACGGGTGAAGCGGTCGGCCCGCCCGTAATCTCGCAGGCCTACAGGACAAGTAGGGGATTCAGACAAAGCCACCTGGGGCCGCCGAGGAATAGACACGCTGTGTTTTCAATTACGTCACGTGTATTTGCGCGTTAAAGGCGGCGAATACCCTCACCCCGGGTTCAAATCCCCGCTGCCGCTCACGTCGTGTTTATTCACGCACCCGCGCGCGCACCCCCCCCCCCCCCCCCCGGCCCCCACACATCCCCCCCCCCCCGCCCCCAACCACAGTTGCGAATATGCTGCTTTATCTGTAACGGGATGCTTAGTGGCCTGGCCGGCGTGGGTAGGGGACCGGGGCAAAGAAACAAAACGGGTTACAGAAAAGAAGACAAAAAAAAATAACGGAGAGGGGGAAAAAAATGGGAAAAAAAAATGAGGGAAGGGTTGTGCCGCGAGAGATGGGGCGACATTTTGTTGTTTCGGTTGCGCGCTCCGTCCTGCTCTTGGTTGCGTAACTAAACAAAAACACCGTAGGCCAACAGAAGGACAGGTAAGTGAGAGAAACAAGGGGGATGTGGCACACGCGCGCGCGCGCACCACACACTCACACACGCTCACACACACGAACACTCACAACACACGCGCTGACTCTGCGGTCCGTGAGAATTGTGAGTGGTGTATGCGCCACTATTCCCTATTCAAATTTCCTTATTCAAAAGGGAAAGGAGTGCGGGATGCCAACTGTTGCGGGCTATGCGGGCCGAGGGCGTGGACATCCCCGAATGGTGGCTAGGGCTGCTGGGGCACCGGGGAGAAGAATTACGTTCCCCGAGCCTCTCTCGCACTCTCGCTCTCTCTCGCTCTCTCTCTCTCTCACTCTCTCACTCTCTCTCTCCCTCTCTCTCTCTCATCTCTCACACTCTTCACTCTCTCTCTCTCTCCACCTCGTTCAGCGAAAAGACGCAATCATGGTAACATGACTCACTCATGGCGCCTGCCCGGCCGTCGGGTAGACAACCGTCTCCACCATCGTGCGAGTGTGTTGCCAACCTCACAGGCGCTCCACGCAAATGCTACTTCCCAAAGGGGAAACTACTCAAAATATTGTGTACTTTTTTTAAAAACAAAAAATCTTGATTTATTATTGAATTTTGTTATGAAAATTTTTTGGTGTTTTGGGAAACGGTGTTCCCGGCCGCTGGCTATCCGTGTTTATTAAAAAGAAATTTAAAAAAAGGAACTCTACACCCCCTCCCCAGTCTTAATGTGGAGTCCTCCTGCTTTTACTTCGGTGTTCGGTATGGGAACCGGTGCTAACAGTTAACTGGGGTTAAATCCTATCCAGCGACTTCGATATCGTACGCCTGGGGACCCATTAGGTGACCCGAGCCGCCGACACGGCCCAACATGGGCAGAGTTTAAGAGTAAGGCAGAGACGATAGAGAGACAGAGAAAGAAAGAAAGATAGAGTAGTTTTGGGAGCATTTTGTTTGCGCATGCCAGGTCGTATACCCATATGGTACACCCCCAGTCCGGCGCTCCCAGACCCGAACATGCAGTCAGTTGGCCAGCCTTCAAATGACTTAATCAACTCCAACCGACGAATCGTAATGGGGACCCACTCGCGACCCCCCCCACCCCACGCCCCCCCCGGCCCCGCCCCCCGCCGACCCGCCCCCCCCCCCAGCCCGCGCCGTCCCCCCCGCCCCCCTCCCGCCCCCCCAATGTTCGAGTGTCTGGCTCGATCGGGGATCGTAAACCAGTGCAGAGGCCAATCCGCCGAAGCGGACTGCTATTTTGACAACCCGATGTAGTCTGGCCCGTCAAAGGCGACCTTGACCACTACACCCATCCTGACTTGCCACGTCTGCCGAGTGTTATGGACGACGGGTTTTATGAGATCGCAGTGGGCGGAAGCCACTCGAAAAATGAAAGGAGGAATATCGGGATACGAACCCCGGACCTTTACGGTCGGGTGATCGATGCCTCTACCACTCTCAGCCACCACGGCCCCGTGTGAAAATGGAAAGAGATCCGGCCCCAGCCCTGTGGCCAAAGGGCATCGCCTAACGAAGGCCCTGGAACAACGGCCGCGGACTTTCCGTAAAGTGCTACGAAACGTTTGAACTTTTTCATGAGATTCCGGACAGCCCGAAAAATTGTACAGAACGGCACGGGCTGATTTAAGTCCCGAAGGCCCTTCCCGAAATCGACCAGATTCAGTTCCGGAATTATTCCGAAAGACGAGACAGTGCACCCCTTCCCCTCCCCTCCCCCCGATTGCCCCCTACCCCTCCCCTCCCTCCCGAATGCCCCCTACCCCTCCCCCCTCCCGAATGCCCCCTACCCCAACCCCCCTTCCTGCATCCCCATCCCTCCTTGCAGGCTAGGTAATAAAATAGTTGATCGAACGACGATGCTTTATGTTGGATAAAAGTTCCTGTTGCAAGTAAAAGTTCAACTAAGCTTATCATCTCAAAATCAACCCAAACCTTGGTTGTGACAACTAACTTTTATCAGCGTGCACACTTGTGTACACGCGCCGGGTAGGTTGTACTTCTAAAGGAAGTTGGCAAGGCGTCGTTCGTCACGGAAAAAGAAACGTCACAAAGTACAAATTTCAGATTCGTGAAGCCAGACGTGTAAAATAATATCCGGTGAAAGCACTTTGGGGACGAGTGTGAACGGAGAGAGGCGAATAAATTAATACACCTCCCGCCCTCTCACCGCCCGTCCCTTTAGTTTTGGGAGATGCACACAGCAAGCGGGGAGTCAGAAGCGTCCTGAACGGTCATCAGCAGAAACAGTTGAATCTAGACCACACTTCTTTCCGTCCAACTTCCTCGTTCCCAGCACCAAGCTGCAGCGCGTGGAGACGATATGACTTCAGCGCGCCGAGAGAGTGGACACTGACGCAGGCAACTCGCGATGCGTGCACCTCGGAGGACAGCTGCAAACTGACGTTTTGCCTGCCGAGGCGGCTAAAACTTTCCGAGTTGCCGGCGGATTAACGCCTCCCCTCCTCGACGAGCCAATCAGAGAGCGCCTCTTGTCAGCCTGGCCAGCGGGACTTTCCGCGTATGCACCGGCTGGGACAGTCCGCCCTTCTGGGCCCGCTGCAGACCGGACTCAGCCGGACAAGTCCGAGACCGACTAGATCGCTTTCGGGACTGAAGCAAGTCGACGGGCTTCGCAAGGGGCAGTCCGAGTGAACCCGATAGCACGGGCAAAATTTGGAGTGACCCGCGATTCCATTCGGTGATCGGACTAATTCCAGAACAACCGGATGGAGTCGGGGTGATTCCGGGCATGCCCTGTTCGGATCTTTCCGGGCTCGGGCTAAATCAGGAACCTAGCTGGGCATAATTAGGAACAGCCCGGGGGAGTTCGGACTCACTCGGAACATGTTTGGAGTTGATTCAGGACTATTCATTTTTACACGGGGCTCATGTATGACGCCGAATCAAAGCGGCACCTTGACGTGACAATGATCAGCGGTCAGAGAAAAAACGTTGTGAAGTAATAAGATTTGAACCGCCGATTCTCGCACCGGAAACCGACGCATCGAACACATACCTCCAGACGCCAAGGCAGATAGATGGACACAGCGCAATTGCTGAGGCCTTGAAGCCGTTTTGAAGCACATGGGGAGGGCAGTGGAAAAAAATAATAAATGTTGGGTCGGTCCTGGAAAGACAATATTCGCAATTTTTTCCTACAAAACTTCAAATTTTTTCATATTTTCAATAAAAATTTTCAAAAATATTGATTTTTTTTTTTTAATTTAATTACTTGGTGTACATAGCTTTTTGGCCAGATATTTCCTCCCCTCGAGGACTTCCGCCCCCCGTTTTCGCCACTGCGGTCGCGCCTACACGAAAAGCATCTCTCGCAGTTTTAATCTGCGCTCACGCGCCCGGCCCTAGCTAATCCGGCCGGACGCTCAGCATGATCCTGCGTGACCTTGACCCCAGTTTCGTTTGAACCTTGCCGAGGCCTAAGCTCTCCTGTCCATTTGGGCAGTGCCGCCTCACGCACTCGCAGACTGGAAGGGCTGGCGCTGGCCGTTGCCAAAACTTCTTATCGATATTTCATCGCGACGACGAAGGTCTCGGCAGTGCGTGTGGAGGAGTTGGTCAAGGTCCGTCTGCCTCCCCCGAGCGGTGCAACCCTGCCAGCCACACCCTCTGGGTCAATTGGGCTCAAAGAGTGCCTGGACGTGGGAAATCTGGGCAGCATGAACGACCACCGCCTCCCCGCCCCTGGCTGCCCTGGCCATCGGGGTGCTCTTGATTTAGGAGCAGACCTGCCCGGCCAGCCCGACGTGCGCGGACTGCGGATGGCGGCACGGAGCCGCCGAGGCCGGCGCGCCACAGTGGGCCGGAAGACCGGTGGAGGCGGCCGAAACTCGAGACGCGTTTTGAGCTCCAGAGTCGCTAAATGGGACTCGAACCGAACGAGTGACCCCACCAGTGGATGGCTCTCCGCGGGGAAAGAATCCACTGGTGAGGTCACGAGTTCGGTTCGAGTCCTTTTCAGCGACTCTGCAGCTCAATACGCGTTTAGAGTTTTGGTCGCACCGTTCTTCCGGCCCACTGTGCGCCCCGGCTGGAGGGTGGGTGTTTCCGGCCTGCACTGGAGCACAGTACCTTCACCCACAGAAGGGTATATGTCCACACGCCATGCGTGTGCACCGTGGAAAACACTGACTGAAGTCGATGCTGCGACAGAATTATTCAAAACCTTGTAAACTTTTGAGGGTTGTGTTGTTGACAGGGTGGAGCGGCGCTCAGAACGCCCCCCTCATCTCGCTCGGGACGTGCGCGAACATAACGCCAATCCAGGAGGGGGCGGTGACGTCACCACCAGGCCGACCAACAATGCAAAAACCAAACAACGGCGGAAACCAAACAACGGCGGAAAGAAGAAGAGCGACAGGGAGGCCCGGAATTACAGCAGCTTCGTTATGAGGGGAAACCGCAACGCAGATTTACTCCGCGAGGCAATATTCGTTTTCCCGGCGCTTTTTCCACTTTCCCCGTATGAACTGCCGCACCACGCGAGGCCTTCCCAAGAGCTTTCCCTCCGCGAAGTGCGCGCCCCGCCTCCCCAGAGGCACGTGCAGGCCGTGAGGGTAGTGCTGCTGGTGCACGAGGCAGGGAGGTGCAAATCCTTTGGCTCCATAGCCCACGCTGGGAGATCAGCGCGGCGGCGTGAGGTGGCCGTCCTTGGTCCTTGGTCCTTCGCGAGGCCCTGCCGCGAAGGGACGGTCCTCCCTGCCCTTGTTTCAGGCAATTAGAAAGACATTTTTGTGAGTTTTTAAATTGATTTTCTTCGCGGCGTCTAAGCGGCGAGTGCCCTAGGCCTCACCGCGCCCGTTTAAGACCCCCCCCCCTCTCACCATTTTCCCTTGCTCCCTTTTCATTAGCACAGAATCTTGATGATGATGATGATCAATTGGAGGAATTGCTTTACACCCCCCTCCTAAATTGCGGAAAATCTCCGCGCCTGCTTTTTATACCCGCACTTTTTGTTCCTTCAGAGGGCATAAACATACCAACGCCCTTTCCCAGCTTCGCCGCTTAATTTAGGAAAAGGGTCATGTCTTAATTATTTTTTGCCTTCCTTTCTCTCCGTCCCTTTAAGCGCCTCATTCGTGCGGGGTGCGGCGGTGGGGAGGGGAGGGGGAAGGGCCCCGGGGGTCGGCATGCCATGAACCGCGTATTGTTTTCATAAACTTGTATGAAAAGCCCACCACTATTCCTTTTCGCGTGGAAAAGCTCTCCCGTTAAGGTCAGCGCGCCGTGGTTAGCGCTGCGCCAACAAAGGCGAAACAAAAACAACGTCGCCGCCGGCGGGACTCGAACCCGGGCCGCGCAGAGGTCAGTCATGTTTTCATTCATTCTCTCTCTCTCTCTCTCTCTCTCTCTCTCTCTCTCTCTCTCTCTCTCTCTCTCTCTCTCTCTCTCTCTCTCTCTCTTTTGCTGCGGGTGGCAGACTGTTCTGTTCAAAGAATTGGCTTCTGGCGCTGTAGCTGGTGTATACTTTGTGTGCGTGAGGAGAGGATGCTCTCCTTCACGCCTCTCTGTGGTGTGTGTGTGTGTGTGTGTGTGTGTGTGTGAGTGTGTGTGTGTGTGTGTGTGCGCGACAGAAGGGATGAATCCTCGAGGGGGCCGGCCGTGCAGGTCATCGTGGCGGCGTGGCGGCGTGGCGGCGGCGCGGCCAACATGTTGCAAATTCCAGACAAAAAGCATGTCAGCAAGGGGTGGAGCCAGCAGGCGACGCTGGCGCTGTCTCCCTCTCTCGCCGCAGCCCGGGCCGGCCCGTGAGTGCGAGAGAGACGCAGCGACCGGGTTCAGCCCCGGAGAGGAAATCCGTCGCCGAGCCAAGCAGAGCCAAGCAGAGCAAATCCAGCGGGAGGGGGTGACAACGCTGCACCCTGATGTCCCCTGATGCCGCTGTGGCTGCCTGCGTTGCTGGCGGCCTGCCTGCCTGCCTGCCTGCCTTAGTACACGGCCCGGGACCTGACAGGACACATCCCCCTACACCTTCGGCAAGCTGTTACACGCTCACGTTTGGATGGGCCTCCCGAATCAACCAAGCCGGCGGCCTGCTGAGCCTCACCGTGTGCCTCACTGCCTCTGATTGACCTAAACGAATTACCGCCCTTGGAAGCGCGCGTGCCTCTCACTTGCGACCTCACGGTCGCCACCTGAATGGAGCGGTCCGGATCCGCGTGGACGGGGAGGCTCAGTCTGCCATGGTTGAGAGGATTAGGGCGACGCGAGGCAAGGCCAGTGCGAACGGTCTCAGAGACACCTGGCGACAGACAGGAGACAAATCGCCGTACTATTCGTGCATTTCTCTGCTCCGCAAGATTTTCTAACTGGCCACAAGACTTATTTTTTTGAAGCTGGCCTAAGAATGACTGCATGTTCGGGTCTGGGAGCGCCGGACAGCGGGGGTACCACTGCGGGTACCATGACCAGCCCGCGCAAACAAAAGCTCACAAAACTACTCTCTGTCTCTCCCTCTTTAACTCTCTGTCTCTCTGTCCTCTCTCTTCGACGGACTCAAAACGCAGCACCGAAGGTGTGAGAGGCGGTGGGCGGTCACGACGACCCTTCGTGTCCAGCCTGCTCCGCCCCGCCCCGCCCCGCCCCGCCACTGCACATGCGCACTCGGCCCCACCCGGATAATGCGGATTGATTGCAAACGAGCAGGCATCGCAGGGCATCGCGTGATGAAGGTACAGTGGGGTGGCGTTGGTTGGGCGGCCGTGGAGCAGTGGCGGATCCAGAGTCGGCCCAAGGGAGGGGCAACGTAGCATTTTATTGCCTGCTTACAGGGGCAAAGTGTTGCCTTTTGCCTACTTTTCAGGCGGTTATCTAGGGCCCAAGGGGGGGGGGGCAATTGTCCTTTTGCCCCCCTCTGGATCCGCGCTTGGCATGAAGCGATGTCACCGTCGCCACCGTCACCGCCATGTACGCCGCCCCGCGTCCCTGCGTCCTCCAAGACCGCCGCGTGTCCGGTCGCCGGCGTCACAATGGCTCCGCGTCGGACGCGTCAACGTCCATTCACGAGGCGGCATGGTTGACGGGCAGCTACTGCTGCTCCGCAACCACCGACCGCCGCCGCCATGCCCTCCGCACTCAGGGACCGCCGGACCACCGCATGACCACCGCGCCGGGCCGGCCGCAACCATTTGTACTACCACGACGGCATTAGCAGCTACACCACAATGGCCCATGGCACATGTCATTCCGGCGTGCGCCTTGGACACACACACACACACACACACACACACACACACACACACACACACACACATCCACTCGCCGTGGGCACCACAAAGCTGTGTGTGCACTAGGGCCCCGGTGGTTGATCGATGCTGGGCCCCCCTGGGGGCAGCGGGTAGCGGCCTCCATGACGCGCGCTCTGCGGGGTCGGGTCACAGCCCTGGCGTCTGCTCTGCCTGCCGAAGGAAAACACGCGGAGGCGGCGGGTCGTTTATAAATTACGTGAGTGTCAAACTGGGTTGGTGCCTGATGGCGACCGCAAGTCGCGCCGTGCACTCGTCTCTGTCGCTCTCGTTCGATTGACGAGACGCGACGCGGCGCCGCTGCTGCCCGGCAGGGTCGACGCCTTGGCGTAACGTGGCGCAATAATCCGCAAAGCGCTGGCCGAGGTCGTTAAGTGGATCATCACGATGGGTCGCCTCGTGATGACGGCGGCGTCGGCGCCTGCTGGCGAGTCACCGGCCCCCGGGTTCGAATCCCCGCATATTTATTTTTGCTTTTCCGCCGAATTCGCTCCCGGCCGGCCCGACGACGGGCCTCTGGGCGTGGCACCTCTGTCGCGAGCTTCAAACGACATCATCGCCAAGTCCTACTGTTTACACTTGTTTATTTATTTTCAGTGCCCCCTCCCCTTCCCTGTGGTCCCCGCACCCAGCGAGGGAGAGCGAATGAGACACGACTGGGAGGGTGCTGAGTCACTGTAACACCTCCAGGCAACTCTCTCTCTCTCTCTCTCTCTCTCTCTCTCTCTCTCTCTCTCTCTCTCTCTCTCTCTCTCTCTCTCTCTCTCTCTCTCTCTCTCTCTCTCTCTCTCTCAGGCAGATAAGAAAATTATCACTGCAAAACTTGACAATATTGTTACAAAAAAAATAAATCAATACATTTTCTTGAAGAAGGGGACCAAAACAGGACAAAGTTGCCACCTTCCCCAGTGCAAGGGCGGGAAGAGCGTCTGAATCAGCCGGTCAGTCACGCGTTCGAAAGGGCGGCGCGAAATACAAATTGGACAACTTCGGAGACACGAAGGACAAAGCCAGAGTTCGGAGATAATGCCCGCACGCGGTGCACTTTTGTGATCTGCCATTTCTCATTCCTTTTTCCCTCCTTTTCCGTGAATATTTTAGCGACGGTGGCGACCCCGGCATGTCCTTTGCGCCTTTCTGCATTAAGGACCTCTCGGGAGACCCTTCCGCCCTCCTCCTCCTCCCTCCTAACAAGAGCGATGGAGGTCCGGGCGCCCTGCAGGGGGAGAGGGAGAGGGGGCGATCATGAGGTTATTTGTCAATTAATTACAGGTCACGTGGTCTTGGCCGGCAGATTTTTCCGCAGCCTGGAAATCAGTTTCTTTCCCGCAGAGAAGCGCCAAGCGGCCCAGAGGGGCCGGCACTGCTTGGCATGCAGAGGGGCTGCACACAATTCAGTTAAAAGCAACTCAAACTCCGGCTCAAGTTTGCTCGATCGGGCGTGCCGTCTGGCAGAGGGGCTCGGGGGAGGAGCCCAGGTTGCATTTTAAAAAACCGCGCTGCACTTGTTTATTGACCGACTTTGGCGGTAAAAGTCGCCAGCATTCGGCTGGGCTAATCTACGCGAGCCCCCGCGGCGCACAGAGGGCCGGAAGACCGTTGAGGCGGCCAAAATATAAGACGCGTTTTGAGCTCCAGAGTCGCTACATGGGACTCGAATCGAACGTGTGACCCCACCAATGGATTCCTCGTTTGGAGAGCAATCCATTAGTGGGATCACACGTTCGATTCGAGTCCCATGTAGCGACTCTGGAGCCCAAAACGCGTTTAAAATTTCGGCCACCGCAACGGTCTTCTGGCCCACTGTGCCGCGGCGGGCGGGGCCCCATCGGCTGCACGAACGGAAATCGGAAAATGGGAACACTCACCCCACCCGCGTCGGGTGTTTTCGAGTCAGCGGGGCGGATCCCGTATGGGGAGACATAATTGAGCACCTGGGGTTAAAACCTGCGTTTACTCTCTCGGCCCGGGGTTCAAGTACCGGCGTCCTGCCCGATTTTTTTTCCTTCTTTCATTCACTGACACCACGTCAGTTTTACGTTTCTTGTTTCCTGTCGGATGAAAAAAAAACTGTGACTGGTTTCCTGCCTGGTCTCGGCAGCCCGTTGAATTGGTGATGAGAAAAACGCCAGACCATCGATTATGAGTCACAGGCAGCATTAGCCTTACCTCTCTTCTAACGGCAGCTTTGTTTTTCCTTTCTCCCTAACAACTAGCGATGCAAAATGCAACAGCGGGATGACATGTATTTTCGGTGGTTGGCTGCTCTGCGCGCATCGGGTTGTCTGCGCGGTCCCCGACGCTGCGTGTGTTGGTGCGGACTGTCCGGAATCATGATAATTTGATCAAAATAATCTAAGCGCGCGCGCGGAGGTGATTGAACCAAGACGACACTTAGTCTGAGTGGGAGTAAGGCCCCGGGGCCCGGCCCAGGCCCCGACGGGGGTCGCGCGGCGCACCGCCCTCCCCTGGCGACGGCAATAAGCACGACACAAGTGGGGGCCCCGCGGGGGGTAAGGCGAGGGGAGGGGGCGGGGGAATCCCTACGCGTTGGCAGCGCCGCGCAACCACCCAGCAACAATGTCGAGCCCTCCTGTTTGATAAAGTCACCCTGCGCCACCTGGAGGCAACCCCTGGAGTCAACCTGCAGTCAACCTGGAGTCAACCTGGAGTCAACCTGGAGCCCACCTGGAGTCAACCTGGAGCCCACCTGGAGTCAACCTGGAGTCAACCCGGAGTCAACCTGGAGCCCACCTGGAGTCAACCTGGACGCCGAGGGCGACTGGATCGACACCAAATGAAGTCGCAACCCCCCCTAGAGCGCGCTACCTGCAACGCTGGACTTATTTGGACGCGGTTCTATGTCCGTACATCCTGCTTGCCCGGACGGACGGGCGGTAAGACAGACAGACAGACAGACAGACAGACAGGCGGGCCGTGTGGAGTGCTGCAGTGAAAAGCGGAGGGGGAACGAGTCAACGCTCGGTGAAGGCCGGCCTGCGATACCGCGCTACTCACACACACACACACACACACACACTCACTCACACACACACACACACACTCAGAGTGTCACTATGGAAGCGAGAAGGGAGTATGAGCAGCCCAGTATACAGCAGGAGGGCAAGGGAGTACAGTCCATGTCGTTCACCGCGCGCCTCGAGCCAAAACAACAAAACGCCAGCTGCACCGGTGTAGTGGTTGGCGGCGCCAGAGCCAGAGAGGTGTTCGCAAAAGCGACTCCGAGCAAATTTTTTTCGCTTTCTCTCTCTCTCTCTCTCTCTCTCTCTCTCTCTCTCTCTCTCTCTCTCTCTCTCTCTCTCTCTCTCTCTCTCTCTCTCTCTCTCTCTCTCCCCGAACCGGAAAGCGCTGCGCTGTTTTCAATGCCGGGGAATTATTTGCGTAGACTCGAAGGCCCTGGAGGCCTGGAGGTAGGGAATGGGAGTGGGTGAGGATTTTCTGCGGCGCAACTTAATTGTAAACTTGGGTGTAAAATCAGCGCTGCGACTGGTGGCGCATTGATAGCGCAATGGATAGCGTAGCTGACAACAACACCGGAGATGGGTTCGACACCCGCACGGGGCGACTACTTTTACACCTGTTTCCGTTCTCTAAGTGAATACCACTGACTTAGGGGCGCCGACGTCACGATTTTTGAGGCCATGTTTCCTAGCATGGAGTTTTATCCCCCTTTTGCACTAAGCGACCCTGGAGCTCAAAACGCGTCTAGAGTTTTGTCCGCCTGCGCGGTCTTCTGGCCCACTGTGCGGCGGCCCGGCCCGGCCCGGCCGGCCGATGAGTGGTCGTTCACACCTGGCGCGGCTGCGCGGCGCACCGATGTCCCGCTGGGCCCGGCGGGACTGCGCGACGGAGACGACGGAGCGAGAGAGCGCTGCCACTCGCCGGGCTCACTGCTTATAATTTCCTTGCGTACGGCCTGCGTGCCGGGCTGTGGCGCGGCGGGACAAAAACAAAAATACAGCGTGTTACGAGAGAGCCTATCTCTCTCGCTCTCTCTCTCTCTCTCTCCCTCTCTCTCTCTCTCTCTCTCTCTCTCTCTCTCTCTCTCTCTCGGCTGCTCGTCCTATGCGTACAACACCCCCCCCCCCTTCCGAAAAAAAATCAAAAACAAAACGGGTCGGTAACTGCATGCAGGGATCCTGATTACTGGAAGGGTCTTCGACCGACTGCTGCGTGCACTGCAAGGGGCGTCCCTGCGGTGACGTTGCGCCGCCCCCGCGGTCGCGTTTTACGCAGCGCTCTGCTGACGGACTACCGCGAGTGCGAGAGAGACGCACAGTGGGTCAGAAGACCGCCGAGGCGGCCGGAACTCTCGTCGTGTTTTGAGCTCCAGAGTCGGTAAATGAGCCTCGAATCGAACGTGCGACCCCGCCAATGGATTGCTCTCCAAACGAGGAATCCATTGGTGGGGTCGCACGTTTGATTCGAGGCTCATTTACCGACTCTGGAAGCTGAAAACGCGTCCGGGTTTTTGGCCGCCTCAACGGTCTTCTGGCCCACTGTGCGACGGACGGACGGCTGGCGTTACGCCTAATCAGATCGGCATGGATCGCGGCGGGCATCTGTCTGCATGAAGGCCCCGCACCGCCATGACCCTGACCTTCCGACCAATGGCCTCGACCGGCCACCGCGCTGACCATCTGTCATGACCTCTGGCCTCGATGGCCGCTGTGGCGCCCCCCGTCCTACAGTGGGCCGGGCGACCGGTGGAGTCGGGCAAAATCCCGGACGCGTTTTGAGCTCCGGCGTCGCTAAATGGAACGTGAACCGAGCGTGTGACCCCACCAATGGATTGCTCTCCGACCGAGGAATCCATTGTTGGGGTCACACGTTCGGTTCGAGGCTACTCCGGAGCTCAGAACTCGCGAGTTCTGCGGTCGTTTGCGCCGGTCCTCTGGCCCACTGTATCGCGGGTGTTCCTCGGCGTTTGTTTCCACTGTTTTTCTTTCAATTTGCCATCGGTCCCGGTAGGCGTATGGCAGACAGGCCTTCTTCACCCGTCGAGGGGCCCATTATGCAAGGTCAGCTTTCGGTACCCGCCACGCATGTCAGCGCCTGGTTCTGGCTGGGCGGGGCGGGGCGGGGCGGGGCGGGGCGGGGCGAGATGCGGCGGGCGTAGCTGTAAACAGGTAGGCAGACGGCCCGCAGACAGGCGCGCGGGGCGGTACCCTCATTGAGGGGGGGGGGGACACACTGCACTCCCTTGCGTGCCCTGCCTGGCAGGCGGGGCACCTTCGTGGCTGCTTGCAACGTACACCGAAAAGTACTGCACCAGGTGCCCTACGTGTACGACAATCATAGTCCTCTCCGAATGGCGGTGAGTGTGTGAGCGCGTTTAAGCTCGACCAAGAGAACGACGATAAGAGAGGCTTCCGCTGCTGCTTTCAGTGGTTCCTGGTCCCTGCTTTAAACTACGTGCAGGAAAAAAAGGGGGGGGGGGAAATGCAGAATCCGTCCTTAATTTATTTATTAAGTCGCATCCTTTCGGGGATCAATCAACGTCGCTTAGGTAAAATACTTTTGGATTTTAAAAAAATATTTTTTTAGCTTTGTGCTTCTTTAAAAATATGCGCTATTATTCCACTTTTTTGCTTACATTGGAGCTTTACAGTGACTCAGCAGGTACCAGGACTTTCAGACACTTCCTTCGTTCGTGCGGTGCGGGCGACAGACGCACTGCGGGCAAGAAGTAGTCCGTACACTGGGTGCCACCACCGCGCTATGCAGTTCTTAACGTGGCATCCGACGTTTCCTTATTTATGTGCGGGCCCGTCCGGGCGTCCGTCCCAGACGAAGGAAGGGGTGGGGGGGGAGGGGGGATTAGCGCATGTTGTGGCCGTCCCTCCCCCCGCATTCTCAATTACACATTCATGGGCCGAGGATTGCCTGGTGCTCTACAAGAGAACGCAATTTTCGGCCGAGTCGGGTAACGCGCTCCGAATGTGGCACTCCTCACGTGGAGCCGGCCATGCCGTCGGGAGTTTAATCTTTCGCACGGGGAGGAAGGAACAGGCTCTTCGATTTGAGTTTCGAGATCCGTCCGTTTCCAACAACTCTTGAGGCGCCCACATATCTCTGAGGCGGTGGGTGTGAGGAGCAATGCGAACAGAGTGACTCCATTTCTAAATTTGATGCCCTTGTGATGTTTTCATACGCACATAACGCCTCTAGCGCTTACCGTTTCCAAAATGAACACAATTTTATTTTTTTAATTTTTTTTTTTTTTGCAGCGACTTTTTGATTGCGGGGCCGTTTTTTTATTCGTTAGCTCTCTGCTTAGGCCGGCGGTGAGCTGGAGGAGTTGAGGTACAAAAGGGGTGCAGAACCTCTCTCATCTCCGATCGGATGAGGTGGGAGGGAGATCACAGGGCCGATCCTCAGCGGAGTGCGAATGGAGTCCGACGCACAAACAGGAAGTTCGGCTCGGCTGGCCGGAGTCAGACGACCACCTTTACGGGGCTGGGGACCCTGGGGGGCCCCCTCCCCCTCGTTCAATTAATATTGGTGTTGGGGATCGCAAAAAGACTTGCGCTGTGCGCCAGAGCAGCAAACCGATGAAACATGCCACCACCGCACCTCTGATTTTGCAACTCGTATCTGCAACTATCGTGTTCGACTCGGTGGACTTAATCGACTTAATCGAACTTACACGAGGCGGCGCGCTCCGCCTTCCAGGAACTGGATTAAGCTAAGCTCTCTGCCTGCATCATTTGCATCAAATCCGTTTCAGTCAGGAACCTGCTTTTTTGCTGGCCCGCGGCGCCCCACGCTTATTCCAGCTCCAGCGCGGAGTACTTCCAGCACTTCCAGCACGCAGAGAAAAGTAAAGCGCCAGTTGTGTGGTGGTTGTTGCTGGAACGGCTGGAACGATGCCCAATGGAGGGAACTAAACTAATTTTCCTCTCTCGACAACGACCGAGCCGGGTACGGCTACGGCTGACCGGTGAGAGATGGTCTGCCTGATAGCGGAGCCAGCGCGACCGGACCTGTTGGAAAGGAGAGGGGGTTAGGTGAAGGGACTCTGCGCCGTCAAAACACACACACACACACACACACACACACACACACACACACACACACACACACACACACACAAGCGCGCGCGCGCAAACACACTTGCGTGTCTTGGACGTGCTGTGCAGGACGCCGCACCTGGACACAAAATATAATAAAACAATAATCGTAAAAATCCGTGGCGCCACTAGCGCGTTGGGGTAGGCCGGTGCGCAGCGTGGGCGTTGTGAACCGGGGGCGTGGGTGGGTGGCAGGCCTGCTGCTGGGCCCGCTGCAACGGCCGGAGGTTTTACTGCGGTCGTGTTGGTAGCGTGTCTCGTACCGATCCATCACAATCACGCGTAGGCAACCCAACTCGAACTTGAAGCGCTCCAAACCTCTCATGCATCATCTTTATTTCATGAAACTTGACATAACCGTTAAAAGCTAGTGCAAAAAAAAATCTTTCATAAACATTTTATTTTACTTCCTCAAAAATTACAATAATCGAAAAAATTCAATTTGTGAAGTGACGGCGGCGTCAGCTCCAACCCCTACCCGTCGAAGTGGTGCTGGGGAGGCAGGCCGGCCGGGGAGCAGGCTGCAAGGCTGCACTGCACGCAATTAATTCTCGAATGCAATGTCAGCGGGCCGCGTCTCAGCGGTGCGACAGCGCTCACTGCACAGCGTGTTACAAGAGAGCCTCTCTCTCTCTCTCTCTCTCTCTCTCTCTCTCTCTCTCTCTCTCTCTCTCTCTCTCTCTCTCTCGGCTGCTCGTCCTATGCATACAAATACGGGGTCGGCGGGTTGCGGCGGCCCCGCGGTGTGGACCGCCCCGCCCCGCCCCGCCCCGCCCCGCCACGCCCCGCCTTCACGAAAAACTTGCACGTAGCGCATCGGCGCCGCACCGCTCATGTAGTTTGTGTCGTCCTCCCCACCCCCTTCCGTACCCGCTCTCTCTCTCTCTCTCTCTCTCTCTCTCTCTCTCTCTCTCTCTCTCTCTCTCTCTCTCTCTCTCTCTCTCTCTCTCTCTCTCTCTCTCTCTCTCTCTGTCTCCTAATCGCCCTCCTTTTCATCCCATCAATTCTCCTTTTCCTGCTTCCTCCTTTTACTACTTGCACCCGCGAGGCGAGAAAACACCGCCGGCGCAGCGCCCTGCGCCTGCAGCGCGCGAGCTGCCCTGCAACGCGAAAAAAATGAAATCACTTTTCGTTGCGAAAATGACAGGTTCTTTTCGCGGATACTGTTATGTCCCGGGCCGGAACGTGCTCAAAGCTGAGGAAAGGGGCCCGCTTTTAAAAAGCTTCGGTTCCTGCAAATTTCTTTTTCTCGCCGGGTGCCGTTCAGGGCAGGCTTATTGGTTTTCTGCGAAGCAAAGCCTCCCCCCCTCCCCCCCTTCTCTCCACCTCCGGGCCACGCCAATTGCACAGTGCAGCAGCAGCTTGGCCAATTACACGCTGTTGGATTTGAATGCACATTTTACTCGTCTCCGGTAAAGGCCCTGGCACCGCCGCCCAGCGACTGAGGCGCTCGCTGCAGGCTGCTGAGCGGGCGGAGGGAGAGAGAGAGAGAGAGAGAGAGAGAGAGAGAGAGAGAGAGAGAGAGAGAGAGAGAGAGAGAGAGAGAGAGACGGCCCCTGCAGTTCGGAAAGTGTTGCCGGAACGACTCGCGAGGAGCGAGTGCACTAATTCTGGTAAGTAAGTGATTCTCTGATTGGACGGCACTTGTCCATTTTGGGCCGTCTTTTTGCCGCGTGCAAAAACATTGGTCACCTTCTTCTTCTTCTTCTTCTTCTTCTTCTTCTTCTTCTTCTTCTTCTTCTTCTTCTTCTTCTTCTTCTTCTTCTTCTTCTTCTTCTTCTTCTTCTTCTTCTTCTTCTTCTTCTTCTTCTCCTTCTCCTTGCCGCCCCGAGGCGCAGAGCGTCGTCACACACGTGCTAGGCCTGCTCCCTCGTCTCTCGTCTCCTCGTTGATCGCTGAATTTTTCATCGCGAGGCAGTTCTTTGAAAGGCTCGATGAGGCAGCGCAGGGTCCGTGCCGCGCCGCACAGGACCAACATAGTACAGTAACCGCAAACTGACAAGCTGGGGGTATAAACCAGAGGCGTCTCCCTGGCCGGTGGGTCGGCCGGTGGGTCGGCCGGTGGGTCGGCCGGTGGGTCGGCCGGTGGGTCGGCCGGTGGGTCGGCCGGTTGGTCGGCTGGTGGGTCGGACCGGTGGTGGGCAGGGCCGGGGCGGTGGAGGGGTTGCGACCGCCTCCGCCCTGCACGCAGTGCTAGGGATTCTCTTCTCAGCTCCCTTTCCCAGTTGCTTCCAATCTGCGGAATGGGACTACGCTGTGAAATGTTTTGGCCGGCGGTTCGTGATACTACAGTATAGTTCGAGGCTAATTTTCCGTACGAGAATACCAAGGCGGGCGCTGTCTTGACTCACGTTGCTCTCGCGTTCCAGCGTTCTGCCTCGGTTCGGTGAGAAACGACAGCGAATTCAAGGAGCTGGCCAACGGCTCCGGGCAACAGCCTTGCCGGCTGCAGCGGATCCAATCCGCACAGGCAGGGCGGGGAAGGGTCGTAGGCAACCTGGCACACTAGGCGACCGGCAAGGCACCAGGCCGTCTATCAAGGGCGGTCGTTCGGTCTGGTCTTTTTACTCCTCGGATGCATGGCGGGCCCAGGAATCATAAATCTAAGTTGGAGGATACGTCTTCCTCCACATTCAGAGGGAGACGGCCCAGTGGCCGGGGTGGACACGCTCTGTATATATGTGTGTGTGTGTGTGTGTGTGTGTGTGTGTGTGTGTGTGTGTGTGTGTGTGTGTGTGTGTGTGTGCGCACACGCAGTTTGGGGTAGCTTTTCCCCGCTCTCCTTTCAAAGTGGTTGAGATGCAGCCCATATGCACTTCCGAGCAGTGAAGCAGTGAGGCATGTGGGACCCAGCGGACAAAAGGGGATCTCAGCATAAATCATGCAGGACTAAAACGTTTTCAATTCTACGGAGTATCAAGGCGTCCACATGTGACGTAACGCCGCACAACGCCGCCGCCGCCTCCTCTATGGACTGTCGACGAGGTGCGAGAGAGACAGAACATTGCACGGCAAACGGACGGGCAGCAGTGCCTTGCTTCATGCTGTCCTTTCCCTTGGCAACATTAATGCAGCCGTATCTGCGTCGTTTTGTCAGAAAGATGGTTCATAAAAGGTGTCGCTACGGTAAGAGCGCCGGCATTTTATTTCAGCGAGATTGTGTCAAGGCACTCTGGAAAAAGGAAATATCAGCAGCGAAAACAACTTGGTAACAACGAAAAGTGAAACCGTTTGGGACATAAAGCGGAAAGACGTGATCCCAAAAAGCACGAGTAATTGTACAGCGCTCGCGAAAGTAGTCTCTCTGTGATTCTTTTTCAGCTGTGTCGCGCGGCGCAGCGATTCAGGATGAAAAATTGGTGCGCGCCATTTGTTTGGTTCGCGGGTTCGCCCTGTTGAATGCTGAAGGATAGCCGGCTTGCCACAGGGGATAGAAGACTGACGACCAGAAAGAGGCGAAACCGACGGAGAGGGGAGAGGGGAGGGGGGAGGGGGGGCAGTGGACCCAAATCGAATGCCGCGCCAGTGCGGATGGCCTTGTTCGGCCGTGCCCCTTCACTGCAGCCCGGGACATATTCTTATCCACTATCATTGTTTGCAATGCACAATAAGACACCTGAGCGAGCCGAGCCGAGCGCCGAGCCGAGTCGAGTCGAGCCAAGCCGAGCCGAGCCGAGCCGAGCCGAGCCGAGCCGAGCCGAGCCGAGCCGAGCCGAACCGAGCCGAGCCGAGCTGAGCCGAGCCGAGGCGAGGCAGGGTGGCCGACCGAAAACAACACTGCGGCAATCACATGACCATAAACCCAGTAGTGGACGCTACTCGAGGCTACGCGACGCGAGGCGATGAGAAATTCAGCGCGGCGCAGTTAAGCTGTAGAAATTAGGCGATGCACTGCCGGCACTGCGTGCGGAACGACATTGTAAAAGCTGATAAGGGAATTACGGCCAAGTGGCAGTTTACGATGCATTCAGCTAAAAAGAAAAAAAAATGAAAAATAAAATTTAAAAGAAAAACACAGCGTTGTGGGATTCAGAAATAAAGGTGCATGAGCTGAGTGTACTGAGTACAGTCATCGACTTCCTCTGCTGTCGCGAGGGTCTTCATCGGTGAGCAGGCAAGGCGGGAGCGCACAGTGGGCCAGAAGACCGGCGGCTGCAGACGCTTCAACGATTATCCGTCGTCCGACCTTGGCGACAGCCGGCCAACCCCCGACACACGAAAATAGCGCATTTTGGAGCGCACAAAATAACCACCCTCAGCCCCTAATAGCAGGGTGCTCGGCTGTCCCGCTAACAAAGTGGACACTCTGGCCCGGCCCGCGCGCTCCGAATTATTCCAAGCTCTGCCCGCTCCGCCCCAGGTGCGCCACGGTAAGCCAGGCCGCCGTAACTCATAGCCGGCCGACTCGAAACACCTTAAATCTGGCTTCGGGTCCTCCGATGCTATCTCTGATGACAAGGCAGCAGCGTGCTGCGCGGACTGGAGCACGGGGCCTTATCTGTATTCTCTTTATGTCCTGCTTGGGGATACTCTAATGAGTCGCCAGAGCGCCCCGCCCCGCCACCTCCAAGGACTTTATACCACCGCAGCTCTCGACACGTCATACTACATACGGACAGACGGACTGACAGACAGACAGATAGATAGACGGACAGACAGACAGACGGACGGACGGATAAAGACGACAGGGAAGATTTCGTCCGCCAAATTCTCGACACAACGGGTACCCTTCCAAAACCCCACCGCAGCGCAATATTTTAGTTTTCCCCGCTTTATTTTTCAGTCGGTGGGTACCGACCGACACGACGACGGGCGCAGCGGAGACCGAAATCAGGACGTAGAGCGAAGCAGAACGAAATCGCAGCGTCTCGAAATTGTGCAGCAGGGAAATGGTGTCGTCGACGCCGCTGTTGCTGCCTTGACCAGCGCCAAGGGCTGCGAGAGTGCGGCAGTGCCCCCCCCTGACGTCATCAAGCACCAAGAGCCCTCGGCCGAGGGAGGGAGGGGAGGGGGGGGGGGAAATTACCATCTCAGTCCGCTGCGGGGCCTAACTGAAAAGTCGGAGCGCCCTAAATGCAGCATGGATCCACCCTGAGAGGCGGGGCAGACCGGGCTGGCAGGCAGGCGGCGGGCCCCGGCGGGGCTGGGGTATAAAATGCTTACTACAGGCTTATGAAATCTCGCGGCAGCGCGGCTCCGTCTGTGCTGCACTGAGTGAGTGGTCGCAATGAACAAGGAGCCTCTCCTCTTTTTCTTCTCTCCCTTTCTTTCTGTCTCATTAGAGCGGCTGAGAGGCGAGGAGAGGTACGGCGGTGCGATGTTCAAGGAAAAGGGCGCGGGGGGCGCGTGCATGCACCCTTTGAGGAGGACTCGCACGCCACTCGCCTCGAGGCACAGTGGGTCAGAAGACCGTTGAGGCGGCCAAAATTCTAAAAGCGTTTTGAGCTCCAGAGTCACTAAAAGGGACTCGAATCGAACGTGTGACCCCACCAATGGATTGCTCTCCAAACGAGGGATCCATTGGTGGGATCACACGTTCGATTCGAGTCCCATTCAGCGACTCTTGAGCTCAAAAAGTGTCCGGGATTTCGGCCGCCTCAACGGTCTTCTGACCCACTGTGCGATGTTCAAGGCAAAGGGGGCGGGGGGGCGCGTGCATGCACCCTTTGAGGGGGACTCGGACGCCACTCGCCTCGAGTGCAGGCGTGCCAAAAGCAGAGCGCGTGGATGAAAACGGACCGCGTTTAGCCGCGGTGCCGGCCGGGCCCCACAGTGGGCCGGCGCGAAGACCGCTCGCAAAAGGGCGGCGAGATGGATTGTTTTATTTTCGTTTCACGGCGCGGAGGTGACATGCCGGCTAAACGGGCGCTAGGTGTACAGTAGGGCGCGGCCGGGGCGGGAACGGGGCTTCCCCAGGTCGATGCTGTGTACATCACCCGTCCCCATGGCAACAGTGTAACAGGTGCCCCCTTAGGAAAACCCTTCTTTGCTGTTGTTTGTTGAACAAAATGATGTATGTCTTCGCTTTAGATAGCGCGACTGGAGTTGTTGTCGAATTCCATTATTTGTTTATTTCTGAAAATGTTGCCATTTAAATACTTATTTTAAAGGAAACTCTTTTTTTTTCTGGTGTAGAATCGGTAGTGTCGAAGCGAAGCCCTTGGGTGCACTTCGCGCGTGGATGCGGGATAAACAGATGCAGCCTTACGCTGCGCTCCGCGCGCCCCGCCCCGCCCCGCCCCGCCCTGCCCCGCCCCGCCCCGCCCCGCCCCGCCCCGCCCCGCCCCGCCCCGCAGAGCCACGCCTAGATTTATGTCCAGCAAAAGGTTAGGCCGTGGGCTGCAGGGAGCCTCGCCGACTGAGAATACTGCGTGATTTGAGAACAGCAAGTCCGACCCGTGACGTTCAAGTCTTGGCTCACACCACACTGCCCGCGGCTACGGTTTCAAATCGCCACAACAAAAACAACTTCAGCCATCGTTCAACGACGTCTTCCTACCCACAAGTTAACATTTGAATTTTTATTTCATGGTACGGGCACAAGCTCTTTGGCAGTGGCTCGCCCGCCCGAAGGCCGAAAGCTCTATCAAGGAAAGCTGGCAGAACGCGCAGTTTCCCCCTGCGACCCTGTCTCGGCGGGTCGTTAGCCAAAGAGACGCGCGGCCGCTCCATGAAGAGCCTCTTGCTCTCTGTCGCTCCCACGGGGTGGGGCGTCGCGGTGGGAGAGGGACAGACCGACGCTGGGACTGCGGCTGCTGGCGGGCCGGCCGGGAGCGCCGTGGAGGTAGGCAGCCGCGTCGCTCGGCGGTGGAGTGGGCAGCCCGCCTGCCAGGGGCCCGGCCCACAGTGGGCCAGAAGACCGTGCAGGCGGCCGAAATTGTAGACGCATTTTTCCGAGCTCCAAGGTCGCCGAATGGGACTCGAACCGAACGTGTGACCCCACCATTGGGTTCCTTGTTCGGAGAGCAATCCATTGGTGGGGTCACACGTTCGATTCGAGTCCCGTTTAGCGACTCTGGAGCTCGAAACGCATCCGGTCGTCTGGCCCACTGTGCGGCCGCTGGAGCCGGCCGGCACGCCGAACGACGGCCGCCGTAATGAGATTCCCAAGTCTAATTCAACATCTTGCTCCGTGTCCGGCACACGCGGCCCGCCCTCTGCTCTTTCACCTCCGCGCATCTCGACTGTCGTGAAACGGCGGTAGATCACTCTGTCAATCAAACCACGTTCCAGCAGCGCCATTGGCACTCAAACACCGTCGTCGTGATTTGATTAAATTTTAAGTGACAACGACGATTAAATGATGTACGAGAACCAACACGGCATTTCTTTCACTCCTTTTGGCCTCGGAGTCGGAGTGTCCATAAACACTCGCAAAAGTGACTGTGAATAATTGCTGGTGGTAGGTGTTTCATGCGCGGCGGTCGCGGGTCCGCGCGGTGTTACGTAATTAATGTCAGGCCGCTGCTTCCGCAGTGCCAGTCATCCCCTGACCTCGACCATCCCTTGTCCAGCTGCAGACTCATTGCGCGTGGCGGGCCTCTCCCTCGCACTGGCGGCCCGTCCCGTGTGAGTGCGAGAGAGACACGGTGACCGTGCACGAGCGTGGATCCGGACCCGACCCTGACAGCCTTCGAACTGCAAGCTGGTCGAGGGTAACAAATGGTCGCCTCCCCGCCTGCATCTCTCTCTCTCTGTCTCTCTGTCTGCCTCTCTCTCTCTCTCTCTCTCTCTCTCTCTCTCTCTCTCTTTCCTCTCTCCTCTTCTCTCTCTCTCTCTCTCTCTCTCCTCTCTCTCTCCTCTCTCTCTCTCTCTCTCTCTCTCTCTCTCTCTCTCTCTCTCTCTCTCTCTCTCTCTCTCTGCTGCACTGGCCCGCCGTTAACGCTGACACATCCCTTTCTATTCCCCCAATCATCAAATTCAGCAGCGCCGGTTTAATCTCGGGCAGCTCATCAATGCACCAGGTGCGCTCGCACGGCCGCGAGGCCTGCGCCGCGATACCGCTGGCTGTGCGGTCCGGGGTTCGAACCGCCGCCAAATTTCATTTCCGTTGACGTCGCTCCGTTGTCGAGGAGTCCCCATTTTTTTTTTTAAGGCACGTTAGGCCAACGATCCGTGGCTAATTCCTGAGCGCGGCGCTGCTTTCGCCACGACGACGTGGTGTCCGTGTGCCCCGGTGAGCCCCAGTGTGCCCCCAGGACGGCACGCATGCACCTGCCCGCCGCTGCCCGCCGCCCGCGCCTGGCCCCCTAGTGCCTCATTTGGGTACACGGCGTGAAATCGCAGGGCCCCGTCGGCCAGCACGACTCGCCCACCGGCCACACTCTGTGGTGAAGAAGAAGGAGGAGAAGAAGAAGAAGAAGAAGAAGAAGAAGAAGAAGAAGAAGAAGAAGAAGAAGAAGAAGAAGAAGAAGAAGAAGAAGAAGAAGAAGAAGAAGACGCAGCGACTGTCAACTCACTGCAGGCTCCGGTTTATTTTTGGTGTCCGCTCCGCATTCGCGCGCATTCTGCTTCGACAATGCCACCTGTCTGGGCGCACATACTCCCATTGTCTGCGAATCAAAAAGTCCTGCACACTTTGTGCGCTTATCACACCCACACTCACAGACACACACACACACACACACACACACACACACACACACACACACACACACGGGGCTCTTTTAACACCTCTCGCGTTTACGAGACAGACGGCTGTTGCGCGGGTGAGCGCGACGTCCAGATCGGCGGCCGTCCCCCCCCCCCTTTTCCACCTCCCCTTCCCCCTTCTCCCTCCCCTTCCCCCTTCTCCCTCCCCTTCCCCCTCCCCCTTCCCCCCTCCCTTCCCCCCTCCCTTTCCCTCCTCCCTCCGCCCGCGGCCTATGCATTTGCACGGCCGGAGCGGCACGTAACACTGCACGCGCGCGCACTGGTGCGCGTGATGGCAGGCCAGCGGGGGCACTCTGTGTCTGTGTCCCTCGCACTCGAGAGAGAGAGAGAGAGAGAGAGAGAGAGAGAGAGAGAGAGAGAGAGAGAGAGAGAGAGAGAGAGAGAGAGAGAGAGAGAGAGAGAGAGAGAGAGAGAGAGAGAGAGAGCCGCGGTGTGGAGCCGGACTACCGGACCGCGCCGTAACCGTGTTGGTTTGGTCCGCGGGGATGCGCAATGCGGCCGGGATGCAGTATTAGTCAGGTTACACCGCGAATAAAGTAACAGCGATTGTTTCCACGGGTAGAAAAAGAGTACGGAAAAAGTACGGAACATGTCTGGTCAACAATTTGCCTGGACCGTCCGTGCTTGCCAGGTACGGAACTTTCCGAGGGGCAAACAACTGGCAAAATATATGTTGAAAACAATTTGAAAAAATTCAAAAAAAAAAAAAAATTAAAAAATTTCAAAATATTGAAAAATTTCTAAAAATTAGAAAAATTAGAAAAAATTCAAAAATTCAAAACAGCAGGGATCAGCCTTCGTTCTCGGCATGCTGCTGCTTCCATGTGTCCTCGGCCGCTTTTAGACTTCGGGGGGAAGGGCTAGCCCGCTGTGCTGGCGCCCCGCTCTAAGGTTCTAGTAGTCCCGATATATTTTCTCCGTCACCCAGTTTCGCGTGTCATCTTAACTGGGTTACATCTGTGAACGACGTCCTCGGTTTTATTCCCAGAAACCACCACCGCCTCGAAGCAGCCCCTTTGGTCGTATCTGTCATCGTCCCTTTCGCTTCGGCTGACATTATCACTGTTACTACCGCTGCGCTGTTGTTGTTGTTGTTGTTGTTGTTGTTGCTGCTGCCGCTGTCTCTGGAAATATCTATTTCTGTCGCATTGTGGATGCCGGTGCAGAAAAAGAGAAGAAAGCCGTTTGTGATGACGTCATGACAAGTAAATGACAGTCTTATCGCTTTGATCCTGTTAATCAAAAAGATGCAAGCTCTGCCCGGGGCGGGGTGGTGGAGGGAGGGGGTTGAAGAGAATCTTGATTAAACCATTGCAACCGGCCCGTGCGGCTACTGGTTGCCTTTTGGCTCGGATGCTCAGACAGAGAAACGTCTCGGAAGAGGTCGGGGGGGGGGGGGGGCACAGTGGGTTGCCTACACTGCAGGGTGCGGGTCGCGGGATGAAAGACGCGCCGTCACTCTGCAGATATACAGTCCTCTCCCTTTTTCTCCTTTTTTTAAAAAAAAAAAATTTGTCGTTTTTTTGGGGGGGGTGCTTTTGAAAAGTTACAAAGAGCAACGGCAGGAAAGTGTTTCAATGAGAAGAACCCCCCGCCAGGTGACGAGCTGTCGGTTCGTTCCCCCCCCCCCCCCCCCCCCGGGGCCGCCGTACCGCGCCGCACAGTGGGCCAGACAGAGACAATCGATTCGGGGGACATCTTTTGTCGCCCGGACGATAATCGCCTCCAAAGTTTTTATTAATCAGCAAGATGGCCGCCCTGGCGCGCTGCCGCTTGGCTCTGCTGCTGGCGCTCTAGAGCAGGATTCAGGCAAGGTGCCCCCTCGACTCCGTGAAAAGCATTTTCTTGTGAAGTCGGCCGTTGGGACTGTCAGGCCCGGCCGACGGTCGAAGAAGCAGCCAGACACTAATTATTGCACCCGGGCGGCGACACGTGCATTATGTCTATTGGCAGCGGGGTGGCGGGTACCGAGCGAGGGGGGGTAGAGGGGGATGGGTTCAGCCCCGGAGGAGAAAAAGTTGCACGTTAAAATTATACAGCCAGGTTAGGGAAGATGAGACGGCCGCCACGCTGAGTCGAGACTGCCCACACCGAGTCGGCGGAGTAAAACTTTGTCCCGGCTGCACCGAACAAGACCATCTTCAAGTAAGCCTGCGCGCACAGTGGGCCAGAGGACCAACGGGGATTTTGACCGCCTCCACCACCAGTTCCTCTGTCCCACACTGTGCGCCGGCGGCGTCCTCATGGAAAAACGTTGGCGCGACACTAAGTCAGTGAAGAGGCACGGGGACAACACGCCGAAAGAACACTGGCGGTCTGTTTGCCGCGGCCGGCAGTGTATTTTCGCCGCGCACGGTTGGCAACGGTGCAGAGGGCGCGCAGCACTTGAGAGACGCGGAGGGGCAGGCAGCATGGGCAGCAAAGGCAGCAAAGGCAGCAAAGGCACCAGGCGGCGTTTCACGAGGTGTGGACAGGCTGAACAAGGCGCCGCTGTGACAAACGCCACACGACGCCCGCCCCGCCCCGCTTCGCCCCACCCCGCCCCGCCCCGCCTCGCGCCGCCCTTTGAAGCAGCATGCGCGGCGCTGCTAACGGATCGGCCAAGTCTCCATTCCAATTCCTCCTTTCCGTTTACTTTTTGTTTTCCTTCAATTTTCGACGGCTTTTTCGCTTCCGTTGTCGGTTTCTGCCGTTTTCGTCCGTTTGCCCCCTTTATTCTCATTTCAGACTATGGATCGTTTCCCCGTTTCATTCGTGTCTATTTATGTTCTGTTTTCCATTCTGCTTTGTGACACAGCAACCACCGGTGGTAAGCGAACCCCCCTCTGGGTTTGCATGCTACGCGTTCCGTATCTAGTCTCTTTTTGGCTGTAGACGGCTTGCCACACGATTTCTCATACGAGAGGGTGATGCGGCTCATCTGAGACAATTTCGACTCCAGTTTGATGGCCTACTTGTGGGTCTCTCTCTCTCTCTCTCTCTCTCTCTCTCTCTCTCTCTCTCTGGTGGGAAGTACAGACTGTTGATCCCCGCTTCGGTTCCCCATAAGCCCCCACATTTGCGAGGGAAATGGTGGGGAACAGCGAGACGGCCGAGAAACATGTCGATCGCTGGCCAGGCCGCTCCGGGTCGTTGGAGGCCGCGGCTGAGAGAGAGAGAGAGGGAGAGAGAGGGAGAGAGGGAGAGAGAGAGAGAAAGGGAGATAGAGGGCCCCAAATGGGGTCGGCCGCGCGTTTTGGAGCGCCGCCACACTCGCTGTTAAACGACGCGCCCTTCCGAGACCGCTGTGGCGCGGCGGTGCAGGCAGGACGGACGGGCCTAGCCCGCCGACGTCAAATGTAAAACAAGATCCGTTATTTACGTAAATGGCTCCCACCCTGCGAACAAGAAGCACCCGGCGGTCTCTGCCGCTGTCCTGCGGGTCACCCTCATGTGCGTTGAATCAGCCCGCTGCCGTGGTATGCCATTTCAGAAATTTTGAGATTTGCGAGGTGTGCTACTTTGACACGGTGAGGAGGGGTAACGAAAATTGTATTGCCACATTTTGATGGAGCCGGTAATTCGTTCAGCGGTCTCACCAAGTTCATCGTTCAGCCTCGGCATTAGGCCCATTTGGAAACTTTTCACCTCGTTTACTGAATTCGGTTAAACCGTGAGAGGCTCGGGCGGATCCGTTTTAAAACAACTAGCGTACACTTCCCAGGGGAAAGGAGGATAGCGCCGAGTGCGCCAAGGGCAGCCTAGTCCGTCGGGCACGTCCAGAGAGAGAGAGAGAGAGAGAGAGAGAGAGAGAGAGAGAGAGAGAGAGAGAGAGAGAGAGAGAGAGAGAGAGAGAGAGAGAGAGAGAGAGAGAGAGAGAGGCAGGCCACCGGAAGTGGACAATTATGCGAGTTTTGATCCATCTCTGCAGAGTTGGCCGCCCTGGCGGGAAGGCGCCTTGCATGCGGGTTTCCTTAATTATTCCCTTTGTCTCGAGGGAAGGGAGGGGCGCCGGCATGAGGTCCAGGGCCTGCTCCTCTCGCACCCCTAAGGGCCGCCTCACGAGTGCAAGAGAGACAGAGCGGCACCGCTCGGCCCGCTGCCCTTCCCGTGATAACTCACTGCACCCCCAACAGCCCGGCAGCATCGGGCGCGGTCTCTGTCACACTCAAGGACCGCCTAAGACGGCGCGACAGAGAACACTGTTCAGTCCGTCCCGACAGTGTACTCATTAAGGCGTTCAAACGGACGTGGTGCCACGACGGTGGTCCGTACTGGGTCCGTATGACAAACATAATGGCTTAAGTAGAGAAATTAGTGGCCTCTTATTACGCCCACAGAGGACCTCATCAGACGGGCACGCTTCCGGCTTAGCGAACCAAAACCACTTTCAATTTCGGTGCACAGTCAGAAATTTTAAGAAAGAAAAAAAAAATTGTGGAGGTTTTTGGGAATGTGGTGAGCGAGGATGCAAGGTGTGCGGAGGCGCCCTCAGCTAACTCCCGCCAAACACCGCTTGGAGAGAGAGAGAGAGAGAGAGAGAGAGAGAGAGAGAGAGAGAGAGAGAGAGAGAGAGAGAGAGAGAGAGAGAGAGAGAGAGAGAGAGAGAGAGAGAGAGAGAGAGAGAGAGAGAGAGAGAGAGAGAGGCGTTCCTCCGGGTCGTGACCGTTGGAGGCGCTCCAGTGCAGCACGCCGCCGCAGCCCTGCCGGCTGGCTCATCCGGTCGACTTGTGAGAATCGTCCGAACGGAAAGGAAAGAAGGACCATCGCATTCAACTTGGAGGAGTTAAAGACGCCGCGCGCGACGGGGCGACCCCCTGCGGGGCCACTGCAGCGGCCAGGCCGCTCTGTCTGTCTCTCTCGCTCTCGCGAGGCGACGAAGCGCGCGGTGTGCGGAATCAGACTGCAGCTCGCGAGGCGACTTTCGTAGCGCAAGGTACGGCGGGCACAGAGAATGTGTATCGCTCAGAAATCTATGAAACCTGTCCCCGCACCGAGCTGGCCGCCGCTGGCCGCCGCTGGCCGCGCGATAGTAAAATGCCAGGTTTAACCGTGTCGTCTGCCTCGGACTGGGCGTTCCCACAGCACTCCGGACTAGTTGCAGGTTGGAACTGGTGCGGGTCGCTTAGCAACGCACTCTAGCGATGCACCGCGACGGTCGGCGGCTGTCTTGAAATTAAATCGCACTGTCAACATGAAAGACGCGGTTTTCGTCAACGTTTCTTTCCAGTGGGTGTCGCCGTCGTCCAGCTGAGCGTTGCCGCCGCACTCGTTTGGCGTTGCACCGCAGCACTGCACGCGGCCGCTCTACGACCGCGGTAATTGTAAACCCCGTTCGCACTCGGTGCTTGGCGGGGCGGGGCGGGGCGGACGCACATACATCAAAAGACACTCCGACGCTGCGGCAGTGCGGCCCATGGCGGCAGCGGGCACGCCTAGCCGGCCTGGCTGCGCCGCGCTGCGCCGCCTGGCCGGCGTACTACAACGAGCTTGACAACGAGATCGTGCGGCGACCCAGGCCGCCGCGGCCCAGGCCGTGCAGGCTCGCGCCCGCGGGTGTTCACAATCAAGAGGATGAGATTTTTGTTTGCCTTTTTGTGGTCCTCCGCCCCCCTCTACCACGAAATGAAAACAGAGGGAAAAACGGTCCGTCACGTGGCGGCGGCGGCGGCGGCGGCTCGACCTGTGTCTGCCCGCCCGCCGCCCGCCCTCCCGTCTCGGCTCAGCACGTGTTTTTAGACATTTCATAAATTTTATCAGATTAGATGGGTATCGGGTGAAGCCGCCACGCCACGCCACGCCGCGCCGCACCGCACGGGCCTCGCTGTCGTACAGCCCCCCGATAAGTGAGTCCACAGAATGTTGACATTCGCCGATAATTACCAACAACAGCTTCCTACCACTGCACTTTTTTCTCGAAAAAAAAATTAAAAAATTAAAAAGCACAACAAAAAAAAATGCACGGCAAAGGACACTTCCGTACAAAGGCCTACATTACCTCGAGCTGCCATTTTGAAGACGCTCAACTGCAAGTGAAAATTTCTCATACTCGGATACCGCTTGTAGCAGCTGAGAAATTCGCATACACTGTTAGTCAAAATGGCGACTTGGCGAGAGCAGTGTAGTTTGGTTAGGGCAGTTCAAAGATATATATTTAAACTGTGCCGTGGAGTGACTCTGCCTCACCCGGTCTTCGTCTGCTGCTGGCCGCTTTCATCGTGTGATTACCCACAGAAGTCTGCGACATGAAGTTCTGTGAAAATCGTTTGAGGTTACCATGACTCGGCAGGCAGCATGCAGAAGCCGTTTTGCTTGTTTACCTCATGTGTTGGATATTATTAGATACCACATCAAGCAGCTCCCTTGCTCCAGTACTTCTGTGGCACTTTCAATTGTAAGTACAGGTACATATGAGCGAATGGGGGGAAAAGCAGCATTGAAAGCAACTCCGAGAACCTGTCCGTTGAGAGTGTCCCATACGTAACTTTGCCCGTCTGTCAATACACAAGCCTATATTTACAGAAGTCTGGTTTCAATCTCTTTTCTTCTCACAAATCCAATAGTTTGTCAATGCTAGTGTAAACTCACACTATGCTTTGACTTGGTTTATAATTTTGAACTGACTGAGTACTCAATCCGATCCCGTAGCAAGCCTATGGTTTGAAGTGTCGGACAAACTTTGTTCCGCACTTCCAAGTGGAGACCACAGTGTCCTAGGCATGCAAGTGTGGGACATTTTGTGGTACACACAAAATAATGCGTTCTTGGCCTACACTTGGATTTGCCCACTATGAACATTAATGTTTCCCTAGAAAAATAAAATGTGTGTGTGTGTGTGTGCACGCGCGCGCCTCGCTAAGGCCGAATCAGTATTCCTGGCGGCAGGGCCGGCTTTGGTCCCACTGTCGCCCTGTTCGTAATTGCCCTTGTTGACACGTTGTCCTTTCTCCTTGGCTGGCCCTATTAACCAGGCCTTTCTCGTTTTATAAATTTTATGCTTCTATTTTTATTTTTTTTATTTTTTTTTGCTGTTGGGCACTCTACGGACCGCGCGGCCCTGGGCACAGTGGGCAGGACCAGGAAGGTCCCAGCAGGTAATTGTGCCACATGAGTATGGGCCGTGCGCGGCCGGGGCGAGCAGCGACTATAAACTTGGAAGCAAATTGGTCCTTTTCCATGAAGTTGTCGTTGCTTCCGTTACCGGACCAGAGGGAGGAGGGGGAGGGGGAGGGAGGATTCTACAGGTCCAGGGACCACTGCCAAGGAAATAACAAGTGAAAAAGCGCGCCCACTTTTCCGCGGGGAAGGGAGGGAGGGATTGCGCTAGGGTAGCATTCCTCACGCAGAGAGGGTGTATGGGTGTGTGTGGGTGTGGGAGCCTGCGTGTGTGGGTGAAATCAAGCCCCTTTCAGTGCGACCGAAAACAACCCCAGCCGGCTAGACGGCGGCGGCACGGCGGCGCGCCCGAGCAGGCAGCCAGCCCCTTGCAAGGAGGAGGACAGGATAAGGAGCAGGGTGATGGCATTGCAACTCTTTGCGCGACAGCCAAACGAGCACAAATCACCGTCATTACCTACATGTGGCGGGGCGCCCCAATCCTGCGCCCCCTGCGGTGCCCCCGGCATGTCCTTCGGTCCGTTTGGCTGTCCTTGCTGGCACCACTCACCTATCCTGCTGTCCTTGCTGTCCCGGCCCCTGCAGGGCGATAGGGCTGTCCCACATGACTTATGGCTGGCCACCCCGCGAATCCTCGAAGCAGTAATACGTGGGTGTGGCACACTGGAGAACAATGAGGCCCGTTCAGACGAAAACAATCTCTTCGTTTTCGTCGCGGGCAGTGGCTAAGCTTCATCGTGGCAAAATAGTACAGCATAAAAAAAAATGCAAACTTATTTTTTATCAAAAATTTGGCATAATTAAAAAAAAAACTTCCTTCTTAGGCCCTAAAAATAATTTAACCTCTTTTTTTTGTTAAATTTGGTAAAATTTGAAAAAAAAAATTGTTTGGCATGCATAACCTAATAAATGAATGACGAGGCCCCGTGTCGTGGCCCGCTGCCGTGCATCCAGGCGGAAGCAGCGCGCAGACGTGGCACAACACGCTCTTTGATGCAGCGGCCTCCATTAACACATCTCACGTTTTCGTGTTTTCGTGACATTTTGGGGGCGCCACCGCCGCCGGCCTGGCAGAGCGTCGCGGGGCGTCGCGGGGCGTCCACCTATCAGCGCTGCCTCCCCCGGCCAGGTCTGTCCGGCCCACTGGTATCACAAAGTTTTATATTACAGTCGTAAAAGTCTCTTATCCAGAGCGTCGCGTCTCTCCAGAGTCTGTCCGGAGTCTCTCTGGAGTCTCCTTGGAATCTCTCCAGAGTCTCTTTGGAGTCTCTTCAGATTATCACTTTAGTCCTACTACAGTTGAGGCCTGCACAAGGTGTCTGTAAGGTCTCTCCAGAGTCTCTCTGGAGTCTCTCCAGGTGCCTCCTGGCTGATCTGGATGAACGACACCACGCAGCCCTGTTTAAGTGGAGAGGCCTGGTGTCGGAGAGGCCTGGCGGTGGAGAGGCGGCGTCATTATCGTCTGGCAGACTAGAGAGTCGCACTGGAGAGGTCACACCTTTGTCAAGCCCTCGCGATGCGAGGCTCGGCACTGCGCGGCTCTGCAGGCTTATTCTGTCTCTCTCGCACCCCTACGGCACGGCCCAGAGTGAGAGAGAGAGAGCGAGAGAGAGAGAGCGAGAGCCTCCAGCCTGGAGGACCGACCGAGTCCCTCCTAATTATGTGCGAGGCGCGTCTGCGGCTTTGAAGCGAGAGGGCTGCCTAAACGTGCCGCGACGCCTGTCCCGTCGCGATGCAGAGAGAGAGAGAGAGAGAGAGAGAGAGAGAGAGAGAGAGAGAGAGAGAGAGAGAGAGGGGGGGGGGTGTAGGGAAAGTGCAAGTCAAAATGCAACGGGGTATTTTTTTTAATATTTTTCAGTAAATTGTTGCCGTGTTTTCTTCTTGTTTTTCCCCTTCTAAACTGGTAATTGGTTACCCGCTAACAAGTAGTGCGAGGCTGGTGCCGGGGGCACTGCACCACAAGGTTTGGTTTAGGTCGGCTAGTTTCCTCGCCCCGAATCTGAGAAGCGAGTAAAAGAGCGAGAGAGAGGCCGCGCATCAGATCGTACGTGAGTCCCCTGCTTTATGGCTTTGGGCTCCTAATTCTCCCGAGTCCCTCTAATTTCCCCGCACTCCGAGCGCGGCGTGTTTTCGGACGGAGTGGCGGAGATGATCTCCCGGCTGAAAAATGGCTTCATTCTGACCGCACCTTTTCGGCGCGAAGTCTTCGTCGGCTTCGAGGACTTCCCCTTGCAGTGTTGCCAGCGGGCGAAAATTACCGCCGTGCAGCGGGTTGCCTACCTCAGCCTGCCGACCAGGCAAATCCCCCGCCTCTCTCTCTCTCTCTCTCTCTCTCTCTCTCTCTCTCTCTCTCTCTCTCTCTCTCTCTCTCTCTCTCTCTCTCTCTCTCTCTCTGTCTCTCTCTCTCTCTCTCTCTCTCTCTCTCTCTCTCTCTCTCTCTCTCTCTCTCTCTCTCTCTCTCTCTCTCTCCCGAACGCAAATCCCAGGCGTTTCCTATAGGCAATCCTTCCGACACGGGTGCATCGAGGGCACTCCGTACAGTGAGGGTGTGTGGCGGTACTCCGCTATCATGACAATGTCTCTGTGGAGAGTGTGAGATAGCAGAGGATCCTTGTCTTCCGTTTGTTTCCAAGCGGTGCTTTCAGTATTGACAGATTGCAAGGTATCTGAGACCGCGGCGAGTTTGCCTTGACAGGGATGCTTATCGGTTGCGAGCGGGTATCGACGGATTAAGTAAGATGAGTTTGAAAGGGGCTGTGGGGGTCGTCGCCTTCGTTCGCAGACTGCGCGGCTTTTTCACCCTCGGATCCTTGCGCGCGGGATATCTGACGACGCTTCAAACGACTTTAAAAACGAAAAGTATTTTCAAGTTTGCTCGATTTTCTGTTGCTGCAGCCCGAAAGGGTTCTACCCCATCAGCAAAATCTCTCCGCGGGTGGGGAGTCGAACCTCGGGGCCAAGTCGCCTTGCCGCATTTTAGCCTTCGATATCCCCTTCGCCTCGCCAGTGCATTCCTGCCGGATTAGTTTGTCCGTTCGCGCCTCAGAGACAATTAATTTTCATGTCGGAGCGCATATTCTGGCCATTACTGATTTTCCACGCCGGTCCAATCGGCCTGCTGTCTATCCGTCTCTGTCTTACACTGCTGAAAACAGTCTTGGGTAATCCAGGAGAAACTTGCAGGAAAAAAAATTGCCTTCGATCTTCGGGAAATTTATTTAAATATTTTTGAAAAAAATGGAGGTTCTGGAAACCGTAGTGATTGTCCTGAGCGCCGTGGAATAAGTGCATCCCTGGAATGGAGAGCGCCACTAAAAGGCCTCTAAGCGAAAAATAGTTGTGAAGCCGTTTTCGGGCTGAATTGGGAAACTTGTTGGTCGCAATTACATTAGTTGGCTGGCCCGTGTCCCGTCCTCGGGCCCGGCGGCGGAGAAGTCTCCGGTTGGGTTGACATCCATTTCGAGCGTTCGCGGGGCCTTGGCGGCGACGGCGGTGTGAAGTCGGCTCCTTCCGCGACTCTGTTTGACCAACAATATTAGGTCAGCAGTTTGCTCGCCCCTTTTGTCCGTTCGGTCATCACTCCGGCTAACTTCCCAGTGAGACGTCCCTGCGCTGCTAACTCTGCGATATTCTTCTTCCAGGGACGCTATATTTGATTTCACTTGTTTCTCAACGCCGTGCGTGCAGAGATTCCAGCAGTGGACTACGCCATTACCGCAACTACGCATCAAATGGAGCCGCGCCCATTGTGACACAGAAACTGACCAGGCACAAACACCGCCTTTATCTAGCGATACAATCGGCCACTGACCGACTAGGCCAAGGCGCTACGCAATACGCTGTTACGGCATTTTTTATTTTCCGCTTTTCCGCGCGCTTCATTGTGAGCTCCTCCTTCCCCTTCGCGAACAATGCATAAGTATCCTGGCCGGACATCACAGCGATAACGCTTATCAGTGTGTATTGGTTGCTTGAGATAGAGAGAGAGAGAGAGAGAGAGAGAGAGAGAGAGAGAGAGAGAGAGAGAGAGAGAGAGAGAGAGAGAGAGAGAGAGGCGTGATTCACCCGTTGAGATCACGCTTCGGTGACGACTGATTCACGATGCAAGGCACCGGTGAATTTACGACTCTCATTTCCGCATTAAAAAGTGCTATTTCAAGAGCAAAGTTGATAAAACTGTTGCCTATTTATCCCAAAATCCATGTTCGATATTCCTTTTGAATTGGCCCCTGCGAACTGGATGCTAGGCCAACACTGCGCTGTTTTGCAGTGTGGTCTACCTCGGTGTCTGCAGGCGCTCGGGGAGACGGCTCAACGTTTTACAGGTTCGCGAAACCGGCCTCTCCACCTTACTGTTTTAACTCGTCGGGAGAACGGACAGACAGACAGACAGGCGGACGGACAGACAGTGCGCTGGCCGGTAGCAGAGACCGATAGGGCTGGGATGGGTCGTCCTGTACAGTGGAACGGTTTAGTCTACGCAGTAAACGCTCACACTGCGATACCAACACTGTGCCGTGCTGCTCCGTCTGGTCCGCAGGTGCCTGGCTCTCGGTGCCTTGGTGGCCGTGGAGCCCACAGCGGCCATGGAGCCCCCCGGTGCTCATGGTGCCAATAGCGGCCGATAGCGCTTGCAGCTGCGCGGTTTATATCTTGTTCCTGCGCCTTTTTACTGCTCTCTGCTCGCCCATAATGACCATGGATCCCTTGGTGGAGCCGCCGCCTTGACCAGGCCACTGTTTTACGGCGAAGAGCTTTCGGCGCGATGCGTCGGTTCGGTACAGTCCCTTCCAAAACCGCGTCTTGCCCGCTGGGCCCGGATCACGAGAGTTTCGTTAACTCCTTCCCTCCTGGAAGAAACTTGCGCGCGAGGCTGTACCGTTTTATCCCGAAAGTAGACCAGCAAGTCCGTGAAATGGTTTTGTCGCCGGCGGTACCTACCTCGTGGCCAGCCGGGGCCTCGGTGCCTCGCGGGTACACGGCAACACGGCACCCGAGAGCCTGCCTGTTTGTCTGTCTGTCTGTCCGTCCGTCCGTCTGTCTGTCTGCTGTTCTCTTCTCGAAGAGATGGCGCGCAAAAGGAGAAGACCATCCTACGGCGTGCACTGGTTACTGCTGCGCGTAATCCTCCCCGAAGTCTCAAACTGCATTTCATTAAAGGGCTTTCCAACTGTCCCTCCCCTGCCGGCCGCCAGACGAGACCTGCTTGCCCACTATGGTCCCCCGAACCTCTTCCCGTCCGTCTTTCCGGCATTGTGCGGTGCGGCTCTCTCCCTTTTTGCGTGCGCTTTACCCGCAGTGTGTGTGTGTGTGTGTGTGTGTGTGTGTGTGTGTGTGTGTGTGTGTGTGTGTGTGTGTGTGTGTGTGTGTGTGTGTGTGTGTGTGTGTGTGTGTGGCGGGGCAGGGCAGTGGCCGGCAGTGGTCCCGATGGCCTTGCACCTCGCAAGCTCATCCCCCCCTCCTCCTCCACTCTCCCCGCCCCCCTCCCCCGCCCCCTCTTCTTGCAAGACGCCACTCCGAGCGTGCTGGGGGCATGCCTGCTAGGATCATTGACTCAGGTCAGTATTTCCGCTGTTTCCTGCTCAAAGCACCCCGGCCGGGCCGTGGCGATCTGGTGCAAACGCCGTACTCTGTGCAAATCCGGTTTAGTGGATAGTCTCCGGGCGATGCAGATAATTTAAATGGCAAATGAAAATTGGTTGACGCGACGTGAAGTGGTTACAGCTACGCGGCCCGGGTTTTGTTGCTCAACTTGTGGACGACTTCAATAAAAAAAAAATTAAAAAAATATTATTAAATCTGCTTTTCTTTTCCTTGCGAAACGGAACTTCTAGTAGTGGTTGAACTGTGTCGTCCAGTCACTCTAGGTCGGTGTGGGTGACACGATCTCTTGTGAATCTTGTTATCGAATCCGCGCTCGCGTTTTGACCTACTCTATGCAGTCTGATTTGCAAATATCTCCATATGACAGGAGAGAGAGGTTTCTGACCCGCGGTGAGGCCGAAGCCCGCCCGTGGCGAGGCGGGGCGTGGTGGGGTGGGGAGTGGCGGGGCGTGGCGGGGCGGGGCGCTCTCAAGGCCAAAACAACAACACACACCCACACGCAGGTAATGATACAGGGAAGAGCACGCCACGGCAGGGCGGGGCGGGGCGGGGCGGGGCGGGGCGGCCGGGTCGCTGTTCCAGCCGCGCTCTATCGATCAACGCGATGCATGCACTAAACATCTCAGATGTGGAAAAGAAGAATGCAATTCCCCACTTCAGGCTTCAGGTGGAAGGAGGGCAAACAGTACGTACCAAATGAGAGAGAGAGAGCGCAACACGCATACAGCGCCGTCGGCAACGGGGCGTGCATAAAAAAAGCCGCGCAGATTTATCACTGATTTGAACGAGCCCGCCAGTCGACAATTTCCTCTCTCTCTCTCTCTCTCTCTCTCTCTCTCTCTCTCTCTCTCTCTCTCTCTCTCTCTCTCTAACCCTGCATGCATTTTAACAGCATTCATCTCGGGTGTGATTCGTATCTAACACTGTTTCATGCAAAACGCGTGAGGTCCGCATTAGGCAGAGCCAAGGCCGTGGACTGCGTCTCCGTGGCCGCGGGTTGGCAACCCTGGCGCCTGCAGGGTGGGCAACACCGGCTGCTGCTGCACCGCCCCGTCGTCGGGGGGGTTGCCTGGTGGACCTCAACACCCTATTCCAAACGCCACCCGTTTGCCTCGGCTAGTTTCGTCCATGCCTTCTCCAGTCGGACCCGGTTTACCAGAACGAACTACGTCAGGAAGCAGCAGGCTCCATGGGAAGTCCTGTCCGCAGGGACTCGCAGCGCGACGCACCCAAGCGAGTAGCTCTAAGAGGGAACGCCAAGTTTTTCATTCCCCCTAGGCGACCTGCCTGCCAGCTCGGCCTGCCTGCCTGCCGGCCGGGGCGGGGGTGGCTGCACCTGAGGCCGGCTGGAGTGCAGTCTTGCGGGGTCTATCAAACACTCACACACACACACAGAGAGAGAGAGAGAGAGAGAGAGAGAGAGAGAGAGAGAGAGAGACGCGCGCGCGCGCGCGTACTCCTTCGGCATGTTTCCTTTTTTCGCCGATGACATGCCAGGCTTCCGCGTCGCTCGAAAGAGTCGCTGGCCTTCTGGATAGGCAACCCTTCGGTCACTGCGATTACTTCATCAGGTCTAAGAGAGAGGGAAGAAGAAGAAGAAGAAGAAGAAGAAGAAGAAGAAGAAGAAGAAGAAGAAGAAGAAGAAGAAGAAGAAGAAGAAGAGCAAGGAGAAGAAGGAGCTGCTTCCTGATGGTCCACGCCACCCGCTGCGCTGCCACGGCGCTGTCGCTGGTATCTATCGGTATCATCTGCAGACTGAGTTCCCCTTTCCTGCAATTAGCTGGGACACAGGGTGGCAGCCCTGGAGTCGCTGCGACTCGGGCATCCGTGCGGCCAGCGGGACGGGAGCACCAACACAAACTGAGAGACTGGTGTCGTGGTAGTGCCTACTAGGCAGTACCTACTTGATAGTGCCTACTGGGCAGTGTTTCTAGGCAGTGCCTGGAGCATTATTAATTCCGCCACACGAAATATTCCCGGCGCTCTCCCCGTTGAGTTACGGCTTATCCAGCATCACATAATGTGACAGCGGTGACCTCTCGCCTTGGCGACGCCCAGCCGCTGCGTCGCTCTGTCTCTCTCGCACTCACGCGGCGCCCCGCACTGAGAGAGAGAGAGAGAGAGAGAGAGAGAGAGAGAGAGAGAGAGAGAGAGAGAGAGAGAGAGAGAGAGAGAGAGACCGAGCGACGTGACCATGACGACGCCCACGCGAGTGCATCACATTTTCCGGCCGAGTTGCGTGATGTAAAGATCTCTTTGGGCAAAAGCAGAAGGTGTGGCAAGGTCGGACGAGCCGGGGGATCTCACTTTGAATGGGAGGGATTGCTGTGGGAGCCGGCCGCTCGGGGAGGGGGGAGGGGGGGGGACCCTTTGCCGGTCAGCCAGTGACCACACCCGGGCGAAGGCAGCCCAAGGAATCTTATTGAAGGCGATCGGCCTCTCTCTCTCTCTCTCTCTCTCTCTCTCTCTCTCTCTCTCTCTCTCTCTCTCTCTCTCTCTCTCTCTCTCTCTCTCTCTCTCTGACACACGCACGCATTCTTGGATGATGTAATTACGAACGCATCGACGCAAAGCATGACCGGCGTTGCACGACGGCACTGGAAATCTCGGCAACTCCCCCATCTCAGCTGCGAAAACCAGAAGACGCACTCCAGAAATAGTGAGTGGATTGACCCGCTGTCTGGCCTGATCGAAGTTCTCGCACTTTTCGGCAGGTTATGCCGCCGCCATAGGCCGCAGCGAGCGCCGCCGAAGACATTGCCAACTTTTTACCAAGGGTTTGTCGCGCCAGGGCCCGGCCCGCCCGGTCCACGGGGAAAGTTGAGGCCGTTCAAGGGAAACTTCTATTTGAGTTGTGCACGTTAATTGGGGAGGCCTCCGCCATTTTCGGACGGGAGTTATATGCGCTGCTGCTGCGCTGGCCGCCCTGTCTCGCGTAGGGGTGCGAGAGAGACAGAGAGTCAGTCCATCGAGGATGAATCAGACCGATCCAGCCAATCAAAACGCGCGCTCCGAAAGTCAGTCGCGGCAGTCTTTTGGAAATTTGTGAGAGGCCCCGCCCGTGCCCGGCGGCCCACCCAGGAACGCGCGTCGTTTAAAATTCCGTGAGAAGGTGCATGCTCCGAGGATGGTCCATTGTGCGGGTGGGTGTGGCTGTCGGCAGTGGGAACGCCAGTTAGGGACCTCGGTGACGAACATCTAGTCAATACACTTGGACGGAGCGAGGCCTCGTAACCGCCCTCACCCCGTCCCGCCTACCGCCGTGCTCAAATTAATTCCCTTTGTGGCGTCGCCCCCGTGTGACGGCACGAGGGCTGGACGCGTGCATACAGTCGTCACGTGACGAACACCGTGACAAAACGTCGGCCGTTCGGGAAAACAGTGGGCAGGACAACGACGTCCGTGTCCGAGATCACTTGAAAGGGTGCCGATCAAAGCATTACGCGCGTCGCCGGGCACTGCCCGCTGTGCATTGGTCTCGCACAAGATCTGAAATTCACTCAAACTTGAAACGGAATTCGAGCTGTCGCTCTGGTTCCCCCTCCCTTGCCGACTTGGCTGACTCACACTCTCTCTGAGTCAGCGGTGACCACAGTCCTGCAGGACCAGTGGCAGCGGTAGCGCACAGTGGGTCAGAAGACCGTGGAGGCGGCCAAAAATCTAGACGCGTTTTGAGCTCCAGCGTCGCAAAATTTGTACTAAAACATTTAGTGTGCACCCGCTGGGAGTCGAACCCATGTGCTGCCGATGCGGCGCGCGGCGCCCGCACAGCTTTCCTGGGAGCGCTGCAGCTGGGGTCCCTCGGTGCATGGAGTCCTCAAAGTCCGCGCTGCAACGAGTGTGGTCACAAAATCCGCGCCGACCAATCCGTTTGACAGCCCCACGCAGTGGCGATGGGGACACCGGACACGCATGACGTGTATCGATTGGTTTTCGCATATTTTTCGATTGCCTTCGGAAGGCAGGATTTTCGGACCGCGGTGCTGCAGGTTACCGATTCGGGATTTGCAGCCGCCTCTCGGTGGGATATCTATCGGAATGCGCAGGCCAGACCGTTTGGGGATGAATGCACACCTACCGAAACACGCTCGCACGAACACAGCAACCTCCCTCTCCCTCTCTCTCTCTCTCTCTCTCTCTCTCTCTCTCTCTCTCTCTCTCTCTCTCTCTCTCTCTCTCTCTCTCTCTCTCTCTCTCTCTCTCTCTCTCTCTCTCACACACACACACACACACACACACACACAAACACACACACACACACACGCGCGCGCGCGCGCAGACCAAAAGGAATTTTCACACGCATTCTGCACACGCTGGATCACGCACGCGGCGAACAGGTCGGGCTTTGGAGGCACCTGGCTTGGGACTGTCCAAACTTCGTGACTAAATTCCTTTGAAGTCAATAGCTCCTCTACAAAACTCCAGTAGGCTCAAAAAAAAAAAAAAAAAAAAGCCGAGTCGTCGTTCTAGCTCGAAGTTGTCTGAGTCCCCATCCACTCAGCATGAAAGTACATATACCTTCCGTGAAATTTTCCTCTTCCTCGGGCAATATAGCACTCGGCCGGTACCTGCTGAGGGCGGCCGCTCGGTGCCACGAGGGAAGGAGGGGAGGGGGGGCGCCGAGAGAGAGAATACCTCTTCCAGGTTTGCAGTCGGTTAGTCGCCGCTCCACTGTTTTTTTACTCTTTCCTGCACTCCTTAACAATGCCCTCCCCTCACAGTGTGCCCGCGTGCAATGCGTCTCGCCGCCCCTCCAGGGGCCCTGCTACCGTGGCCGGGTACTCACGGCTCAATTATTTTGATGGCTCTCTCTTCATCTGGCAGGTCGCTGAGTGGAACTGGTACTGCACACTGCGCTCTGCACGGCGCCTTCCGAAACGCGGACACCTTGATGGCCCTCGTTCCGAGCGCGCGGGGCGCGCGGGTTCGACGCCCACTCGGGGCGCGTTTCAGCCGTCGTTGGCGCGCACGCGAGGCTGTTGAACCTTTTTCGTAATTATCCTCGTATTGGCGCTGCATGGACGCTGCAGGACGGAGCGGCTCGGCGCGCACAGCCATTACAACGGTCGATTCCATCCAACTTTTCCGGCAGCGATACACCGGTCTGGCTCACTGTGACGGGCGTCGCGTAAATGTGAAACGAGAGTGGGGAAAAGGGGCGTTGCTTCCGGTCCTTGCGAGCAGGCCGCGCCACGGCACCCAATTTTCAATTGTTTTCCCCTTTTGTTGCTCCTTGTTTTTGTTTTTTTGTGTAGTTTTTTTTTTTTTGCACTACCAGTGCAGACCGACTAAGTGACCATTACCGTGGCAGGGCCTAGGAAACGTGCATTAGGGACTGACCTGACACAGGCCTTCCTCAACTGACTGGCTTTCGCGTGTGTGCCCTCCCTGTGAGTGTTGTGGGTGTGTTAGAGTGTGTGTGTGTTGTTCGTGTGTGTGGGTACGAGCACACGGCATGACACGAGGTCCTGACATAGCAACGCACGTCAGACCAACATGCACGTGTGTGTGTGTGTGCACACCTACACACACACAAACACACACCACACCACCACAGACAAGCGCACCGCCATGCACGCATATACTCATGCATTCGCCTCAATCCAAATAAAGAAATGCCTTTAGATCGCCGTCCAATTACTAAACTCCCGACATTCTTGGTCTGACAATCATTGCCCAGCCTGCCGCCCCTCTGTCTGTCTGTCTGTCTGTCTGTTCGCCCGTCCGTCCGTTCGTTCGTCCTGTGTCTTTCTCTATGTAATTTTATTGGAATGATTGCTGTCGCCGGACGTGTGCGCACCTTCAGCAAATGCCTGTTATTGTGTGTGTGAGCAAAGCTGTCGCCGCCGCGTCACGTGACAGCCCGCTGGAGAGGCCCGCTGGAGAGGCCCGCTGGAGAAGCCCGCTGGAGAGGCCCGCTGGAGAGGCCTTCTGGAGAATTCCTGCTCTGGAGGGTCCCGCTGGAGAAGCCCTCTGGAGAGGTCCTGTTCTGGAGAGTCCCGCTGGAGAGTCCAGCTGGAGAGGCCCGCTAAAGAGGCCTTCTGGAGAAGCCCGCTGGAGAGACCCTCTGGAGAAGTCCTGCTCTGGAGACGCCCGCTGGAGAAGCCCTCTGGAGAGGTCCTGCTCTTGAGAGTCCCGCTGGAGAGGCCCTCCGGAGAAGCCCGCTGGACAGGCGGCTGGAGAGGCGGCCGCAGGGCCCGCTGGCGCGCACGGTAGCTCTGAAGAGGCCGTGTTGTACACGAGGGCTGCTGCCGCGGCTGCTGTGGTCAGTGGTCAGGTCTGGCATGGTCATTTACATTGTATGGCGCTGGAGCGGGCTGGAGCGGGCTGGAGCCCGGACCGCTGGAGATAAGCCCTTGGGTGGACCCGATCACTGACGGCTCAAAGGCGCATTGTGGTGGTCGTGCCGCCCCACCCTGAATGGAGCAGGTGACGGCCTGACGGCCCCGTCGCTCTCATTAGGTGTGTGGAAAGAAGCCTGTCCCTTGGCTCAGCGAACGGACTGTCCTCGTAGACGGTGGCCCTAGGGAGCCTAGGAGCGCAAAGTTGAACAACTCGAATTCGAGGGTGGACTCGGATTTTCTAATTTATTTTTTAACAGTGCTTAACGTAGCCGCCGAGTTTTGCCGCTCTAATGGAGGGCGCCATCCACCGTCACCGGGAACGCGTTGCCCGTTCGCGGGGCAGGGTGGGCCCGGCTCCAACCCCTGCAGAACGTGGCCGTAATCTTTGTTTTATTGCGCCAGTGGCCACCTGTAGGGTCACGTCGCGTGGCAGGTGAAGAAAACAAGTCGGATTTTATTTTTGGTATCGACCCGAGGTGAGAAAAATGACCCGCTCCTGACCCAACGTGACCGGAAACGTGTATCTTGATCTCGTAAACGGTGGGGTCTGCAGGCGTTGTGCATTACAGTGACTGATTTTGGAAATTAAATTTCTATTTCATGATATTCTTTAGCTTGTCACCGCTGACAAGACAGACACTTGCACTCGGCAGCGGGTCACGCCCAGTCGGCTCACTTTTCTCATCTCTGGCATCGGCGGTCGCGGCTGGAAGGGCTGGCAGGGCGGCCTTGTCAATACGGGGCATGTGCTGGAAGGGCATTTGCGGGGGCCCCGCCGCGCCCCGCCGCGCCCCGCGGCTGAGTAAGGAGGTGGCAAAGTTTAGAAACTTGTTGGCATATCCGCCGCCTGGAAAATTAAATATAGTCCTATAAAGTTAGCGTGCGCGCGCAGCGAGTCGAGAAAGACAAATTTAGGGCCGTCTGTCATAATTCACATCGGACAGGCAGACCTAAAAAGTGCATCGGCCTCGGGGAGGCGTGGGGGGGGGGGGGGGCGTAATGCCTACCTCGCCAGGGGCTGGGGATCGGGGTGGGGTGGCATCAAACTGCTATTACCGCTGGCCGATAGTGTACAATAAACACGAGCTACTACGGCGTGAGGCAGCCTGGTGCGGGGAGTGTACAGGCGAGTCAAAAAAGGTGAAATGCACTCCTTTTATATTTGCGCTCGTTTTAGCCTTCTGACGCACCTCAGACCGGTTTCGACTGGTTTCACGTTGTGTGAACTCTTCTTTTCAGTAGGTGTCCCATCAGATATAGTGTACTTCTGACACGCATTCAGCGCAAACGCCTTTATTCTGCGCACAGCACTTAAGGATCGATCCATCCGCGGCGACGCAGACGGCGCCAGGGGGGCCAGGGGGGTGTTTTTGTGTTTCAGCCACGATTGATTTTCTTCAATCGAATCCAAAAGCGCGTTAAGGACGCTGACGTTTTTGCATCGACGATTATGAACGACTCGCTTATCGGCGGGTCTCTTTGTTATTTATGGAAGGCCCCTTCCTTAGAGGGGATTGAAAGTGCATGTTGCCGCCGGTCACACAGGGGCCGGCGATAAATCAGATGCACGTCGCAGCCCGTGTCCGGCAGAGAGAGAGAGAGAGAGAGAGAGAGAGAGAGAGAGAGAGAGAGAGAGAGAGAGAGAGAGAGAGAGAGAGAGAGAGAGAGAGAGAGAGAGAGAGAGAAAAGGAGCACAAAACGAAAACGTGCTCCTGTTTTTGCCGAGAGCCGGGCATTGTTCTCGCGTCCGACTCACCCGGCTTGGGCGGGAAGTCGCCTGAATGTGTCGAAGAAGGAGCCGCGCGAGGACCCGGCTAACTGCGGCCTCGGCGACCGGAGTTACGCCCCCCGATACAAGTCGGCTTTTCTTACAGATGCGAGCAATCGCCAGAACGCCTTGATTTAGTACTCTCGCTGCACCGCGCCCGGCCTGAGGCCCGGCCTGGGGTCCGGTCTGGCCCACTGCGCCCGGGTAGGCAACCCATCTCACGCGCTGTCATCGACCGGACAGGGGTAGGTAGCATCCCATTGGCTGGGTGATGAATGTCGACGGCAGGGGTGGGGGGTGCACAGTGGGCCCGGAGCCGAGGCGCGCACTGCGCTGGACGCGTCCGCAGTCCGCGTCGTTGACCGGGACTCGAATTGGACTCGTGGTGGCACCAATGGGTTTCTCGTTCGAAGGGCTATTCATTGAAACCATCAGGTCGATTCGAGTCCAGGAAGGCAGCTCAAAGGGGACTGCAGACATCAAGCTCCTGGCCCCCATTCCCACCCCGTTCTCTCTCTCTCTCTCTCTCTCTCTCTCTCTCTCTCTCTCTCTCTCTCTCTCTCTCTCTCTCTCTCTCTCTCTCTCTCTCCCTCTCTCGCTGTGGTGTAAGGGATGTTGTAACAGGGCACCGCCTTCTCGACTCCCGAACCGCCGACGAAATCATTCTTCTCATTACGGAAAATAATTTGCTCCCGTTAAAAGGAGGTAGCGGAAATCCAACACCCTGCACAGGCAGGGCGGGGCACGCGCGTCGCTCTGTCTCTCTCGCACCCGAACGGGGCGCGCCTCGAGCGCGACAGGGACAGAGCGACGAGGGAAGCACCCCAACTGCGAGGGACGTGTCCGCCAGTTACGGTGCGTTCCGTCTACGGGTTCAATATGCCTGGAGACGGCGTGGAAGTTGGCGCGATCGCCGCCAGAGAGCGCCAGGGACCGGCCTACGCTCAACCCGCAGCGCGGGACTGCCATTCTGGAAGTGTTTCGGCGGCGTCTAAAGGCCTGGAAACAAGTGCTACCTGCGGGTGAATCTTACATTCATCCAGGTCATTCAAAAAAAATATTTAAAAAAAATAAATAAAAAAAAATCGACTAATTTTTTTATTTTTTTTGAAATTTTGGCGTTTGAAAACTGCAGATGTGTTGCGCTGTCAAAAATTATTCTGGTCCCAGAGAACATGTAGGACAAGAAAAATTATTTATAAAATTTATAAAATTCATTTTGAACAGTGTGTCGCCAGTAGCGCGCACGGCAGGGCGAAGCGTAGCGGCGGTCAGACGGAAGCAAGCCGCCAGAGCAGTGCCGCCGTGAAGCATAGTACTGCCTGCGGCTCAACTCTGACCCGCACTGCGTCCCACTGTGACCTCCCCACCGCGTCGCTGCCGCCAAGGGCCGCCAAGGGCCGCAGGGCGGTGGCGGACACGGCGCCCTTTACGCCGACCTCGTCGTTAAAGCGTGACAAGGTAGAAATTGGATGCAACTCGTAAAAATGATCGTCTTCCTCGGCCGCTGCGCGCGCGCTTCTGCACCGCAGCGGACTCGCTCTGTCTCTCTCGCACCCACTTGGGGGGACGGCTCCGTGAGGAGTGGGGGAGAAAAGATCACAAAAAAAACTCCCATGCTTCGATTATTTTTGCAAGATATCAGAAGTTATAAAAAAAAAAAATTGAAAAATGAAGCCTTTTGAAATTCGCGACGCGGCGTCGGATCGCAGTTTACGGGATTTCCCGATTTAGCAGTGCAGACATACATACAGACAGACAGACAGACAGACAGACAGACAGACAGACAGACAGGCGCGGAGGCCGGCCGCCCGGCAGGTAGGCACCGGTCGCAGCGGCGCGCAACGGGTTGCCTAGCCGCCGCTTGGCAGGGGCTCGCGGCAAGACAGGCGGACGGGCCGCCACTATGTTTCACGAGGCGCTATCTCCATGCGCGTACGGCCTGGATTAATTCCTCGCAAACAAGAAAACCAATAACGAATTTCGTCCAATTGAGATGGATTGCAGATATAAGTGGGGCGCCGCGCTCGCAGTGGCGCGGGTCGGCCAGGAAGGCGCGCGCTGAATGAAATTTCGATTTCACACACCAGTTGTCCGCCACAATGGCGTATTGACAATTATTTTCCCGATCCACCCGCTGTTACCTCATCATTTAGCGGGGCACTGGATGGATTCATGCCTCTTCTTCCTAGGGCCCCGATTACACTGTCAAAAACGGCCTGTCTGTCAATCTTGTCTGTTTGTGTTGTTGTTGTCGTTGTTGTTGTTGAAAAAGCGCACGCGTGGCTCTGCGATGGACCAGGTGTTAAATCGAATCCCCGTGAATGTCATTTCCAGCAGGCCTCCGCCGCCTCCGCCCTATCCACCGGAGAGAGAGAGAGAGAGAGAGAGAGAGAGAGAGAGAGAGAGAGAGAGAGAGAGAGAGAGAGAGAGAGAGAGAGAGAGTCAGACAGACAGACAGGGACAGACATTTTGGAAAAGTTTTCATTGACTGTGCGCCGAGGCTGTCGGCGAGCCACGTCAGAAACAAATTCACAAAGAGGGAGAAGTAATTTAACCAGGAGGGACTATTTGCCTCGCAAGGTGTGCCCGAGGGCGCGCACTTGCACAAAGAGGCTGCCTGGTCGGGCTGCTGCACGCACAGCCGCCTTACTAATTCAGCGGACCAGCTCTCTCTTGCATTGACAAACTAAAGAAACTGGATTTCGAAATTCTTTTTAACGTTTTTAATTTTTTGACTACTGTTACTACGAGACGCTTTTTTTTTGTTTCTATGAGTAGCCTCGTAAAAAAAAATTAAAAAATTGTGCTTTGAACCGTTTAAATCTTAATTTCGGATTTCACCCGCAAACGCATTTTCGGCGCATGCCTAGCGCATCTCGGCGCTGGCTTCTAACAAAGTCTTCATAGACTGACCGATTGGGTCCGTTGAGATGTAGGGGAGGGGGAAAGAGGGGGGAAGGGGAGTGGAGGGGGAGTTGAGGGGGAGGCGACCCTTTCGGATGGACGACGACGTCGGCCAGTTAATTGTGTCAGTGGGAGAAAGGAACGATCCCTGTCCGTTGACGAGTGATGTATGGACGGGGGATCAGGCTGCCAGCCCCGCCAGCCCCGCCAGCCCCGCCGGCGGGCGAAATCATTTAGGTCGCCTTCTTTCCCGGATCGCTAGCGCCTGCTCCTCAGCCTCCGTCTTAACGAATAGCATGAGGGGTGGCGGCAGCCCTGCGGTCAGGGACGGGGGGGGGGGGGCAGTGGAGGGGGAAGGGGTTGCTTGCTGCGCGTTAATACTCATTATGTGGGCCATTTCATTCGCTAATCTCGGGAAGGCGTCGCCCTGTGAAATGGCCGCGGTTCGCGACGCGGCGCCGCCCCGCTTTTCCCCGGCAGCAAGCAGCGCTTTCCCCGGCGGGGAAGCGGCAAGACGGCGCGCGAAACAAGGCAATTGTCCCTCCCGCCCCGCGTCTAAATTAAAGCTCCGTTTGTGCGCGCAGCGACGAGACACGCGACTGGCCGCCGCTTGCTTCAATTTGCAGCAAATGGTTTTTTTTTGTTTTTTTTTTTTTGTTTCTATTTCAAAGTGAATAAATGAGGCGGCAGAAAAAGTAGTCTACATTTTTAATAAATCAAAGGGAAGAAACCACCTTTTTTTTTCATAACGTGAAAGGTTCCTTGCACCTCCGTTAGTTTCGCAAAGCTACCTGGCTGCCGCCGCTCGATGCGCGCGAGAGAGAGAGAGAGAGAGAGAGAGAGAGAGAGAGAGAGAGAGAGAGAGAGAGAGAGAGAGTGGGGGGGTGGGGGGTAGGGGGAATGCGGGATGATTTTTCGCACTGGTGGTGGCAAGAATGCTGACGAGGGCACAGCAGTTTGGTGGGCGTTTTCCGTTCCACAGCACGTGGCGGCACGTGGCTGCACGCGCGCCGCGGTCTCCGCGCGGCACGGAGAGCGTCTAGGCGGCAGTGCCAAGGCTGCGGGGCTGCAGGGCGTCCGCATCGGTACCAGTGGGCCAGAAACCCCCCCACCCCACCCCAGGGATCACAGAGCGCGTCAAGAGTACAACGCGTGTTTTGACCTTCCGAATTCCGGACCGACAACCCGGAATGCAGTCCGTCTGCTGGCGCCGAAAAAGTCGCAATTCCCACCATGTGGGTCTCTTCCCCCCACCCTCCCCTCCCCCTCTCCTGGAGTGCCGACCCGCATCCCGCGTGCGCCTCACGTATTGCTCGGCATTGCAATCTCAGCCAACGCGTTGTGAATGATTTCCCCACTCATTGTGTCGTTTTCCCTGATGCGCGCATTTCTCTGCAAAGTTTGAAGCGTGCCGCCCCCTTCCCCCACCCCCTCACCCTTTCCCCACCCCCCACCCCCACGACGGCCACAATGGGCCTATCCTCTTTTGTAAGCGCCGCTTTGAAGGAATATTTTTATGACTGTACGGAGCTTCAGCCCTCGTTAGATTATTTAGCGCTGCGCGCCCATTAAAACAAAGAAGGAGATGGAGCGGCCGGAAAAAAAATGAAGAGAAGTGGATCAAGACATAAATGTCTCAATATCTCGGCGAGGGTTTTCCCCTGTCGAATGCCCGGGGCGGGGAACGATTCGTCTTGGGGCGAAATACGGCGGATTAGTGTCGACTGACACCACAAACAAATTACCCGCGCTGGAACTCAAAGTTTTAATTTGTTTGTGTCCCACTGCTGCTGCGCGGCACATGGGCATTGTAGTTGTAAGCGCCACAGAGACTCCCTCTGTCTCTGCGTGTCTGTGTGGTGCTGGTGACGTCACGCGCTGGGTGGACCGGACGTCGCGCAGTGTGCCTCCAGAACTTCGGGGGTTCGGTCGGGAACTCCGAGCTTCGGTCGTGTCGTTCATGTGGTTGCGTCTAGAGCAGCGCTCCCCAGCCATTAGTGTAGTGGCGAGGACTCTTTGTCTTGGCGACTCCTTGGACCAACACAAACTTGATAAATAATTTACGGCTCCAATCCATTCCTTTTATGTACAGAGAATATCCTCCTACCTCCCCTCTTCCATACAACCTGCCCCCCCCCCCCCCCTAGCCTTGCTGAAGCCGCTAAAGCCGCTCCTAAGAAATTGAATTCCATTCAGCTCACGCCAACATCCCTCAAAGCAGCAGGGATTTCGAGTTTTCAACTTCGGCCCCTTGCTTCGCTTTGCCACGCAGCACAACAAGAACAGTGGGCCAGCCTCGCCGCGACCGCCATTCGTCCCCTTAGCCTGTCGCCGGGGGGAAGGATGGGGGGGGGAGGGGAACGGGGGTTGCCTACCCAACAGGCGCTGCCCCGAGGCAGCACCCGCTGCCAACCTCAAAAAGAGAAAAAAAAACAAAAAAACAAAACAATAAGAACAAGAACAGGAGTGGAAGAGAAAAGAGGCGAGGCCGCGTAATGTGCCGCATGGGTTTGGCCACCTCCTTGATGGTGTTGCATTGCGTAGCGTGTTGTTGCAGCTGTTGCAGTGCCGAGAGGCGGTATCGAGGGCCTGCCTCGCCAAAAACAACAGTGTCTCTCTCTCTCTCTCTCTCTCTCTCTCTCTCTCTCTCTCTCTCTCTCTCTCTCTCTCTCTCTCTCTCTCTCTCTCTCTCCCCCCTCTCTCTCTCTTTCTCTCTCTCGCACACACACACACACTCACCATCATGGGCGGCATCCTAGTTACGTGTGACGGGTACCATTAGGAGAAAGTTGGACACCTTAGCATAGAAACAGCAGCGCCGCCACCGGTATTTGAACCCGGGACGGGGCGGGATGACTTTACGGTGTGTTGTTGTCGATAAGGCCCTCACGGCTATAAACACAGTGCCTGCAAAGGGGCTTAGAATATACGCCCGGGCGAGCCGGGGGCGGCGCGAGGGCGGCGGGGGGCGGCGCGGGGGCGGCGGGGGGAGGTCTCTGGAGACCGTGGCCGGGAGGCCGCCACGGATGGGCCGGATGGGTCCAGAGATATCATTGACATGCCCCTCTAGCCTCGCAGCGGGCCCCGTTCGCCGCTCCCTCACGTCGCAGGCTTATGAACCGCCAACGGTCCGAAAGGAGGGCCCCCGCCGCCCCCGCCGCCCCCGCTGCCCCCGCCGGCGCTCGCTCGGGGGTAACTCCAAATGATGGTCAGTCTCTTATTACGAAATCAAAGAAACAGAGAGCTGTCGTCACTATCGCGAAGCCGCACCGCACGGGGCGGTATCTGGGCGCTGCAGGACCGTTTCTGTGCAAATCAAATCGGCGTGGGTCTGCGGCCGGCCAAACGGCCAGGCCCTGGCTGCGCCCAGGCTGCGCACAGTGGGCCAGAAGACCGGTCGAGGCGGTCAAGAGCGTTTTGAGCTCCAGAGTCGCTTCATGGGAACTCGAACCAAGCGTGTGACTCCGCCCGATGGATTGCCCTTCGAACGAGGAATCCAGAGGTAGGGTCACACGTTCGGTTCGAGTCCTGTTAAGTGACTCTGGAGCTCGAAACGCGTCCAGAGTATGGGCCGCCTGTCTTCTGGCCCACTGTGCTGCGCCGAGGCTCGGCCACACCATTATCGCGGGGACGATGGCGTGGAAGCCGAGCAGCGCAGCCGAGCAGCTCCCCGTCAACATCGTAACGCCCATTCGTCTTTATGCGACTCGGGGCCGCTAGCGTATGCGCCCCGAGAAGCGTCTTCTTTTCCTCGTCGCTTTGGTTGCGCGAACAACGACGGGGAACTTATCAAAATAAACTTTTTTTTTTCCAAAAAGTTGGCGTTTTTTCGGGACTTTGCAGTCAATTAAAAAAAAGGCTATTTTAAAAATGGAGCATCGCGTTCCAGTTAGGAGCACACCGTTCAAATCGATTTAAATTTGGTTGACCAATGGAGCTCTCCCCCTAAACTAAGAGATTTAGCTAAATGCTGCGTTTCAGGCGCTTTGACTAAGTTGTTTTTTGTTGTTGTTTTTTTTTACAGAGTACCGCTTACTCCGGGAAATGGGCGAGACTGCACCGCGCTGCACAATTTTTCATCAGCAAGATGATAGCGGGGTGTTGGTGCCTTAACGAGGGCGCGCCGGACCCCGCTTCTTCGCGGCATATTCAAGATGAGGTTGGTTGGCGGCGCAGTCGCGCGCCGAGCGCGTCGTGCAAAACTAAACTTTCATGAGTCTGCTGAAAAAGGGAAACAACAAACACCCTTTTTTACTGCCCGGACGCGCAGCGCTGCAAAACCCGCAACCCCCGAAATGGAGGGCATCGGAACAACGTCTATGACGACGCAGAATGTCTTCGGCCGCAGTAAAGGGCTCCGTGCCGGTTGCCGGCTCTGCACTGCACCGTGGCTCAGAAGACCGTTGAGGCGGCCAAAATCCCGGACACGTTTTGAGCTCCAGAGTCGCTAAATGGGACTCGAATCGAACCTGTGCCCCCACCAATGGATTCCTCGTTTGGAGAGCAATCCATTGGTGGGGTCACACGTTCGATTCGAGTCCCATTTAGGGACTTAGGAGCTCAAAACGCGTCTGGAGTTTTGGCCGCCTCAACGGTCTTCTGACCTACTGTGCACTGTGTGATAGAGACAGAGAGAGATGCAACCGGACTGGCTCTTGGTCTGTGCGAGAGAGAGAGAGAGAGAGAGAGAGAGAGAGAGAGAGAGAGAGAGAGAGAGAGAGAGAGAGAGAGAGAGAGAGAGAGAGAGAGAGAGAGAGAGAGCACGCTGCAACCAGACTGGCCCTTCGTCTGTGCGAGAGAGACAGGACACTGCAACCGGACCGCCGGCCCCCGGTCAGAGCGTCGGAGCCGCTAGACGCCGCCCCTCGAGCAGCCCTTCCCTGCCTTTAGTGTGGCCTTGCGGGCCACCGGCTTTTTGTAGTGTTTTACGAGACAAGTCCAAATTGGATCCGATCTTCTGTTATCTGCTGTTAGTGCCTCCCTCCCCGCCGGAGAGGGACGGGGGGAGGGGGGTGGGGGGTCCCACACTATCAGCAGCACTACAGCATTGGCAACCTGTTTGTGTGAGCACGGCCACCGTCGCCCTCTCCCGGAGTTTTACATTTTCGTATGTTATCATTTTCGTCTCGCGGTTTGACAGTGTGCCTGCATGTCGCTGCGGACCACCGAGGCGGTCCTGTTTTCGGATTCTCGTTAGGTTTCTTGGCAGCAGCCTTGTCGCGCTGAATCGCCCATACTTTGCCGTTTCATTGAACTCGTCCGAGATGAGAAATTCAGACAAATATCTCTGGAGGCGGGCGACCCGGCCCGGTCGGGCCGTTAGCGACTAATTTATGATCCAGATTGAAATTCCCCCTCCCCTCTCTTCCAGGGATCGCTGATATGACAGGCAGGTCAGACACGATAGCGCCCCCACCCACGCCACATTGCCTGCGCCCCAGCCAGCGTGCTCCTCACCGAGGATCTCACCTTCTTTTACTTGGTAATCGCTAGAGCCATGCAGGAGCAAGCTGCGCAACACCGAGCCCCCCCCCCCCCCCGGCCCCTTCCTGCCAGCTGCTCTTTTAACGACCAGGAGACACCACAAAATAAAAGAAAAAAGAAGAAGAAGAAGAAAGAAGAAGAAGAAGAAGAAGAAGAGAAGAGAGGAGGCAGAGAGAGAGATGAGGAGAGAGAGAGATAGAGAGAGAGAGAGAGAGAGAGAGAGAGAAAGAGAAAGAGAGAGAGATAGAGAGAGACAGACAGACAGACAGACAGACACGCAGACACACAGACAGAGAGAGAGAGAGAGAGCGTCAGTCTTTGCTGCCGGCAAAAGGGCGCTATGTGAAATTCAGCGTACAAAACAGGAGCGGGCACAATGGCGCCATATTCATCACCAAGATGGGACAAATGGAGGCAACGAAATTGAAAGTGTTTTCCGTCCGAGCGGTTCGGATACATTCATCATAATAGACAGCGAAAACGTTGCCAGCTGAGCGCGCGGATGAGTGCAGCGCGGAGTGCGGGGCTAACAGTGCATCTCTGTCCCGTTGGAGTGAGAGAGAGAGAGAGAGAGAGAGAGAGAGAGAGAGAGAGAGAGAGAGAGAGAGAGAGAGAGAGAGAGAGAGACGACGACGAGTGCGGGGGGTCGGTCGATCGTCGGGGGCTCCCGGTCTGGGTGTAGCGGAGGGTGTCTGGAGGTACTAGTCTGAAACTCATTTGCGGAAACATGAGATGGTGCTTCCCTGCTTCCTGGTAGATTGCCTGCTGTGCGAGCAGCGACCAGCCGACCAGCGTGACGGGCCGAGGCGACCAGGCGCAGCCTGGCGGACAGTCTGAGCTGGCAGCAGGCGCTCTCCGCGTCGTCATATGTTTCAATTTGCTGGAGCATTGTCGCAACGCTGTCTGCGCCAAATTTCTCGTCCGGCGACCACGGGCGGGGACTTTCCGCGCCGACTTGGCCGCGTCAAGAATAACTTGGAGTAAACCGAGGCGGCAAAACAATTGTCCGCCGTGTTATTTTTTCCCACTGCCGCTCGCGGCACGGAGACGGCACGAGATCGTCCGGGGTGAAACACGTGTGCTCCGGCAAGGGGAGTTGTGAACTTGCGCCCCTCCGCGCGCCACTTTGGACTCCCAAATTGGGCGTAATTGTCCCCCCTTCGTATCAGCACCTGGCTGCCAGCCCCGTCAGCCCCGCCAGCGCACCTGGCTGCCAGCCCCGTCAGCACCGGCATGCATGCAGTTACCAGTTCACCGGGGTGTGCAGTTCGCGGCCCAGACTTGCCGACTAGTTATTGAGTTGTTATCGAGTCAGTCAAAGGAGGCGGGAACTGGCAGACAGTGTTGCCACATGCGTGGGCTAAAACTCCCGCAGGATGCACCTGTCGACAGGGTTGCTCCGAGGCAACTTCTCGAAAGAAAACCCCTGACTCTGCCCAGTGGAAACGCGAAGGTTGGCGACCCTTCCGACTAGAATGACGTGGGAATTATCGCCCTCTCAGGTTGGCAACACCGCATCCAAGAGGGTGAGGGGAAAATTGCGAGGAAAATTGGGGCGTACCTTGGGCCCTACAGTCGTCTTGAATCTTTTCCGCGGTTTGAACTCGCCGAATTGCAGGCAGAGTCAATAGCCCGGCCCATTCGCCGCTTAATTACTAGGCCTGGTGTTTGCGCGGTCTGTTTGAGGGCCCCAGTCCCTCCGCGGGGCCTCGGGGGCCTGCAGGCCTAGGGCAGCGAAGGGTTGGCGGAGGGCGCGCGGAGCAACCACCACGGTGGGACACTTACTTTCCTGCCGCCGGGGAGCGCTAACCTGACATTTATTGACTTTTCGGGTGCCTGTGTCTCATCGTAAACGGCTGGAGATAAAATAAAATAAAAAAAAAAAATTGGCTAAGTAGAAATTTTCAACATGCAAGCACTGCGACAGTTGCAAGGACAGCAAACATCGTTCGCGCGCGGCTGACGGCGGTCGACTGCTATTTGGCGCCGTGTTGGTAGCACTTCGCCACGACACTGGACAATGGGCTGTAAAGAACACGCACCGCACTGTTAAAAAAAAAAAAAAAAAAAAAAAAAGCTTTGAAATTCTCGGGGGACTTGTTGGAAACAAAATTACCTCCGATCTTCGGAAAATTCAGAAACCTAGTATGTTTCTATTTTGAATGAGTTTCCAACAAGTATGGTACATTTTTTTTTTGTTTTTTGTTTTTTGTTTTTTGAAACATTTCCGAGGGAATCTTCGGAACGCAGTTTCGGGAGTTCCACAATTTATTCTTGACAGTGCGTATACCCCTCCGTTTGGCCAGCCAGCGCTCCGGCTCTTAGAAAGCCTAGGAGACCGCACTGGGCACACCGCAGCAAAGGCAGCGAATAGGACGACCGCCACCCTCGGCACAGGACAGCCAGGCACAAAACAAAGACAACACACACACACACACACACACACACACACACAGAGCAAACGACCGCCAAAAACTTGCGTCGGGAATCGAAGACACACACACACACACACACACACACACACACACACACACAGATGCTCGCTTCCCACGGCCTTGGGCACCTTCCCCTCGTGGCACTTCTTGCCACTAAATCTACCGATGACGTCACCGCCGGCCCGCTGTTAGGGCCGCCGTTCCGCCCCCGTGTGCAGGTTGTCGCCGACCGAGTCGGTTGCCAATAATTTGCGTGTCGACCCGATTCGTGCCTCGACTCTGTCGGAAGGTTGCAGTGGGAAAATTTTGGTAGTCACTTGATGACAATTTCAAGTTAAGTTATGATTTAGAAGTGAGGAGTCAGTCATTCTCTTTTTTGTCATGCGTGACGACAAGTTTTTCGCAGTGTGGATTTTCCACTGTTTTCCCTCGTGTCCGAAGCATAGTGTGAGTGCTGGACGGTCCCCGTGTTTTATTTTTTTTTCCGGTCGGCCAGTCTTGGGGCGTTGCTGCGGCAGGCTGGGTGGGGCGGCCTGCTGCCTAACGAGCGTGTTACATTGTTGTCAGTGGAACATGACAAGGAAGCACGGAGTAGGAAGAAGCAGCCATCTCGAGTATAAATTAGGCGGGTGAGGTGTATTTGTCCCCTGGAATCGAATGCGACAGGCCGCCCGAGTTAGACGAGGCATCAGTGAGCGCGGCCTATTTACAGACAGGCAGGAAGACCGGCGCAGGCGGCCAAAACTGTAGACGCGTTTTGAGCTCCAGAGTCGCTAAATGGGACCCGAACCGAACGTGTGACCCCACCAATCGATTGCTCTCCGAATGAGGAATTCATCGGTGGGGTCACACGCTCGGTTCGAGTCGTGTTAACCGACTCTGGAGCTCAAAATGCGTCTTAAGTCGGCCGCCTGCGCCGGTCTTCTTGCCCACTGTGCAGCATCCGCGATGTCGCCGGGTTCCCGTTGGCCGCCCTTCCAGGAGGCTTCCAGGAAGCGTGCAGCTTCGTTTCAATTTAAGGAACGGCCACCGGCCATGCCGCCTCGTCGCCTCGGGGCTCGCGAAAAAAAAAAAAAAAGGGACCGACACTTTGGTTCTTTTTATCCCCGGCCCGTAAAGTCGTCCGTGGTTTACACCCAGCCTGTCCGGCCCGACGCATCCGCCGAGTCCCGGTGTGCTGGCCACGCCGACGGTGTGCCCACCTCCAGAGCGCAAATCGCGCACAATGAATACGTCAACCTGGAAAACTTGCGTTTTAAATTGAGACTTTTTTTTTTCGCAAGTTGGTTATGCACCGTTTTCACCCGAAATAACCGGGACTACATCCCATCGCGGTAAAGTGTTTTTGTCCTTTTTTTAAATTTTTTTATTTTTTTGAGTGGGGCGAGACGTTACTGGCTTTCACGTCTTTGCTGCAGACTCGTCATTTTCGTCGTTTTATTATTAATATTCTCACCAGACGGTTTGCGGGTCCGCATGCTCTGTTTTTTTTTCCGCTGCATGGCCGCGCCGTACGTTGCCGTGCAGCGGACACCGGAAACAGCATAATTTATTAATACTTCATCACGTGGGACGCGCAGTGACCCGCGAGTAACTGAGTCGTCAGGCCGTCCGTGCCTGCCCGGGCGTAACGCCGCGGCCGCCGCGCCCAAACACCTGGCCAGGCCGGATCCAGGGCCAGCGCAAGGAGGGGGTGCTTCTTCTAGTGCACACTCGTGTGCGGCATGTGTGCGAGAAGCGAGGGGTCCACCACTCAGCTCAGTAGTGTACACAGTATTACCGATTACCCGTGATTACCTACTTAAAATGCCCCCCCCCCCCCAAAAAAAAAAAAAAAAAAAAAAAACTCTCTAGTTTTGGCCAGCAGAGTGCATTTTAAGCCAATTTAAGCCTAACCGTGGCCGGCAGCGAGGGTTCTGCTTCCAGGCCCGCGGGCCGGTTCTCAGAATCGGCAAAAATCTTCACCCCTTGGCGCGAAGTGAGGCGCGGCGCCGCTAGAAGTGCGGCAGTCACATCGTCACCAAGGCAGGGCAATTATAACTTTGGGCCGCCTGGCGATAGCGCGCCGCCCCGCCGCCGCCTCCCACTCACGGGCCGCGCTCGGAAAAGACCCGTCAATGGCGGCGACAGCGCACAGTGGGCCGGACGACTGGAGCGGCGCGCGCCGATTCGGAGAGATTGCACAATTGGCCCCGTAATTGCAACGCAATTGCAACAAGGGCGTGGAGCAGAGGAAGTAATCTGTGGGACTGGCGTGCGGTATCTCTGCAGCCATAACGCATGCCTGACTGGGTACCCATCTCTGAATCACGGCCATCATGCCGGTGTCGCGGCCTGCTGCGAGTGCCCCGCCAGAAGGGTCTTGGATGGCCTCGCACGCCATGTCGGCACGCCCTTTAGGTCCTTCCGAACGCCCTTGGGGCCTGCTTCCCTTCGGGTCCTTGCGAATACCCTCCTTCGGGACTGCCCGAACGGCCTTCGGGTCCGTTTAGCAACATCTTCTAAGAGATGCGTGAAGCTTGGGCGAGGTACCAGTACCCTGCGCTAGTGGATCCCATACTCCCCAGTAGGGCAGGGGACACGTCGACTAGGCCAAACCCTACCGCATCTGAGGTGGCGGACAGGTAACGCGAGGTCGGAGTGTCCTGCTGACTCGAACCGCTAAAGGTCTGTAGAGGCCTATCAGCGTTGATGATGATGATGATGGGTCCGAAGCAATTTAGCAGTGAGTGAGCGCCTGGCTGGGTAGGCACCCCGACGAGCGCCCCTGTTGCGCTGCCGGGCGGCTGCCTACCTGCCGGGCGACCACTTTCCCGCCGCACAGAGAGCCATCTCCATCACACTGATGGCCGGCCGCGGCCACACCCCAGGCAGCCCGCCACTTTGCCGATCACAACAACAACGACGTGCCCGCTGAGAAGCAGTCCCGCCAATAATAATCTGAAAACGCACGTCCGGGGTCAGCGGCGGTGGCGAGATGCACGCGTCGCTCTGTCTCTCTCGCACCCGAGTGCGCGAGAGAGACAGAGCAACGCTGTTTTCGGAACGCCGGCACGCCAGCAGCAAGCGCCTTGCCTTCTCCACTTGTAGAGAAATAGTGTGTGCGCGTGACGGGGCAACCGCGGCGTCAGGGAGCAAGTACGCCAAGTACGTGAGGTACGTGAAGTACGAAGGGCCGCGCCGCCTCCCCCGCACGTGCTGGGCCGGCCCCTCGGTCTTGAACTTGATCGTGATGGTTATGACCTGGTGGCGGTCGTGCCGGCCGCGCCGCGCGGCAGCGAGGCGGCGGCTCGGTCACGAAGTCCCCGGAGATAGTGGTCTGTATAATGTCACCCTGTTGCCAAATGTGGGACACGGGCACCCGAATAAAGAAGGGGAACGAAGAAAAAAAAAAGAAGAAAAACAGGAGGGAAAAAAAATTGGCTCAGTGCAGTGGAAGCAAAGTTGCAAATCAGATGGACACAAAAAGGTTCCCCGTAACATTTGCTATGCAAAGGAAGTCCGTGGAAATTCTAAAAAAAAAAAAAAAAAAACACAAAAAAAACAGAACACCCTTATTCAAAAACCCTCTTTTTCCTTCGAAATAATTTTTCAAACAACGTGAGAAAAAATGAAATTTGATACTCCGGTGAAACAAAATAAACACAAACAAGTTTCGATCTGTACCGCTGCATCTTGACCCCGAGAAGTAAATTACGAGCGAAAACTCGCTCACCTTTCTTATTTCTTTTTTGCTCATGCATCTCAAGAGGACTTGGCTGCGTCTTGCCGCTGCCTGTCTTGGCGCAGCCTGCAGCCCGCTCGGTGAGTGCATGTTCACTGGTAATCAGTTTTACACCTCGGCGCGCCCCTTCCCCCGTCACGCACGGTTGCCCGGGCAACGCGTCTGCAGCCGCCGGCCCACTGTGAGCCGAGGAGTTACGCGGCCGCGAGACGGGACGGGGCCTCCCGCCGACCGGGAAAGGGCCTTTCAAAACAAGCAAACATCGATTAATAATCACTTGCTCTGGTAATGGCGGTGAGTGCACACTATGGGTCCGTCTCACTTGCACTCACGTGCTTATCCACAGTCTCGTGCTCTCTGTCTGTCTGTCTGTCTGTCAGTCTCTCTCTCTCCCTCTCTCTCTCTCTCTCTCTCTCTCTCTCTCTCTCTCTCTCTCTCTCTCTCTCTCTCTCTCCCCTCTCTCTCTCTCTCTCTCTCTCTCTCTCTCTCTCTCTCTCTCTCTCTCTCTCTCTCCCCCTCTCTCTCTCTCTCTCTCTCTCTCTCTCTCTCTCTCTCTCTCTCTCTCTCTCTCTCTCTCTCTCACTCGTGCGCACACACACACACACGAGAAGCAGTCGATCTGGCTGAACACGGCGCACTGCTGGGCGTTACTGACCTGACCAAGAGGAGCGGTGGGAGAGTCCGTCTCACGACCGGACGCCCCAACACAAAACGAGCAAAACGCGAGGCGGAGCTGGCAGCGCTGCTGGATCGTGACCCGTCTTCTCCGGGCGACCTGAACGCGCGACCGAGCGAGAGCCGCTCGGCGATACCCCGCGACGCAGGGACTGCGGCGCGCGCGCCCGGCAGGACGATCGGAACGCAGCGGCAGCGCGCGTGGATTTCGATTCGGTGGAGATACCCCGCGCTGCGGTCCCACTCATTTTTATCTTCGCCTTCTGAAGTGGTGCACGGATTTGCGGGCAATGTTGGCGGGATAATGTCACCGCAGGACTTGGGGCTTTGGAACTGCATGGGCATAACCATGCTTGCAGCCGTGGCGGCGCGTCAAAGTGCCCCCACTGGGGCTCCCCTGCAGCGAGGGTGGCGGGGCCCACTGGAGGCCTGCTGGGAGTGAGCAGCAAATGGGGCACGGCGGGGCCTATTGACTGGTCCGGGCATTCCGTGCGTTGTGGCGACGCCTCCTCCCCTCACGTCCGTCCGTCCGTCAGAGGCCGAATATCGGCCGGATCTCTCCCACTGGGCTGAGTGCTGCTGGTCCTGCCACCTCGGGACGAAGGGTTGCCGGGGCCGGGGCAGGGCCTTCGGCGAGGCTAGCGCTGGCGCCAGTAACCGGCATAATATCCATCTCTGTCTTTGTGGTCACGCGCACCCACATTCCAGCCGATACGTCTCTCTCTCTCTCTCTCTCTCTCTCTCTCTCTCTCTCTCTCTCTCTCTCTCTCTCTCTCTCTCTCTCCCTCTCTCTCTCTCTCTCTCTCTCTCTCCCTCTCTCCTCCCTCCCTCCGTCCGGTCCATCCTCTCGCAGCGAATAACCGAATTCCTCCCCGATCCCGATGCGTTACGCACCGACACAGCTCGGCATCTCGTGAATTCGCAAAAAGGAAAGTCTTAAAAGAAAATTCAAAACAAATCAATCTTTTTTTTTACTGAATTTTAAGATGCAGCTGCATTTTAAAAAATAAGTTTCAATGCTTAATGTTACCAAATTTAACGTCGTTTCGAAAATGATGCTTTCAGCATAGGTGACGGAAGCAAGCGCTTTTTCATGTCCGCCCGTTGGTTTTATCATCTTCATTATTTTTTTTTATGTTATAGCCAATAAAAACGGCTGGGGAGGACAGTGCGATAGCGAGATACAGATCGTGGATGTTTCTCCGGCGGGGTGCGACCGACGCACGCCTAGCTCCACTAATTTGCCAGGAAATGCCGGCAACACTGTTATTCAACGAATGTGACGTCATGTGAACCCTCGTTCAAACAAATGTGACATCGTATTAAAATGAACGTGACAAAATTCACATTCGAACGAATATTACGCCACATTCGTTGAATAACAGTGAATATGCGAATCGGCGTGCGAAGTCCTCCGGAGCGCGCGTGCGGGGCTGTGGGCGGGGTGGGGTGGGGTGGGGCGGACCGGGTCCCAAGACACGAAAACGGCAAGGATTTTCGTCTTTCCAATATTGGTCCCGCACCGAGCCATTTTGGCGGGCGCGGGCGGCGGCGCGGTGGCTGGCCCGCGCCGCACACCAGGGGAATCGCTCATTTTTCTGCCTCCCCCGCCTAACATATGCCGGAACAGCTTATAGCGGCTGATCGGCCTGGCTGGAGGCTAGGGGCGCCGCTGCAGGGGGTTGGTGGGGGCGGCTGGAAGGGGGGGGGGCGCGGCTCCTCCTGAGAATATCCAAATAACCCGTAGCGCCGCGCCGCGCTGCCAGCTTGGCTGCCGGCTTGGCTGCCAGCTTGGCTGCCCGGCCGGGAAACTCAATCCGGGATCAATCTGTTCACGGAGGCACGGAGGGGAGAACCAGGATGACTGGGAGGAGTCGTCACCCTGCCTGGCCTGCGTTGCCTCTGCCGCCCCCGGCCTGCCGCCCCTGGCCTGCCGCCCCCGGCCTGCCGCCCCCGGCCTGCCGCCCCCGGCCTGCCGCCCCCGGCCTGCCGCCCCCGGCCTGCCGCCCCCGGCCTCTGCCTCTGGCCCTGCCTGCCGCGCCGTTCCGAACACACACTGTGCCCCTCTCTCACCGCTGTGGGACGCCCTGCGTGCGCGAGAGAGGCGGAGCGTCCAAACGACTTCGGCATCAGTCGGCTGAAGACCCTCGGGGCCTGCCTATTGAAAACCCAGCAGGGGGTAAGCGGCGCGCGCGCCAACCCCGCAAGGGACGTGGGGCCCGCCCGACCCGCCCCGACCCGCCCCGACCCGCCCCGACCCGTCCCGACCCGTCCCGACCCGTCCCGACCCGGCCAGGCCCAGGCCCAGAGCGATCTTCCAGCACTTTTAAATCTCCCCTGTGTCTGTCTCCGCCCGGCCGGTCCATCCCAGCGCCGCACGCCCTCCTTTGGGGTCAGTAGGGGTTGTGTCCTGGCCGGGCGGGCCACCTTCGTGGACGTGCGTGTGTGTGGGAGAGAGAGAGAGAGAGAGAGAGAGAGAGAGAGAGAGAGAGAGAGAGAGAGAGAGAGAGAGAGAGAGAGAGAGAGAGAGAGGCGGTCTGTCCGTCTGCCTGCGTCCGTCCGACACCACAGGTCGAATGGGCTTCCATCCTCAATTTCGGGGTGTCTTAAACCCCCGGGGCCAGAGAGAGCGTGTTCCAGTGGAGGCGACGCGACTTGGTTGTGACGTGGCGGTGGAGGCGACGCTCCTAGCGACGCCCCTAGCGACGCCCCTAGCGACGCCCCTAGCGACGCTGTCCCAGGGAAGCCCCCTCATCCTGGAGGTGCTGCGCTGTGGGGCTGGAAACAGCTGCGACTGTGTTTGGCTGGCCAGAAAGTAATCTAAGCCTCCCCCGCCCGGTGCGGAGCCGAGCCGAGCCACGGCCCGGCCAGCCTCCAGTACTTGTCAGTGGGTGTTCGAGGGTGAGGCGGGGAGGGAGGGGGGGGGAAGGTGGTGATTGATTACAGCTCGCTAAGTTTGTTATATGTTTGAGAAGGCAGTGCGCTGTCCTCGCCTCGTGTGTGTGTGAGAGAGAGAGAGAGAGAGAGAGAGAGAGAGAGAGAGAGAGAGAGTGAGAGAGGGGGGGGAGAGAGAGAGAAAGAGAGAGTGGGCGTGTGTGATTGTAAGTCCTTACGTTTCGCTCTCATTAGAGCTATATTTTCGAGAAACTACTACGCCGGGGCGCTCTTTTCCGCAATCTTGCGACCTGTAACGCGATTTGGGGCTTGTACGCCCCGCCCCGCCCCGCCCCGCCCCGCGAGGATTGCCAGCGAAGGGCGCGGGGATTAGTTTTGTAGGCCTGGAGGCAGCCAGTCTGTCCCTGCCCGCGGCGACGCGTCACGACGTCGTCGCCAAAATTCGAAATTCGTCGCAAGAGAGCCGTTTACAACGCCGCGATGAAAATGGGTTTCCTCGCTCGAAATGACGAAACTGGAAATGGTTTGTTCGACGACCGGCGAAGGAATAAGGCGATGCGAGGCAGCGTGACCTCCACAAAAATACATAAAAAAAGAACATTAAAAAAAAATTCGCACATAGTGCGCTGTCGTGGTGGCATCAGATATCTGAAAACGCGCGAACGCTGACAATCAGCGACATAAAATCCCATTTATTGCCACATTTACTGCCCGGCCTGCCAGCCTCCATGATAACTTTCCCAGTAAATGGCTGTTTATTGGCGATTGTGTGTGGCGGTGGCTCGGCTGAGGGTTGCAGCTCAGACGTTGCCTTTATTTAGAGCGATCCGGACAAATGGCCTTCATAGCCGCAAAACGCCATGGGCTGGCGGTGACGTCACCGTCAGGCGCTTTCTCTATGAAATCTCCACCAAGAACGAGTCAACACGATTTAATCATCGTGGCATGACATTGTTACAGTGACCCTGTGGTGCAAAAAGAACGCGTCAAAAATATCGGCTTCCGTTACGGGAGTTCCCTTTTAGGCTCCCTGAGGAAACTGCCCCAAGAATTATGTCAAAAACATGTTCCCCCTTTTCCCCCTTTTTTTTTTCTTATCAGCCTGGCTGTATCATCCGCTTCACTTTCCCCCCTTATCAGTCACGCTATCATCCCAGCCCCATCTGTGTCGTCCCCGCTGTAGTACGTCTTGAAGGGTGCGAGTCGGGGCGGGGCGGCGTGGGGGTGGGGGTAGAGGCCCTAGGGAATCTCACACGAAGATTACAATTCCTGCTAAGCGCCTACTTTCCGTCCCTTCAATACCCGCGGGCGGGCTGCACAGGTGGACACACACACATACACACATGGAGGAAACGAGAGAGAGAGAGAGAGAGAGAGAGAGAGAGAGAGAGAGAGAGAGAGAGAGAGGATAATGGCAGGCAACGACGCAGCGTTGTCAAACTCGTCGCATGGGAGTAGGATGCGTGATGCGTGAGGCGTTCCCAGCCGAAAGACACGAGGCCAAACTTGATTGCCATTAGTGATATACGCCGCGGCGCTGTGGAGGCATGGAGGCGCAGTGGGACGGAGCGACGCGAGAACAGGGCACACTGTGGCGGGTCTTTTGGCTCACTGTGGGCTGTGGACCGTCATGGCGATGGCGGGGCTGTGCGCCACGGGGCGGCACCACCTTTGTAAGGTGCCCCCCTCTCAGCCAAAGCCGTAGACTACCCCAATTAACGCAGTGCAGGCGAACGCGGCCCCTAAGCCAGGCTGCCTTTCTTTGCACCGAGGAGAAGGGGGAGGAGGAAGAAGGAAGGAGGAGGTGGAAGAAGGAGGAAGGAGGAGGAGGAAGAAGGAAGGAGGAAGGAGGAAGAAGGAGAAAGAAGAGGGAAGGAGGACGAAGAAGAAGAAGGAGGAGGTGGAAGAAGAAGAAAGGAGGACGAAGAAGGAGGAAGGAGGAGGTGGAAGAAGAGGGCGGCAGCCTGGGCGTTAGGCAACCCGGCAGGCAGGCGTGCGCGGCGGCCGGTGAGATTGCCTACGCTGCAGGCGCCGCGTAGCGTAACAGTGGCGCGGCGATGGGGCTTCCGGCCAACTGGTTCCGGTGCCCCGCGCGACCGCCAATAAGTGCATTCCCCTGTTCGGACTGTCCTCACTGCCCGCGCTGACCCCCACCACCGCCACGCGCGGTGGTCCTTATTTTGAGCGACCGTTTTTCGCGACGTCAATAACTTGACCCCAGCGTTTCTATCCCACCAGCGCACCGTTACACCAGCCGTTTCTTTTTCATGAAAACCACAAGTCGCTTTTTCGTTTTTTTTTCTGGTTTTTTTTCCCTTTTTTAACCGTCTTTCTTTTCGGTGGTGTTTCACCTTCGGTCCGTTTTACTCGGCTAGTTGTCTTCTCTCTCTGCGACGCCGCTGTCCCCCCCCCTCCTTGCGTCGCCACTAGATGATCAAGCCCGTCGACGCGGCAAACTTGCGCGATGTGTACACACACACACACACACACACACACAAACACACACACACTCGAAGCCCATGGAACTTGCCGGCACTACGCCGCGCCAGCGCCCCGCGCGGCGGAAATTCGAAGCTGTGACGTCACGGCGCGCGGCACCGCCTTGTATTTAGACGTCGCTGTTCGGCCCCGCGGTGTAATTGTTGTGTAAGTGAAGCCGCCCCCTCAGCGGCGCGAAGCCGCGAAGCGCACGCGGAGCCACGACGAGACGACGAAGCCCGCCAGCGCGGTGCCGACGCGTCGCGACGCCAAAGCGGTCGCTAAACGGAAATCAGTGCCGCCAACGCGACACAAATATATTTCAATCAAGGCTTGCGGTGGAATGGATGTAACCGCGGAGACGTGGAAGGCGGTGGGAATCGTGGAGGTGGCGGATCCAGGGAGGATAACCGGGGAGGGAATCACCACACCTGAGTATGTGGAAGGGGTGGGGCGAGCAGGCAGGCAGGGTGTTTGCGCAAAGAAACATGCACAAGATCGGCTAAATCCCAAATCCGGCCGGCAGATTGGATTCCCGAGTTAACAAGGGTCTCCCCTCGGCGCCCGGTCGGTCACTCCCGGGGACATTTACCTAAGGCCGCTCCACAGTAACCTCGTTCCGGAGAGTGATGTGGCATGCAGGGCTGGCTGGCGCAGGGCCTGGGCTTGCCCTAGGCCCATTTAGCAGGGCCCTCGATGGCGCCCACCACACCGTGAACGAGCGGCCACGCAGCGGGTACTTCGAAAAAAAGAATCACTTCAAATTCGAGTTTATAATTTTTCATTTTTTTGGCGGGTGCAGGGCTCCTGGGGGGCGAGGGGTGAAAGCCTTTGCGTGTGCGGGCGGCTGATGCTTGCGCTCGCAAATCCACTCGGGACGTGTCGACCAATCGCCGCACCTGTTTCAGGTTTGGCGCGAAATGCGGCGCTCCCATTGGTCAGAGAGAGAGAGAGAGAGAGAGAGAGAGAGAGAGAGAGAGAGAGAGAGAGAGAGAGAGAGAGAGAGTCGCGGGGGATTACCGCTCCGTGCTTGTTGGCCGGCCTCGTCCCGCACACATGCTTCAGCTCTGCATAAAATTTCAATAAGCCTGAAGCGGTGTCTCCCTCCTGTTCGCTCGCTGGTGGAGGAGCCAGCATCACTGGAGGAGCCCCTGGAATGAAATGACCTTGAACGCCGACAAAGCGCCATTCCGGGGCCCCTATCTCGCTCACGCAATCCAGGGGGGGCTCCTCGGCAGTCTCGCGCCCCGTCGCTCTGTCTCTCTCGCACTCGCGGGCCGCTGCGTGGGGAGGGGGGGGGGGGGCTCGTAGAGGTTCAGAGGCAGCGCCCGCCTCCTTCGCGACCACCACTACATCAATAATGCAGCCCCTGAGCCCCCGCCGCCCCCGGCACCGGGCCAGCAGGCAGGCAGACTGCTCTGGATCTCTCCTGGGTCTTTGCAGAAATGCCGTGAGGGATTTTAACTGTCGTCCCAGCCGAGGCAGGCTGCTGGGCCCGGCGCACGCAGAGACCGGCGGGCGGAGCGGTGGCACGGCACACTAGGGGGGCAGAAGCAGGCAGAAGTCGGGGGCACTGGAAAGCATGCCCACCCTGCAGGGCTTCGGCCGTCTGCAGAGCCGTGTTGGACACACTGCTGGTTTCTTGGGACGACACCTTCAACCACCCCCCGCTGTTGGCAACAGAGCCGGCTGCACCGACGTGGGGGGGGGGGGGGGAATTTGCTTTGGTTTCGCCAGTTTCGCCGATTTTCCTCCTGGCGTCGTCGTCTTGGGCGCGCCGCGTCGCTTGCGTAATTCACGGCACAATTCGTTAATTAGTGACGACGGCCACGTCCGTCACCGCCAGGCTGCCAGCCCGGTCTGTCCTGCAGCAGTGCAGCCGCCAGCCCTGCCAGGCCGGCTGCCAGATCCAGGCACTGCCTCGGCCCATTAATCGCTTTAACAAGGGCCTCATTTTATCACCTTCAGGGCGACCTCTTCTTCTCCTTCTTCAGCCCCGCCCCGCCCCGCCCCGCCCCCAGCTTGTCCTTGTGGAAGCACACTAAGTTAAACACCGCCGCCGCGCACCTCTCCCTCCCCGACTACAACCCCTGAACGAGGTGACGGCTGCACTGTCACGGTGGCCTGCTGGTGAAAAATGCAATGTGTTTATTCCGAGTCACGACACTGCGAGGGCGGCTGGGGTTGGGAATAGGGGTGCGGGAATAGGGGTGGCCCAATGCCGGCTGGTCTCTGAAATAATTCGGCATTCTTGTAGTGGCCCCTCCCCACTCCTTAGCACACCCCACACCTTATCCTATCCGCATCTTGCCACGGAGGCCTCGAGCAGGCCTGAGCATCAGCCCCACTCAGGGGCCGCCCTGCCGCCGCCCTGCGAGTCACCCTGGCCGATGTTCCTCTCAAATCTTCCCTCGAGTGGGAACCTCGCCGGCCAGGGAGGGGGCTCCTTTAAATTTCGGAGACACTGCTCGGTCCCCCACATACTATGCATGCTGGATGCGCGGAGGGAAGCGCTGGGGGGGGTGGCTGGAGTCCTGGAGTCCGCGCCGCCGGTGGGCGCGCAGATCGCTGTGGCACTGGCACGCGTGCGCTCTCTCTCTCTCTCTCTCTCTCTCTCTCTCTCTCTCTCTCTCTCTCTCTCTCTCTCTCTCTCTCTCTCTCTCCCTCTCTCTCTCTCCCTCTCTCTCTCTCTCTCTCTCTCTCTCTCTCTCTCTCTCTCTCTCTCTCTCTCTCTCTCTCTCTCTTCACACCACAGTGCGTGCTGCCAGTGCTCGGCCGGACAGTGTACTGTGTGATGTTTCAATAAGTCAGCGATGAGCTGGCCGTCCGTCCGGCCGGGGTGGTGTTGGTATGCGGAGACCTGCCGTCGCCGAGGCAGCAGGGTGCGTTCCACTGCCGCCCGCCTCCCAGTCATCGCTCCGTCTGCGTCGCACTCGGCGTGCAGCCGGTGGGGGTGCGAGAGAGAGGCGCGGTGGCGCTTCAGGCGGCAGTGGAGGTAATCATACTGTCACCCATGGTTTGGCCACCGCTACCCCGCCCCGCCCCGCCCCAGCAGGACGGCCACTTAGGGTTGCAAGTTTCTATTCACTCCATCGAGTTGGCGTTCCGGGGGGGGGAGGGGAGGAATCCGGCGCACGTCCCGTCCTTGTTCCGTCCAGCCACAGCGTCGTCTCTCTCTCTCTCTCTCTCTCTCTCTCTCTCTCTCTCTCTCTCTCTCTCTCTCTCTCTCTCTCTCTCTCTCTCTCTCTCTCTCTCTCTCTCCATCACGCTTTTTCCGGAACCGGTAGACCTGCTGGATTCTTGCAGAAATCCTTCCTGCCTGGCTGATTTGACCGCGTCACGCGTTCACGCGAGTGCGTGAGGCTCTCGATGTGCCTTGGAGGGAAGGTTCCACCTTTCAAAAAAAAAATTAAAAAAAATCAAGGACTATCTAAATGATGCTTTGCGCCCTTTTTTCTGGAAATTCTAATGACCCCTCTTCGGCCTACCAGCCCGGATTACCAGGCGAGCCACGGGCCAGAACCACAATGCGGTCGCTTCCTTTTTCGCCAGGAAGTTATTTTCGCGACGAGCGAGTCGCCTCCGAAGGGAGTCGCTCTCTCTCGCTCTCTGTCGCACTCACGGGGCGGCCCGTAAGGGTGCGAGAGAGACAGCGATCGAGGCAGCAACACCCTGCTTTTATTTAGAGGCATTCTCATGTAAAAATAAGAATTTTCGACCTCGAGGTGAGACTCGCTCGCGTTGCTTTCACTCGACTTTCACTGTTGCATTCCTCCCTAAATACTTCTTGGAAAATACTACTTCAGCTGTTTCCCAACATTGCAGTCGCGGGAAAATATTTTTGGGCGGCGGCTCTGTCTCTGTCGCACCCATACGGGACGCCCCATGAGTGCGAGAGAGACAGAGCGACAGTGCTCGGTGTGGTCCGTGGGCCCAGTGCCGCCCATTGTCCGCAGGCTTTCTTTCATGTTAGCCTGCTGCGCTCGTCGCGCGTTTTAATTATTTAGCGACGGGCCCCGCGCAGAAAGGACGCGTGTGTTTTATTTGAGCGCCGCGTTTCGGCAAAGGGACGTCGAGCCTCGAGTTCAAATACTGACTCCCGAGTGGTTTTCGGCGTGCCAGGCGGGGTGAGGTATCGTCCGTAAAGGACTTAAACGTAAAAAAAAATAAGCAGAGTAAATAAACACATTTTAGGGATCTTAGGCGCAAAAATAAAATATTAATGGGTCGAGAATAATGCAAGTTTGTTAAACTTGAGCTCGATGAAGCGCGTCAAACGCGGTGGTTTGTAGCGCACTGTGCTGCCCCCGGTGGGGCTCTCCGGCAGGCGGGGGCGGAAGTCGGTAAGGCCGCGAAACACGACCTATAAAAGTCGACCAAAAATAAATGAATGACATAAAGAAATCTAAGGCAATAACTTGTTATCGACACGAAATAGAGGTGGTTCCGCGCCAGAGAGAGAGAGAGAGAGAGAGAGAGAGAGAGAGAGAGAGAGAGAGAGAGAGAGAGAGAGAGAGAGAGAGAGAGAGAGAGAGAGAGAGAGAGAGAGAGAGAGAGAGAGAGAGAGAGGGCGATAGGGATGGCTCTCGTGTACGCCATATTTTAGCTCGCACACTCCCGCCGACCCGAAAGACACCCTTCAAGGACAGCACGGATCGAACCACTCTCCGCCCCCTTTTCCCACGTACGACGGCGCCGACGGAAAATCCACGGGTCCGGCGGGAGTCGAACCCTGGACTTGCATCACAAAGAGCTTTAGGGGTTGTCCCGGAGGTACAACTCGGATTCAATTGCCGATCACGGGCCTGTTTGTAACGGCTATTGCCCCCGAGAAAGCAACAACGAAAACAACAACAACACGAAAAAGCGGGCGAAACTGAGGCAGGCAGATAAACAACAACAAACAACAACAACAAGGATTTGGGAGCGCGCACCGCAAGGCCAGGGCAAACCCCACAGGTTGCCGCTCGGGGAAGAATTCATGAGGTTGGAATTGAAAGGCTTTGTGTGGTATGGGGCATGTTGTCTTTGGCTCAAGGCGGGTAAGTATGGGAGCCTTCCCCACCATCGCGGCCACCATTACCACAACCACCATCACCACCACCGCCGTCGCGCACACACACACACACACACACACACACACACAGGGCTGTGCTACGCCGCAGGGCTCTGTCGATCTAAATGGCTTCCGGAAATGTCAAATTGTCGAAATGTACGAGCGCGGCAGCGTGGTCCGGGGAGCATCAGCGAAAGGGCGTCGGTAATAACAAAAACAACAAGACATCGACACCCCGTGTGTGCGCGGGGGGTGTGTGAGTGTGTCGGAGAGCGTGTGGTATTGGCCTGGCATTTGGTCGAATGCATCGCGAGTTACGAGGCCGGTCTGGCATTTTGAGTCGTAGATTTGGCGGGCAGATTAGTTTGGCTGCGAGTCCGATACACCGTCGTAAACATGAACGCTCATTTCAATGAATTGTTTAATTCTCGATCGTGTTTCATCTCGCATGCTGCAGCGCCACGCGGGGCTCTCGCGGTCAACGGAACTTGCTCGGGGTGGATTATGGCGAGAAAAAAAAAAAGGAAAATCCGAAAAGAAAAGTTATTTTTATTCTGATTAAGGGCTTATTGGCGGAAACTCCTACACAGAAAAAAATATTTAAAAACAAAAAAAAGGAGCCAAAATAAAGTGCGAACGGCGCTGCGGCGCGGGAGGCCTGCTGAAATTGATTCTGACAAGGGCTGTCGGTTTTACATGCTGCCCCAGTCTGCCTGGGATCATTCAAATTGGCTCGTTCTTTATCATTCTAGGCTCCTTACTCCGATCGAAAATGATTGGTCACGTCCGCGCAGCCAGCCGTGCCGCACGGCCGTGGCGGTGTGCACGCCTCCCCCCCCCCTTCCCCCTCCGCTCCCCCAGGCTCCCCGCCGCTCTCGGTCTATCTATGTAATTTCTTACTCCATCTCCCTTTTCCCTTGACCTGGCAGGCAGCCACTATGAAGCGCCTGACGCCCGCGGGACTGGGGGTAGGCAACGCGCAGGCCGCGCCGCCGTGGCTCTGACTTCCGGCCCTGCTTCCGGTCACAGTGTGCCACAGTGTGCCACACAGATCCTCTTACCCTTCACCTGCTGATCGTGGGATGCTGTTGTTATCGCTGGTACTCAGGGCGAAATTGGAGGACCTGTCCCCCTGAGTCCATTCTTCCTCCTCTGTCCCATATTCTCTCTCTTTCTCTCTTTTTCTCTCTCTCTCTCTTTCTCTCTCTCTCTCTCTTTTTCTCTCTCTCTCTCTTTCTCTCTCTCTCTCTCTCTCTCTCTCTCTCTCTCTCTCTCTCTCTCTCTCTCTCTCTCTCTCTCTCTCTCTCTGGGCTTTCTTCCCCTTGTGCTGTGCGCGGGGTTGCCTCTAGGCGTTGAGGTGGTGGGGTGCAGTTTATGAGGAAATCGTGTGTGAGGCCCCCCCCTTTTACCCCCACCTCACCGTGTCCCTTCAGCCTGTAGGCCGTTAGAGAGAGAGGCGGACTTCCCTTTCCTGCACCTTCTCACACCCGTAAACTCGCACGCCCCTTCACCACTTCCATCTTTTGCCGTCGACTCTCTCTCTCGCTCTCTCTCTCTCTCTCTCTCTCTCTCTCTCTCTCTCTCTCTCTCTCTCTCTCTCTCTCTCTCTCTCTCTCTCTCTCTCTCTCTCTCTCTCTCTCTCTCTCTCCTAGCCTCCCGCCCTCTCTCTCAACCTCCCCCCTTTCTCTCTCTCTCTCTCTCGCACACACACACACACACACACACACACACACACACAGATCCTCAAACTCACAAACGCACAACACGGCAGGGCGTACCCCGCAGATGCCTCAATTGGAGCACAGGCTGGGCAAGGGATACGGGTTACCCGAAAAGACGGCTTCGAGTTTGAACTGAAATCACGACCGAATCATAGATCTGCATGCAGAGCTACGAGGCAAATTTTAATTTTGGTGGAGTATAAATTTGTCATAAAGTCCATGTTTCGGCGTTGATCGCGCGAACCGCGCAGCGTGCCCTCATGACGTGCTCCGCCCGCGCGGCGACGGTGAACAGGCTCAGCGGGCTTGAAGATTAGAAAACTCGACGGAACGAGCCAAACTTAAGACCACTACGCAGGGGGGCGCGAAAAAAAAAACAGAAATATACTATGTGAATAAATAATAAAAATGATATAAATTTGAGCGGAGCCCCCTACACGTGCTAACGGCCGAGCGGAGCGGGGCTCCTCGTGATCAGGCATCACGACAACATCCAGTAAATAAAATATCCCAACTGCTTCCGCTATCGCCCGGGCAGCCCCACCACACAAAGGGTGACAAACAACTAACAGGCCGTTGACTAGGCTCGAGATGTCGTATTTTTTACCCGGAAAGCACTCACGGCCCTCCAGCCGCAGAAATATGGCGGCCATGACGGGGCCGCGGCCCCCAGGCGCTGAAACGGCCAGCCGCAGCTGGCAGCCAGCGCCGCCGCTCCGGCCGCCCAGTCGAGGCTGGCAGCCACTGTTGCTGCCACCGCCGTCAACGTGACACCCCGATGAAATGCCTCAGATATCTTTGGAATTGACTTATATAGGCGCGAGAAGTTTGGCGACCTCGGTGCCGTCGCTCTGCGGGGCTCTGCGTCCCTCTGCGGGGTCCTGCGGTCTCGGCGCCCCAGCGCCCCCAGCGCCTCAGCGGTGCGCCGCCGAACTAACCGCCGCTCCGCGCGCCGAGAGCCCCTTACGATAAATTACGCTCAAATTATTGTTATTGTCGCAACTGACTGTTAAAACAGCCTGAATGTCGCGGACGTGTCCTCAGTGAAGTTGCATGCGCGTGCTCCTGTCTGTCTGTCTGTCTGTCTGTCTGTCTGTGTGGGTGCGTGTGTGTGCACCAAACTGAGGAATAAACCCGAGGTTGTCCTCGCGTGGAAAAAACAGCCTGATGCCTACCGCGGAGATAGCACATGTCGCATGAGAGACATGTTTCGGAAATAGAGTCTTATTTGCTCTCTCTCTCTCTCTCTCTCTCTCTCTCTCTCTCTCTCTCTCTCTCTCTCTCTCTCTCTCTCTCTCTCTCTCTCGGTCCCTTTCTCCTCCTCCCTCTCGAGAGCACACGGCGTAGGGCGTAGGTGTGTGCGTGTGTGTGTGTGTGATAGAGAAATCCTTTGCTTGTCTTGGGGAATCAGCATGAGATGAGACGGCGTCCCCGGCGTGGCGTTTCGTTCGGATTACGGCAGTGAGTGCGTCCCACTGTTATTCGCCGTCCCGCTGTAGGAGGGCATCGCTTGGGTAAACACGGCGCCAATAGAAAACGCGTCACTTTGATTCGCCGCGCCCGCATGGATGGTTTCTAATCAATCCGCGCCGAAGATACCCCCTGCGCCCTGTGTGTCCGTCTCGCTTCCCGCACTCTCAGAAAAATAATTTCTTGAATCGGGTAAAATATTTTTCTTGATTAAAAATACTTGATTCAAGCTAAACTGAGTGTCAGATCAATACTGATAAGCTTTGCATTCATTCAAATCTAACCATATCAAGGATATTTCTACTTAACTCAAAGTGGAACTTTACCAAGGCAAAATAATGCAAAATATTTCTTGCATCAAGTAAATTTTACTTGATTCAAGAAACCATTTTTCTGGGTGCAGTAAACATCATAAGCATTATTAAAAACAAAACCGAGTCGACCACACCGAAGATAGTAATCGGTCCCATTTGAATAGCGCGCCCGCCAGGACCGCGCAGCAGCCAGCGTCCTCGGCCGCGGGAGATACAGTGAGCCAGCCACTCGTATAAGGCGGTGCTTCCAGACGGACACGGCCTTCTCATTAATTGGGTGCTTCCCGCGATGACGTGGCTTTTATTATTGTGTGCATGTCGTCTGCGATCGGAGCGATTTCTAATTTGAATTTCGGAATCAGCAGCACGACGCCCCCAAGTCAAACAAGGACGGAGCAAGCGCAGAGACAGGAATGACTTCTCGTGGGACCGCGGCACGAGCAAACCAAGACCGAGGGAGTGGAACCCGAGCAGCTGCAGCATTAATAAAAAGAGCCAACCCTGACGAACCCTGAACCCATCTTTCACATGGATCCGATCAGAGAGTAAGTCGGAATATGAAATGGAAACTAATCTGGAGAGTTGTCTGGTCCACTGTTATTCCCAACAGTGCGGACGGAGGGGCGAGTGAATTGCGGGTGGGCCCGGCGATGCCGCGCTATCGGTCCACCTTTCCCCAAACCGACGAAAAACAAAACAAAGACGCGAGCTTCTCTGTGAACCTGTCACGCCGCCGCCGTCCGCGGCCAGCGATAATTATTGCGAGGAGCGACGGAAAGAGAAAAAGAGAAATGACGAGAGACGGCTCGGGGCGGATTCGAACCTGGGCACGCCTGACGGCAGCCAGGACTGTGATGGCCTTTCAGCCTCCTGGCTTTTCGGTTCGCGGGCAGCCTTCAGGCTCAGTGGAGCCCCGCCGAGGGGAAGGGAGACGATGAATAGGGTGTAATGCCCCGGTAGCGTTCGAGTGTTGAGTGGGGGGGGGGGAGAGCCACGATGGCACCCACCCTCCTGAGCCGGACGCCTTGGTAAATAGGTCATGTGCGTCTTATACGCCTCATAGAGTCGCAGATCCCTCTCAGAGGGCTCCCTTCGGGGCGTGGCGGGGCGTGGCGGGGCGGGGAGGCCCCCCGAGGGGCGCTCCCCGGGATGTCAGCGATGTTCGGCAGCGACCACGCGTACACTGGCCGGACCAAGAGGGCCCCTCGGCCCTTCGCGTCACGATCGACGCCCTCTCTCTCGCACACACGGCGTCCTTGAGGCCCTCTCTCTCGCACACACGGCGTCGGATTAAAACGGCTTGCCGATAACGGAAGTCGCCATCTTGGTGGACGACGCCAGCAGGGTTCAAAAAAAAAAAAAAAGAAAAGCGGTCGGGTCGAATTAGAGGTGGTGGCCGGGACGGGGATTCGAACCCGGGTCGTCCTTTGAAGTGGAGCAGGGCAAATAGCGCAAGCCGGGCAATCGCGGGCAGCGGCGGCCAGGCGTCTTAGGCCCCTATATAGACCACAGCAAGGGGTGGCGACCAGGGGGCGCCGCTCTCCACCACCCCCACCATTAATTATAAAGCCCGTGCCATGAGCCGAGCCGAGCCTGACATTCATTCCGATTGCAATGACTGCGACCGAATGCCTGCCCTGCCCATCCTTCCGAAGCTCACGGATTCCGCATTGCCGCCACTGTCCTTTTCATCTCCTGTCTGTCTGTCTGTCTGTCTCTGTATTGGCGTCTTTAGCCGAGACGCCCTAGGTCTGCGTGGTCCGCACTACACTCCAAAACGGCCAAACGTCGATCGACATTTGTCCATCTAAACGGCATTGCGAAGGCAATGTCACCCTCAGAGCAAAATACTTGGTATTTTTTTTTTTTTTTTTTTTGGATTGTCTAGGTTAAGCTTTGTCCTCTCTCATTCCGACAGCCTGCATAATTTATGCACGGTCCCTGACGTGTTGCCTCGGAAGACGAGAGAAGAAGCGAAGCGTCGGGAAAGCCGGGCCCTTTTTTCTAACCCTCTCCTTTCCCCCTTTTTTTTTTGCTCTCTCTCTCTCTCTCTCTCTCTCTCTCTCTCTCTCTCTCTCTCTCTCTCTCTCTCTCTCTCTCTCTCTCTCGCCTCTCGCCTCCGGGCTTGCCCCTGGCCGTCAATCTGTTCACACTGCCGTCAAGCAAACCCCACTTGCAACAACCCCTTCTCACAAAAGAGGACAACGGCCACGCACACACACACACCTGATGTACCTGCACCGCGTCATGTCATGTTTCCAGTGCTCGGATTGGCCGAGCCGATTCTTCCCCCTCCCCTCCCTAGACTCTGTTGGCGCAGTGTTTCCCACTGGTGTGTCCTTGGCGACGAAACGGGTGGTTTCTGGGCAAGGAAACGGGAACGCCATTAACATGGAGCAACTTTCCGCTGTGTGTCATTCCGTCGGGTGCTCTGTACTGCTCGCGTGAGGGCGCAACTTGACAAGCCGATGATTGCGGTTCAATGGTAGTACACACGGTATTGCAAACTGTTATTTTATCCCTGTTTTATATTGTTTCTGTTGTGTTTTTTTGTTGTTGTTTTTTTTTTGTGGTCCAGTGGGCCGTCCAGACAGGCGCGCGAGGCCGGCGGAAGGGCCGGGCGGTCTCGGCGGGGCTGGGCCGCCACAACGGCGTGTCTTCCGCTCGCCGAAACTTCGACTTGCACATTTCCGGACGTAGATTCGCGACCTCAGCGCATCATGTCTCATTTCCTGGGCGAAATTAGCTGCGCGGTTGGTCGCCCTGCCGGCCGCCCTGGCGGGGCTGGCAGCCTCCCGGTTAAGTAAGGCCCATCACGGGAAATGACTCTATTTTCGGACACAATGCCGCCCAAGCCGCCGCCGGGCCTCGCTGTGAACAGGGCTGCCAACGCACCAATGAAAAACAAGTTGTGCCAACCTGCGAGGAGGAGGTGGCGCGGAAGTCAAGTCCTGCCAGCCGAGATACTCTCTGCACAGTGGGTGGAACACCGGTTTCTAGACGCGTTTTGAGCTCTGGACTCGAATGGGACTCGAATCGAACGTGTGACCCCACCAATGGATTCCTCGTTCGGAGAGCAATCCATTGGTGGGGTCACACGTTCGACTCGAGTCCCGTTTAGCGACTCTGGAGCTCAAAACGCGTCTAGAACTTTGGCCGCCTAAACGGTCTTCTGACCCACTGTGCTCTGTCCACCCGTGGGACCGTGACACCGACAACAACAACAACAAAGCCCCCGTCCGTCTGACCGAGCGACCGATGCACACATTGAACCGTGTTACCCAGTGTGGCCAACGCGCCCCGCGTTGCGCACAGCCTTCCATTAGCCCCGCCCCAGCAGCCCAGTGCTGCCAACATACGTGGAGGGATGCTCAGACTTCAAAGGCAAAGCGCCATTCGACCCTCGCTGGCGTTCCTTCTGTTGATGCTGCTGCTGTTGTTGTTGTTGATGTTGTTGTTGCCGCTGTTTTTGCGCCATGACACAGACAGAGCAGAGTCGGCGCGAGTCCAAAAAGTTATCTTCGAACCGAGAGCGCGCAGCAAAGTTTTCAATAATACGTGCGCGTGCGTTCGCATCCACTGCGCTCTAAATGAAACACACATCGGACTTTTCTTTTATTAGATGTTGTTTGTTGAAGTACGATTTTTTTTGGCATTGTTGGCACGGTGGCAAACAGAGAGAGAGCAGCACAAACCGCAATCATCTCTCCCATAGGTGCAGCTATCGCCGCTAAAAAACGATTAAGCAATACAAACCGAAAGTTTTTGTCCTTTATGACCGCAAATTCACCCGTTTGTTCTGGCGCTGCTTTTCTTTTTCTTCTTTTTATTTTTTTCTGATATGGTTTTCATGTGAAGTGCTGATTGTCCAGGACATATTGCGGGGGGTTAATGAAAAGAGATCGTTGGCGGTGAGGTCCGAAACAAGATTTGCAGTGGGTGGGACGAGTGTTTTGCATACCGACTACCTCCATCGGATTTCCGTTCACGCCAACCTCCGTGTGTGTGGGTGTGTGTGTGTGTGTGAGAGAGGGAGAAAGAGAGAGAGGGAGTGTGTGTGTGTGTGTGTGTGTGTGTGTTTGTGTGTGTATTTGTGCACGTGCGCGCGCGTGAGTGTGTGAGTGGGGGGCAGCATGTGTAGTCCGTGTATCGCTGGCGGTTTTTCCAATATTCGAGAGGCATGTCAGCAGAAAGGAAACCACGCAAAACAGAGATGAAAATAAAAGTCATTCCTGTGGCGCCCTAATTGCGGGCTTGGCTTCATCGAGGATATTTCGTTCCAACTTGTTTTGTTGCGCTCGTCTTCCTACAGTGCCGCGTTGGCCCGCTAACACCGCCTACTTTGTCACAGGCATTTGCATATTTTTTCCATGAACGGGGGAATGGATGTTAGTGGTGTCCCAGAAAGGCACCTACGGACCCGCACTCAAAAATGCAAAACTTGTTGTGTTTTTTGCCGATAGAAAAAAACGATGTAGGTCATTGGGCGACGTGGTGTCGACGCGTCCACCCAAGCGAACAGTGCTTCCGGCAGCGTTACCAACCGAAAAGAACGAGTCAAAATCGTGGCAAAATGGCGTCCAATGCTGCCATGTTGACGTCAAAATAGACCAAATTTTGGGTGAGTCGCTCATCTGGAGGTCACGGTGACATTTTTTCTGTCTCCTCACTGAGTGCATAGGCACGCACTTTCCTTTGTGGCCCGGGTTCAAATCCCAGTTCCATTCCATGTGAGCTTACCGGATTCAGAGACAAAGACAAAGAAAGAGACACCCCAACAGAAGAAAGAGGGTCCTTCTTGAGTCTGATCCACATATTTCACCCCGAGAGGCAGGAAGTCAAACATGGTGGAGGCGTCACGCAGAAAACACACGCTAAGTTAATTCCGATCCAAGTAAATCTTTCGCGGCGATAGCCGACAGGGGTAACATACGACCCCCGAAAATAATTGTTGGCGCTTCCGACTTGCAGATCAACAGCCTGAGCCTACAAAGGGCTGTTCTTCTTGGTCCCAATGGAGTGTTGCTGGGAAACAGGAGGAGGCGGCCCGGCGGAGCATGTTTGATACGAATGAGGAATGCCCTCTGGAATTGTTTCGCTTCGCGATCCAGGCCGTGGGCCCTGGTGACGCTGTAGGCATTGCCTCGCCCCGAAGTAATGTGACGTGGCCACCGCCTTCGCAGATAGCAGTGATACTGATTTATAGCGGGGATGTAAACACTGTCTGAAATTTCAAAGCGACCTGTAGGCCCGACGCTATTGAAATCACGGAGAAGCACTACTCTGTCAAATGGGACTTAATCGCTGTTTCAAACAAATCTTGGAAATTCCTGGAGAACTTGTACGGAGTTTTGCGAAGGGGTTTGAAAACTCGGACGACATCAGCTCTGCAGGGGAGCTTCGGACAGCTGCGTGAAGCGTGGCGAGGCCTAAATATCTATTGAGCCATTTCCTTATCTCGTCTTTATTCGAGCTCACGCACACGAGGGTCGGGTACACAAAAAAGACAAGAGGAACAAATGGGAAAAAAGAAAAAAAGAAAAAAAAAAGAGCCCGCGGTTGAAAATGTGCGTAGGTCTTGTCGCCACTCGTCAGATTGAAGGAAAAGAAAGGAGCGAGTGTGGGGTGGGCGAGATGGAGCGAGATGGCGGTATCTCAAATCACCCCTTTCATCCATCACGACCCCACAATGGAGCCGTCAGCCAGCGGCACAGCCAAGGTCGTGCGTCCCGGCTCAGCAAACGGAAAGTGACCACATCATCACCTGAAAAAAGAAAATAAACTACAAAACGATAGTGTTGCTTTTCTTGTTTGTCGCTTTGTGTGCGCGTAGCTACCCCGCGGTAGTAAAATAGTTTTCCCCCTGCGGGAAAGCCGTGCGATGGCCCGGGGTTTCTCGCGATGCTTTCCAATAAAGCCCTGATGCGACTCTCTATTGGCAGAACAACAAGCTGTATTCAGATTCGGTGCCGTCCAGCCAGGAAATGATAGTCCGTCCATCATTACCAACTTTTTCCTTTCTTACGTTTTCTTTTTACGGTTGGCAGCGCCGCCGCGACCCCTGCTCGATGAATGCGGGACCGCCTTTCTTCTGGGCTCCTTATTTCGACGAGGAGAGAGAGAGAGAGAGAGAGAGAGAGAGAGAGAGAGAGAGAGAGAGAGAGAGAGAGAGAGAGAGAGAGGGGGAGAGGGAGGGGGGGGCCTCCGTCCGTGGACACTGAAAGGAAGGTGCAGCCTAAGGATCCGTGCTTCTTAATCCCGCTGCGTGTCGCGAGAGGGACTCAAACTCAAACGCTGTTGAAATAAATGACGGCCCTACCCTCGGCTCTGGTTCATTATCAAAGCGAGGTGCGTTGGGGCACGCCGCGGCCAACGTGGGGCCAGCCTGGGGCCAGCCTGGGGCCAGTCTGGCCCACTCGGGCACGGCCGATGACGCCAACAAAGCCGAGGAACAGCCAGACGGGCGGCAGGATGGCCGCGGTCTCCCTCGCACCCCGACGGCCAGGCCGCCACGCCCCGTGAGTGCGAGAGAGACAGAGGAGACTGTTCGGAATCAGGTAAGGGCCGAGCCACCCATTTAGTGGAGGGGTGTGCCTCGTCCGCCAGCCGGAGGGAAGGACAACAACTTGAACCCCCGCCCGCGTACACGCGCTTCCCGTTTTTACTTCCAGCTTCGTCGTGAATTCGCTCCAGTGGCGTTCTTTCGGCAGCGGCTGTCGTCTTCATGATTTGTTTTTTTATTCTCTCTGCATTTTAGTGTAAGATTTGTTGTCATGGTTTGCTGGTTTGTAGCTTTTGAGTCGCTTGGTTTAAATTGAAATCAGACGAAAAATGAGTGTAAGCCTGCACTCGTATTCCAAAAATAAAAATACATGAAGAAGCCCTGTCCTTTTTCTTGGTGTTGAAAAATACCCTTAGCTATTTGTCGGATAGTTGGCTCCACACTGGAAATGCTCGGTAGCGTTTACTCGGTGCGGCAGCGCATGGCTTTACTTCGCGGCTCGCACAGGACCAGGTGGACACAGCGAGCGTTATGCTAATCGGGTCATTGCATGCGCTCCTATCACGTGACACAATCAGTATGCTATCCTTCATCGGGCCTCCAACAGGGGCGCTAGCGTCGCTAGTGGCCGGCCGTTTAATTAGTGACTGGTGCGGAGAATTACCGCTCCTCACCGCCAGAATAGACTGGGAGAGGCACTCACACAACTACACACACACACGCGCACGCGCGCGCAGTTAACTGCTGGCCGCACACTCTGATAAAGGATCGCGGTATTGATTACGAGCCGTGGATTAGAAGCCTTCTGGTCCACTGGTGACTACGCCCACCTATTCTCTCTCTCACTCTCTCTCTCTCTCTCTCTCTCTCTCACACACACACACACACCGCGCGTGTACTAAATAAGCGCTATTTTTGGGAAGCAAATTAGTAGTGGTCGATTTTGACCCCAGAACGCGTGTATGTATAAACGGCAGCGTTTTAGCTTTCCCAATTTTTCCCATTTTTAAAACGTCTTTTGAGAATTATGATAAATTAAGGATAGGACATTTTCTGTGTCACAGTCTTCTACTTTGACGGCTCACGGGACCGAATGAAATTTCGTGCCAACGTTCAAACTCTTTTATTCGAGGCCGGGTTACGACCCACGTGCTGCTGCAGCCGTGCCAGCCGCGCCAGCCGACAGCAGCGGTTACAAATGTCAAATTTCGTCAAACTTGAGCCACTCTGTTGTCGCGCGCTCTGGAGTCGCGCTCTCGAGTCTGCCTGCCTGCGGGGCGCCCACCCGCCCTTCACGCAAACGTGCAAGACGGCACAAAGGTCATAAAGGAAAGAAGCTGCCGTCGCGCCGTCATCTCCCTGCGCACACACACACATACACACACAGAGTCACTCCACCTAGCTGGAGACAACGGCGGCACGAGGGTAAAGCCTTATCAGATTGAATGGAGATAAAACATGACTGTCGCGCGGCTCGCCCCCTCTCTCTCTCTCGCTCTCGCCCCCTCCAGGCCACTCCAGGCAGGCCCGCCGCTCCAGGCCCGTCCAGGCCCGTCCAGGCACCTCCAGGCCCCTCCAGGCCCGTCCAGGCACCTCCAGGCCCGTCCAGGCCCCTCCAGGCCCGTCCCTCCAGGCCCGTCCCTCCAGGCCCCTCCAGGCCCGTCCAGGCACCTCCAGGCCCCTCCAGGCCCCTCCAGGTCCCTCCAGGCCCCTCCAGGCCCCTCCAGGCCCGTCCAGGCCCCTCCAGGCCCCTCCAGGTCCCTCCAGGCCCGTCCCTCCAGGCCCGTCCAGGCCGCTCCAAGCCCCTCCAGGCCCCTCCAGGCCCGTCCCTCCAGGTCCCTCCAGGCCCCTCCAGGCCCCTCCAGGCCCCTCCAGGCCCCTCCAGGCCCGTCCCTCCAGGCCCCTGGCCCCTCCAGGCCCCTCCAGGCCCGTCCAGGCCCCTCCAGGCCCCTCCAGGCCCGTCCCTCCAGGCCCCTCCAGGCCCGTCCAGGCCCCTCCAAGCCCCTCCAGGCCCGTCCCTCCAGGCCCCTCCAGGCCCGTCCAGGCCCCTCCAAGCCCCTCCAGGCCGCTTTCGCTCGCTCGCGTTGTGAATGTCGTTGGAATTACGACTCGGAGGGCCCTCAGTATCAGCAACAGGAAAGGCGGACGACGAGGCCACGACAAAAATGCTCTCCTTGGAGGCGCAGCGCGGCGCGGCCGGGACGGCGGCACGACAGGGGGCCAGAAGACCGTTGAGGCGGTCAAAATACCGGACACGTATTGAGCTCCAGAGTCGCTAAATGTGACTCGAACCGAACGTGCGACCCCATCAACGGAATCCTCGTTCGGAGAGCAGTCCATTGGTGGGGGTCACACGTTCGATTTGAGTCCCATTTAGCGACTCTGGAGCTCAAAACGCGTCTAGAATTTTGGCCGCCTCAACGGTCTTCTGGCCCACTGTGGGCTCGCTGTGTCGTCGCGCTGTCTCTCTCGCGCTCGCTGGTCGGCCCACTGGGCTGCGAGGCAGGCAGACGGAGCGGACGCTTCGAAGGCCGAGGCGGAGCCGCCTCCCCCTCCCCCCTGCTGTTCTCGGGACCACTCCTCCCCGCCTCGACGACCTGTGATATCGTTTAATTCTCTCACGACGAGCAACTGTACAGCGGTAGAGTGCTGGGGAGGGGAGGGGGTGGAAGTAGTGGGGGAGCGTGGGGGTGGGACAGGGGCATATCACGTCATTGAATAAATGCTGGGCTATAAATTATTACCTGTTTCCCAAGGCAGGAGCGTGGGGGTGGATGAATCCACTCAGGAAAACACCCGGACCGATCCTTCCCCCCCACTGCCGCCGCGGCGTCTCTGGCTTTTACTCTTATTATTATTTTCGGCGGGAAAATAAGACAAAGAATTCGATAAAACCTGTTTGTAAATGGTCGTCGGGGTCGTTGCTCTGCGGTGATGAGAAGGACGTCAATTGAAGAAGGAGGTTTGACTTATTCACTCGAGAAAAAAAAAAAAAAAGTTACACTGCAGACAAAATAATTTCAATCTGCAAGATTGCTGATGATTTTTTTTTTACCCGAAAGACGGTGTACCAACCGAAGTTTCATCCCCGTCCTTTTCAGCGGCGGTCAGCCCCGGCGAGGAACCCGAGTCTTAACGACGAGGTAGTGAGGGGTGGCGGGGCGGGGCTGGAGTCATGGCTGGAGTGCGGGGCATTGTTGTGGCGAGGGTGTCTGCTCCGCTGGGAGTCTCTTCTCTCGACACACACACACACACACACACACACACACACACACACACACACACACAGGCGCGCACTCACACGCACACGACGGAGAGAGAGAAAGAGAATTTTGGTAAAAATTTCGTGCCCACAATGAGGCAGACGTGACTTTTAGAGGACGAAGGTGATGTTTGGCTGAAGGGGGCGGGGCGGGGCGGGCCGGGAGACAAAAGGTGGCCCTCCTCCCCTCGCGGGGCCCTGCCGCGGCCCCGCCGGGGCCCAGGCACCCTCATTCAGCCCCCTCCTCTTGCCAGGGCAGCCAGTGCGGAGCTAGTTAGGCCGGGCCCTTAAATTGAATGCTGTAAGTGAAAGTGAGAGGGCTGCGCGTGTTTATAGTCCACACTCGACCGCCCGTTTTTCCACCCTCGGTTTTTCCGCCCATTTTCCACCCGTTTTTCCTGCCTCGGTTTTTAAAGCGAAACGCAGTGGTGTAGTTTCCGCCGTAAATTTGTCCGCGCTGTGAGGGCAGGCTGGACTCTACGGCCTGGCGGATACCAAATGGTTTTTCTTCAAGTCAAATCGTCGCCAAAAACAAAACGTTAACGATAAAGACCTTCACTACGAACTTTCAGAAAGATGGGGGCAATCTTGCTGCGGGCAGGAGGTCCCTGCTTTTAACTTGTATCGTCATTGCTAAATACTTTTTGATGTGAGGTGAACCTCCAGCGCCATGACACTTTGGCACGGAGCGTGAATCCCAGTCTTTTGTCATCCGCTGCGCTAACTCCATCTGACATTATGTTGTTGTTTTTGTTGTTGTCGTTGTCGCTGGGTCGTTGCCACGCGGCTTCGGCGGTGTCCAAACAAAGCAGAGTATATCACGATGCGGCGCAAAGGCGAGGGACTCCGCCACAACGCGTTTGGCAAAACTGCAGCGGGGACGGTGCCATTCTCATTCCGCCTTTGTCACAGCCAAATTAATGGACCGAAGTGGGAAGTCGCCGTCAAAAATCGTCGTCAACTTTCGGGAACAGCACGAGTTTTGAACAAATTCTGGCTTTTTGGCCTAATTTTTCGAGAGGTCTTGGCAGATTTACTGGATTTTGGGGGAAGAACCTCCTGAATTTTATGGGGCTTGTTCTTCATTTTTCCGCCCCAACAAACACAATGAGGTCATAAAATTGACAAATGGCAGTCCGTGACGTCAAAATATAAGTCTCAAAAAAAAAAAATCTCGTTGTTGTTGTTTTCCTCGAAAGTTTGACTTTGGAGTGACATTGACATGACAAACACGACGGCGTCCGTTGTCCTCGGAGACTGTTCCGGCCGCCCCTGTGGCGTGAGGCCTAATGTGGCGTGTGCGACATGGCGACGCTGCGAGTGTCGCGGAATTATTTTTCTATTTCGCCTCATCTCCCAAAGTGTCTCAGCAGATAAATTGCGGGGCGCGATCTCTGGCCGACCCCAGAGACTGGCACGGCACGGCGCGGCGCGGCACCCGTCGCGTATTTAGGTCCTAGTGCACAAGGACAGACACAGAAAGAAATACGCCGCTTCGGTCCTTCGGCGCCTCGGCCACGCCGCCTTCCTTCCCCTTTGCCCAGAAAACGAGAGATTTACGAGCTCCGTGCTATCTTTAAACATCCATGGGAAAATGGAGAAGGCTAAGGAAATAAATGGAAGTTATTTCTGTGGTGACGCGGAGCACTGCAGTAGCCGATCGCTTCCACTCACTCCATCCCCGCCGCGAGAGTGTCTGTCCTTTTTTTTTTTTTTTTTTTTTTTTTGTTCGGACCCCAAATGCCGTATTTAATGCACATTTTTGCCTTCAACCCCCGACACCCGCTGCGTGTAATGGACTGCATGTGGTGGCAGTCCAATGAACAGAGGCTCCATCGTTCGCTGCCAAGGTGGCTGGGCCCGAACACTGGGACAGACTGCGCACGCTTTTTGGGCGCTGACCGCTGGACTTATCAGGTATAAAATTCTGTCAAGTTGGTGCTCACTGCCTGACGGCCGCCGCACCCTGTGCTGCAGGTTGCCTGCCCTGAAAACGCCCTGCATGCAACAGTCCGAGAGTAAAAGTTGTCGGTGACGACCGAGCCGGCGCGGGGCGGGGCGGGGTGGGGTGGGGCGGGGCGGGGCGGGGTGGGGCGAGCCCGTTACAGCGCGAACTCACTCATCAGTCACAGAATATTTGACTTGCCTGGCTCGCTGACGGAGGCCTTCAAATGGATGCGCCAACAGAGAGGCCGCCGCCGCCGCCGAAAAAATATAGAGACAAGATCGCTCCATTGTGCGCGCGCCTCGCACTACGCGGCCTGTTCCGCTCCCCGGCGGGCGACACTGCTGCCAGTGTGGGCAACATAATGGGGGGGGGGGGCTTTGCCTTGCCTTTAATTTATTTGTAGAGCTCTCGTGTCATGGCTGACGTTTCCCGAATCGCATCAAATGAGCAGCAGCGGGTGGTGGTGGTGGACCAGTCAATACGTCATCCTCTTTTGGACGGTATGCTACGCGGCGCTGTACGCGCGGCGCCACGTACCGAGAGACAAGGAGCCTGTGCCTGGCACCCTGCCGGCAGGGGTGTGAGTGAGAGAGTGTAACGTGGGCGTGACACACACGCACACACACACACACACACACACACACACACACACGAGAGCCAAAAATCCCAATCACGCCTCCCCCGCGGCCGATAAATTACACGTCATATTCGACTCCTCTGCGACCGCGGACGCGCCAGGGTACGCCAGCCCAGGGCCCGTGAGGCTTGCGCGAGCGGCGAGGGCCGTGGCGCGCTGCTATGGCGTTATTGGTCTGTAACTGGGCCGGTGGCGGCCGCGAGTTGCGGGGCTGTCCCCTCTCCACCCACCCCGCTTTAATGAAGAATCCTGAAGCACGAACACGACCACACGTTCCACACAACGCGCAGCGCGCACGCACACACACACACACACACACACACACACACACCTGGTCCCGGTGATCCGTGTGGATAGGATAAGCTGCACTGTTGGTGATTCGGCCCCAACATGACACACCCGGGCCGCGCGGCCCCTTCCGCACCGATCAGGCCCCCCGCAGCCCCCGCAGCCCCCGCGCTGCTGCCGCCGCGGACCGGAGGTATGATTAATGCTGGGAGGGCGACCTCCAGGCGGGAGCCAACGCCGAAAAAATGAAGCTCCTTTCCACTTCATCGGCCTGTAAAAGGGCTGTCGACCGACAACAAAGCGGGCGATAGGGGTGGGGTACATGACGCCCGATCAGGCTCGGGTAGGCAATCCACGCCGCACGCGCGCACGCTACGGGACTGCCTACGCACCGGTGCGTTCTGCATACGGACCAAGCGGCACAACACTCACTCTTCTTCTTCTTCTTTTCCTTCTTCTTCTTCTTCTTTCTTCTTCTTCTTCTTCTTCTTCTTCTTCTTCTTCTTCTTCTTCTTCCCTCCTCCAATTTGCGAGATGGCGGGGGTTCAAGTACCGGTTTCAAGTACTAAGGCCGGGGCTAGCGTGTTTCTTTTTTTTTTTTTTTTATTTTTGCGGGGGACCTGAGCGACTCCGTCTTTTCGTAAATAAACTAGCGGCCATGCGGCGGATGCTGGATGCCCACTAGGACCGGGGAGAGAGGATCATGGTCCATAAATCGGGGCGAGAGGCGAGACAACCGCGGAAGACCTCGTGTTCGTCACCCGGCGGGGGGGGGGGGGGGGGGGGGCGATCCGATACGTCCGTAAAACGCGTAAAAAGACAGGAAGGAGCGATACAACGGATTCTTGTCGCTCGCTGCCTCGGAGGCCTGGCCGATGTGCTCGCTTGGCAGCGGTAACGTAACCACGCAAAAAAAAATAATTAAAAATTTTAAAAAAATATAAAAAACGGATTTTTATTTTTTAAATGTTTTTTTTTTTTTAAATAACAACTATACGATGAATCTACAACCTGTTCCCGGCGCGTTTTCCCGGCCGTGGGAAACGGGCAGTGTCATCGAAGGCGGTTTCAATTAATGCGACAGCGCACCCGGCTCTGGCACCTGCAGCTGCACTGTAAATTACCCCGTGCAGCGCCGTGCTGCGTGCTGCGAATTGGGTGCGCAACGTGTAGCCAATTGCAAGCCGCTGGCCGGCTAGGCCTCTTGGACGGGCTCCGCTCGCGCCGCTACGGGGCCCT
>CM060102.1:5225643-5298850 GCA_030522485.1 Stenchaetothrips biformis | reverse complement strand
CTCTCTCTCTCTCCTCTCTCTCTCTCCTCTCTCATCTCCATCTCTCTCTCTCTCTCTCTCTCTCTATCTGGGAGCACTGCACTGCTGGTAGTGCGCGGGGTGCGTGAGCAGCCAGTAGCACAGTGTGCTACAATAACGCCCCTCCTCGAGGCTAAAGGGATTAGGTCGCTGAAGGGAAGGCGGGGCCGGCGGAACGATTAAACATGGCCCCTGCCCTGTAAAGCCGCGTTACGTTCCTGCGAGAGGCCTAGGCCGGCGTCCGGTCCCGAAAGCCTTGCATTACGATCAGATGGAAAGCCGCTCGGAGGCGAGGCGCACGTTCCGCCGTCCGCGTCGCGACGAGCGCGGCCCTCCCGCAACCAGTGGGCCTTGGTCTCAGCAGGCCCCACTCGGCTCGCGACCCTAGGCTGCCAAAACACTTTCGCGACCCCTCCTTCCTCCTTAAAAAATAAGTACAGTAGCTTTTGAGGATTTAGAAAAAAAACGTGTATTTATTGTTTTCTGTTTATGTTTTTTTAAAATTGTAGCTGTTTTATGATCTCGTCTCATGGTTAAGGTGCGCCACGCGTTCGACTGGCCAAATCAAGGCCATGTCGCCGGACTACCACGGTAACTATTTGTTGGTTTCCCCGCTGGTGGCGCCCTGGCCGAGGCAGCCCAAGGCAGCAGGCTGCAGCACTCCGTCCGCTCCGACCGACGCGGTGGTAATAGCCATGCACCCAAATGGGCCGGAAAAATTCCCTTGATTTGTAAAGGGCTCTGTGGTCCGGAATTCCTAATATTTAATTTCATGCTTGCGTTCTCCCCCCGCGGCCCGCGTCTAGGCGGCCCAGCCGGCCGGGCCCGCGCGTGCAGCCCGCCCCGCTGCCTTGCGTCCCCCTCGCACCGCCCGCACCGCCGCCACGGGGCGCCCCACGCCCCACGCGGGGATAGATGGACCGCAGATCTGGATCGAACTTGATTTCGACACCGGGATGCAGTTTTTTTCCATTTCGGTATCAGTAATATTTGGCATTTTAAGACAGCCAGAAAAGCGCCACTCAGAAACGCGTCCCTGGAAAAAAAGCCTCTCAGAAATGAACCACTCAGAGTTTCATGTGCACAAACGTCAATGACTATTAATAAAATGTCTACTGAAGGATGAGAGTGTGTCGAAAGGGTTGCCAACCTCAGCTCGCCTGGTAGGCAGCTTCCCGACAGCAAAGCGTAGCGATTCCTAGCGAGCGGGCCGATATTGGCAAGCCTGTCGGCACTGGTGCCCCTTGAGGTGTTGGCAGCAGTGTACAGCGCCCGGCACTGCTTGGCTCCATGCGGGGCACGCCGCCTGTGGAGTCGAGGGTAGGCAACCCTACTGCCGTCCCCGCGCGCCGCGCTGCCTGCAAGGCACCAGCTCTCTGCGGCTCACTGGCGAAGCACCGCGCGGCTCCCACCGAACGCAGGCGCCATCTAGCGTCGCAGCGGTGGACTGCGCGCGCCGGGCTGGCTGCCTTCGGGCTGGCTGCCTTCGGGCTGGCTGCCTTCGGGCTGGCTGCCTTCGGGCTGGCTGGCTGCCTTCGGGCTGGCTGGCTGCCGCCGGGTGGCGCGGCGTTCAAACCGGACCGCGCAACGGTCGCGAGCCACCCTCCCACAATGGACTCGTCTTTAGTTTTCGAGTCTTTCAACACCTTCTACAATCTTTGAAAAGTGTGCAATCTTGTAAATCTTTGTACAATCTTTGCCAAATGCGAGCGCCGGGATTGATAACAGCTCTGCGTTACGCACACCGCGATAAAGAGAGAGAGAGAGAGAGAGAGAGAGAGAGAGAGAGAGAGAGAGAGAGAGAGAGAGAGAGAGAGAGAGTAGAGGGACGCCATACAAATTATCTCATTAGCGAAACTTCGCGCGGAGCGATGAAGAACTCCGAAAGGCGAAATAGTACACCGCCTTCATGTAATTATGGGACACGTGTGTTTCGCGCACGTGTGTGTGGAGAGAGAGAGAGAGAGAGAGAGAGAAAGAGAGAGAGAGAGAGAGAAGGTGTGTCAGTAAGTGAGCGACTCTCAAAGAGGATTCCCATTCAACCAGGGCGATCCGCCCCAAGTCAGAACATCCCCCCTCCCTTTCTTAGCCGACAAGGCACTCGTAGTTCACAACACAGTGCCATTTCCACGGGCTCTATGCCCCGCTTCTCGCGGCTGTCTGTCACCTGGCTGGGCACGGCGCGGCACGGCGCGGCCGGGAAATTAAATCCCCCGCGCTGCAAGTTAATGGGAAAAGTTTGCGCCGCTTCCTGTATATTTGAGAAGGACACTTGCATGAGGTTGCTCTCTCTTTCACTCCGCGGAGGGTGTTCGTTCGCAGTGTTGGAGTTGCTGAGGAGCCCCCTCGGCCGAGGGGCGACTCATCGGATACGAGGCTCTAATGAAGAGAAGGGCGCATCAAATTCCCGACACTAAATTAACTGTTTCGGATTACAGTGTGGAAATTCACTTCCGCTGAGGATCGTTGTTTCCGGTTTGTTTACTCAGCGGCGCCCTCACGGGAGCGTTTACGATAAAAGCCGACGGCCGACTCGCAGAGAAAAACCGGCCGAACCTAAACCCCGAGTGACGGTCTGGTCCCTCCTGGAGACGCGCTCAAAGTGGCGGCAATTTAAAAACAAAAACAAATCCCTGGCAGGGGCGACGCGCCTCGGTAAAGTTGTGCGGGATCCGATATCTGGAATTGGATTTCGGTTTAAGTGCCCCTCAGGCCACCGTGTCCTTGCCGGGTAGGGCTTCTTGGCTCGGTCCGGTCGCGCCTGGGGCGGGGCCTGGGGCGGGGCCGGGGGCGGGGCATGGGGCGGCCTGAGCCCCGGCACAGGGGAGGGGGCGGCCTCTGGACTAGCAACTAATCTGTTAATCGTCTGGTACAGCCGTTCAGGCGTCCCTTTGCCAAGGCAGGGCAGGGCAGAACATGGCAGGGCACCAACATAGCACGGCAACCAAGGCCCCTGGGACTTACCTCTATGCCGCTGGCGCTGTGCTTGGCAGCCGTGTCTTATTATTTCCAGAGTTTAGGCCGCCGCTTCTTCTCCTCCTTCTCCTTGATTCACTGCGGCCTTGGAGGTAGGCTGCTCCGCAAGACACGGCTGCGCGGTGGGTCTGCCACCCGCCCCATAGGCGCTTTCTGCTCCTTTTTATTTTTTTGGTTTTTGTCTTGTTGTCTTGTTGTCGATCTAATTTTGTGCGGCGCGTGCGGGCCGGCAGGCCTCATTCAGACAACACGGCTCGGCCTCTCTCACTCCCCGCCGGGACGCCCCCGTGAGTGCGACAGAGACAGAGCGACGCCGCCGACGTGGCACTGTTGCGGGATCGGCCCACTAGCGCGCAGCGCACCCCTCGCCAGATACGAGGCTCCACGATGACAGACTCGGATGTAAGTCAATAGGTCGCGAAAACGGACAATGAAGAGGGAGAGTACTGCGCAAAGAGAGAGAGAGAGAGAGAGAGAGAGAGAGAGAGAGAGAGAGAGAGAGAGAGAGAGAGAGAGAGAGAGAGAGAGAGAGAGAGAGAGACGCCACCGTGGTGCTTCCTGCTGCGATAAAAATAAAATCGGTCCAAAACTGGGCGGCATGCTGCAGCAACCATGGACGCCTTGCGCTGCGCCACACTGGTAGGGTGATTCGGAGCAGCGGGTAGTGCCCACTGGGATTATCGAACGGGCGATGATAAGAGCGCCTGGCTTGCGCCAAGCCGGTGGCGCAGTGCTCTATCTTGCGATCTAGCCTGCCACGCGCCGAGGCACACACACACACACACACACACACACACACACACACACACACACACGGGGGGGGGGGACCCCTTCTGCCTCACCACAGGAGTGGCACCTCTCACCTCACAAACATGTTGATACTCGATGTGTTTTCCATTGGCGTCTTAGCCCCCCCCTCTCACCTCACCTCAACACACATACACACACACACACACAGAGGCTAAATGGCTGCACGCGCCGTATACCATCCCATGGAGTACTTACACTAGGGTCTTACGTTCCAACCTTATCTCTGAGTCTCTACGTTTCGTGACAATTTTTCCTCAGGAAGGGAAGAGTGGACTAATCAGCAGCACAAGGAGCAAACACTAAAAAAAGTATTTATTATTTTTTATATTTTTGCACAGAAAATTCAGCTGCTGCAGCGCAAAACTGCATCAGCAATTTTTCTTGTTTAGCCTAATACGTTGTGAGGGAGAGGTTCGTTGGCAGATACTGCAGTTCTCGGTGTCAGTCAGCAGCGCGTCAATGACTCTGCTGGAGTCACACCACTCGTATGCCCCCCCCCCTCCCCCCAACACACACACACACACACACACACGCACACACAACACACAAGAGTCCCACGCGGTGTCAGGGCAGACGGCCGGCTTCTGTTTTTCGTGTCCACCACGATTCCTATCTGCATCCTGCAATGATCGACGGCAGTTTCCCCCGCACGGCCCGGCTAGGCCGCCCGGCCCGGCCCGGCGTTCTCGACGAGCGTCAATATTTGGGGCGGCTGTTTGGCGAAGGGGAAGGCGAGTCCGTTCGTCTCTCAGTCTCTCACATTGGCGGGAGCAAGGCGGCCAGCTAGCTTTCTCACACTCGTGGCCCCGCAGCGCGAGACGGAGGCTGCACCAAAGGGGGATAACTCCATGCTATGAAACTCGGCCTCCAAAAGGTGACTTCAGCGCCCCTAAGTCAGTGGTACCAACTTAGAGAACCCAAACAGGTGCAAAAGTGATCGCCCCGTGCGGGTGTTGAACCCGCATCTCCGGGGCCACTGACGACTGCGCTATCCATTGCGCTATCAATCGCATGATAGAAGATCGCTCCAGCACAGCATTTTTCCGGACCACGCAGGGCTGGCTCCTATTTTTTGGTTCAGATGTTGGCACCTCTGCTGTCGGTGCGCTACGCAGACGGGCCACGCGCACCCAGAGATATCCCCCTTTGGGCTTCACGGAGTCCTTTCCGGTTTTTTACTGGCGGAGCCGTCCTCAAGGCCGTTCGGACGTCCACCGGCGTCGGGAAGCTCCCCCCACCCCCCTCTCCCCCATAACATGTGATAGTGCCAACTTACGGGCACTGCCTCTATACATAGAAGCAGTGGAACTTTTTCACCCCTCGCGCCTCGCGGCTTGCAGGGCTTGCATGGTGCGGCAAGTGCGGGAAGTGAGCCCGCCTTCCTTCGCCTTCTGTCCACCCCCCCCCCCCCCCGCGGCCCCCCCGCGGCCCCCCGCGGCCCCCACGCGCGGATTGATAACGCCTTTGTTTACGTTGGATCGCGAAGGCTGCGGAGAGGAGGGGCTGTCCGCGCTCACACACCACAGACACACTAGACCAGGGCGCGCAAGCATTATTTTGCGGGGGTTTATTTCGGAAAACGATTGGGGATGAAAAAATTTAGGCACGGATCCTGTGCGTGACTTATTTTATCTGTAGCCGCTTACAAGATACCTGAGCCCAAAATGGTTATGTCAATGCTCTTCCAGACACAGGCACACCCACACACACACACGCGCGCGCGCGACGATATTTGTCTACTCAATCAAATCGGTTGGTGACAGGCCCGCCCCAAATCAAGTCGTCGGCTGTAATTGTCGCGTTGTTTTTGTGTCCGTTAAACGGTCCAAGAAATCGTAACGCGGTGAGCGAAAGCCCGCGCCTGCTGCTTGAGAGCGCTTGCCGCTGCTGCTTCCGGTTTGCTTCTGCTTCCGGCCGAGAGCGCTGCTGTGTGTATCGGGGGACGGACGGGGCATCTCTGGATGACGGGAAATGGAGCGTAGATGAGAGCGCTGGCGGGGTGCCAGGCAAGGCTCTAGGCGCGCCACATGTCGGAGATATCGCCTCGTTTCGCCATCCTCGGGGCTGCACAGTGGGCCAGAGGACCGGCAGGCCAGGGCAGGGGCGCGCGGACGTGGTGACGCCGACACCGCGGCACCCAGGTAAGCCCCGCGGCGGGCTATCGGGGCCTTTGGGCGCTCTGTCTCTCTCGCACCCGCGCCCCTGAGTGCGAGAGAGACAGGGCGCTGGCCCGCCGCGCGAGGGGCATCACCACGCTCCAGCTAGAGCCAGGCGATAAAAAGAAAGAGATAGCGACACCTCGCGGCTAGATCTGCTATCGCCGCCGCAGCCCCCGCAGCCCCACAGCGCATAGCCCCCGCACCCCGCGGGTCAGCAAACCGGGTCAGCGCATTGGTGCCGCACTGGAGGGCCTCCCAGCACGATACACCCAGGGCTGCCAACCTCAGCCTTAGGCAAACGCCTCGAGAGCCGAGGATTCCCCGCAAGCTACGTGCAGATCAGGGCCGCCAGGGCGGCCACGTACTCGGCCAACACCTGCTTCACGCAAACCGTAGACATTGGGACGAGAGAGAAGCGGCTCCGTTTTTCGGAATGGGTTGTCATGTCGTCTCGACGCGGTGACGCAGTGGGCCGATCATGCCTCCATCACTTTCTGAATGGCAGGAAGGACCTCGACCACGTGCACACTCTGGTAGCGCTGCCATTCCGTCACGAGCTGAAAAAGTAAATCACCGTGCAGATCATGATTTGCATCGTATCTGATTGTCAGGTAATACCCCGGGCCCGGCTTCGCAGCTACGTACTTGGGTCTCGAGTGTTGGAGATTTTGCTGCCACATTTTGGGTATCAAATACTTTTTATAAAGTCTACTTGTATAATCTCCTTTTATCTCGGGACACCAGATTCGCTGTCTCCAGGCGAGACACATTTTGCCTCCGCGTGACGATTCGGCGTCCGTATCAGCGTGTCCACAATAACCGGACAAGTCTCGTGAGTTTGTTATTGCTTTTGTTGCACTTTTCGATAATATTCCGCAACTTGCCTATTGTGCAGCACTCTCCATGCGCGTCGGCGCCCTGATGGTCATGGCCATGAGTGGCGCGACTCGCTATCAGACCCGAACACCGCCGCACTTTTTTCGTTTTCTCTCTTATTTTCTCCGAAGGAAAGGAAAAGGCCGTGGGAAAAAGTCCGCACGTGGCCTTTCCTTGTTGTTAATTGTTATATCATCTAAAACACGTCACGCGATAGCGTAGCACCATTACCGCCACACGATAAAATTCAAATTCGTTTCCGACGATAGAGCGAGCGAGAGGAGCCCATAGTGATGTACGCCAACCTACGTCAATAGGCAAGTGGGGTGGGTAGGCGGGGGGCAGAGCAACCGCGCAGGACGGCGGCTCTTGCCGAATTCAACTACTGGATTGACGTAACCCACCACTATCAGTGGCGATACAATGCTTTGCCTCGCAGCGCAGCCACCATAGGCTAGCTCCGAGCAGTCGCCCCGTCTCTCTCGCACGCGTAGAGAGAGAGAGAGAGAGAGAGAGAGAGAGAGAGAGAGAGAGAGAGAGAGAGAGAGAGAGAGAGACCGACTCCCCGCTCGGGATCTAGTCTTGCGTAAATGTCGCGGCCGGTCTGTATCACTTAGGGGTGAGCTTGGGCTTACTCAAGCACTGCGATGGCGCACTCGAGCTTCTCCAACGAGCAGCGGGCACGCGCGGCGTTTTGAATTTCCCGCCAAGTTCTATGAAAAGTCGCGCGGCACGACTCGGAGCCATCCGGGCGGTCCATCGCCGAGTGCTGTGTGCAGCTTTTAAGACAGGAGACGCCCTCAGGGTCCCTGAGGCTCTGCCTAAGGCCACCCCACCGCCTCGGCGAGCGGCTAGGCCCTCGCTTCTGGCTTCCCTGGCTGGAAGCCGAGACACTAGAGCACAAGCCACGCCAACGACACACTGGTTTCTCATAGTCCGAGGCGGTGGTGGTTGCGGCGGCGGCCGCTAGATGGCGCTGCCTCGCTGCTGGCCAGCTGGCTAGCCGCCGCGCGCCGGCCCGGCCGGCCGATGGGATGATGCAGTGGGCAGTTAGTTGAGGTCAGGACGTGAGGGGAGCTTGGTGTGCGCCGCGAGCCGCGATCTTTGTTTATCTCGTCTCGGCCGTTGGCCGTCTTGGACACTGTCAGTTTAAATAAGCCCCTCCGCCGCCGCGGCCGCTCAGTCGATAACCAGCACCGGTGCGAGCAGCACCGCGTCACTGCCTCCGCGCGACAGGCCGCAACGCGTTCTCCTTCTCGCACTGCTTCGCGCTCTCAGCGACTCGTTGCGATAGTCGTGTCCGTGGTCCTCTAGTCTGGGAGCCACGATCGGAAGGAGCCAGAAATGAATTTGTCCTTCGCCGGCTGCGGCTTCCTCGGCATCTACCATGTCGGGGTGGCCGTCTGCTTCAAGAAGTACGCCCCTCATCTGTTGCTCAATAAAATCTCGGGCGCGTCGGCCGGGGCGATCGCCGCGTGCGCGCTGCTGTGCGACCTGCCCTTAGGTAAGCGAAGCGCCGTCACTCGCCGTTTCACTTTCCGATCATTCGGGTCACTGACGCGCTTTCTCGCTTCCTTTGTCAATAACAAACCTCCAACTTGTCTTTCATTTGCGGTGTCACCGCTGTCTGAGGTTCTAATCCTGCCCGGGGCGCACCCAACTCGAAGTTTTCCCACCTGTGTGTACTCTGGCATCGTTAGAATCTCGAAAAAGGACTCGTTGCACGCCGGTCCTGGGGAGGGCAACATAACCTCAATCACCCCCCCCCCCTCCTCCCCCCTCCTCGTCCTGGTGCAGCGAGTGCATCGGCTGCATTCTGGCGGGAAAGCTGCGCACGACTGCCTCGGCTGCCTCGTACGAGTGCGAGAGCGGCTGCATTCCTGGGCGTTCGTCGAGAGCTTTCTTGCCGGCCTCGGCTTTCCTTTCTCTCTGTGTCTCTCTTTCTCCACCGTTTACGCCTTGACAACCAGTTGCTTAAAAAAAAAAAAAATAATGAAATTAACAACGCAGTCCGAACAAATTTGAAGAAATTTATTATTAAAAGCGTCTGCTGCCCAATTTATATGTTTTTCAATTTTTTTTTATCATACATTTTTTGTAGTGTTTATGTTTGTTCCTGGACAGCAGTTTTCGCGAGGCTTGTCAATCAGCAGGGTCTTGTAGCGGCGTCGGTCGAGCCCATGGATGACGTAACCCGCGGCGTTGCACTGCTTGCTGTTGGAGCGTGTTTGATCCTGCAATGTGCACTGGTGCACTGACTGTCGGGGGGTGGGGGGAGAGCTAGCGGAACTGTCGAGGCGGTGTGACGTCCTTGACAGGCCGAGGCGCTGGCAGCGCTGTTTTCGCGTGGCTCGGCTTGTTGACGAGCCTCCGCGGCACGTGGCGGCTTCGCGTGACGTCACGGGCCAGTGCACTGCTACAACCTCCTTCTTGACGCGGGTTCGAATACCGCTAAGGGTTCCTCCTACTTTTTTTTTTTTTTCGTTTTTATAAATAAATGTTGTTGTGTGAGCTCGGTGCACCACAGACTGGCGAGCAAAGCCGCTGATAATCACTGCGTTCCCACACTGGCAGCATGTTTGACTTGCGCTCGTGTTTGCCAAGTCGGAATAAAAGAGCGGCTACTATCAATAGGGACCGGCGTGGAAACGAACCGGGCCCTGCAGCATGCGCGGTACCGGGTTCAAAAACCACCTCGCTCGCATTTTTTTATTTTTTTTTGTTGTTTACGGGTTGGGGGTGAAAACAGAGCGTTGCGCTTTGAACCGCGAGAGTGCCATCACTGCGCTTTTCCGTGGGACTGATTCGCTCTGTCTCTCTCGCACTCGCGGCGCTTCCCTTGCAGGTGCGAGAGAGACGGAGCGTGCTGCGCATGACGCACCAATTAGGCGCTCCTCCCGCGCAAATGACCCTGTCGGAACAATGTCACGATGTATGTCGCTCCTGATTGGCTGATAGTGTCAGCTGGCTCCCATTAGCTGCGGGGAAGAGCGCGATAGGCCCGGGGTCAGAGAGAGAGAGAGAGAGAGAGAGAGAGAGAGAGAGAGAGAGAGAGAGAGAGAGAGAGAGAGAGAGAGAGAGAGAGAGACACGCTTCGTGAAATTTACGCACCGTCGGGGCTGGGTTCCATAACGTGCCTTACGCCACCCTTCCACTAACACTCAGCGTGCAAAGAAAATAAGTATTGTCTGAAATACGGAACATTTCAAATGGAATAAATGTTCAAAATTCGAATTTGTGGACGCTTTGTTTGTGTGCATTGTGTTGGCTGTGCGGCCGCTGGCGGCTCACTCGAGTCCTCGTTGCGCGTTGCCGCGGCGTTCTGATGTGTGCTGGACGTTCTTTTGTGGCGATAAGGTATCGATGCACGCATTGGTGCGGCAGCCAGGCGCACAGTGGGCCAGAAGATCGTTGAGGCGGCCAAGACCCCGGACACGTTTTGAGCTCCTGAGTCGCTAAATGGGACTCGAATCGAACGTGTGACCCCACCAATGGATTGCTCCCCGAACGAGGAATCCATTGGTGGGGTCACACGTTCGGTTCGACTCCCATTTAGCGACTCTGGAGCTCAAAACGCGTTATAGAATCTTGGCCGCCTCAACGGTCTTCCGACCCACTGTGCGGCGCGCTGTATGTGCGCGCGTCGGCAGAGGCTTGTCAAAGCAAGAGTGTGTCGTCTCTCTTTTTGCTTCGGGTGGGGTGAGTGCGTTCGCAGGGCTCCGCTGACACGGATCGTCAAGGGAGGAGACGTCGACTTGTCGTCATTCCTTCCTGAGTCTTCCCTGACCCCGCCCCCTCCCCCCCCGGCCGACCCTTCAACCCCACCGCGCATCTGCGTCAGTAACGCCAGAGCGCCAGTGTACGTATTTTTGTTTCGAGCGGGCCACAGTGGGCCCGATTCTCTCGGCGTCCTTGACACGCATAACGCGGCACGCCCCGTGGGTGCGAGAGAGACAGAGAGACGCGACCACTGTTCAGCCGCCCTCCCACATCCTGGCCCTGGTGCAGCGTGGGACCGGTGGAGAGAGAGAGAGAGAGAGAGAGAGAGAGAGAGAGAGAGAGAGAGAGAGAGAGAGAGAGAGAGAGAGAGAGAGAGAGAGAGAGAGAGAGAGAGAGAGAGAGAGAGAGAGAGAGAGAGAGAGAGAGAGAGAGAGAGAGAGCAGGAGAAAGAGAAAGAGCAGGAGAAAGAGAAAGAGCAGGAGAAAGAGAAAGAGCAGGAGAAAGAGCAAGAGAGGAAGAGAAAGAGAGAGACGCGTGAGGTTACGATCAGCTGAGCGACCGGCGGCCAACCAGCGCGCGGCAGCCCCCTCCCTTCCCCTCACACGCACGGCACGGCTAGGCGCGCGGCCGAGGCGTTCAAAAGAGGCAAGGAAGAAGGTAATTTTGTGCGTGTACTCTTGGCGGCGTTAGTTGTCGAAGCGATGTGAAAGTAAAGTGATAAGGCGATTGTTTTGTTGTTCGATAAGCGGACCCCCCGGTCCCACTGTGCGCGGGAAGGGAGGAGGGGGAGGCCTTTGACTCAGCTCAGCGTCGTCGGGCGCCAGCACGTCGGGGGACGGCGGCAGTGGTTCAAATACCCAGGTTTTTGCTTTTGCTTCTGAACGGTTTCTTCTTTTGTTTTCCACCGTACTGGGTAGGCGTTTCTGAACGGATGGTGCTTGTTGACTTACTCCCACACCGGCACCGGTTTTTAAACAGGGCAGAGGGTGCACAGGGGCAGAGGTGAGGCCTTGCGGCCAGCCTTCCGTCCCTCCTCGGCCCGGCCGGTAGATAGATAGATAGATAGATAGATAGCGCAGGTGGAGGTCTTTGCCCCGCTGTGTGCAGCATCGCAGCATCTGCGGCGCATCTGCCGATGGCATGGGAACGCGGAGCACTGGTTGATAAAGTACCGCATGATAGTGCCTAGCCGTTCACTGACCTGGTCGGACAGCCAGCAGCACCAAGCGGCGATCTGGACTGAAATTGAAACGGCCTCAGAACCGGTCGGGAGCGTCACGCATGGAGGAACCTTGGCTTTTCAGTTGGATTTTCTGATTTCCTCATTCTGGGCCAACTGACTCCCCGTGCACAACTCAGGCGGAAGCGAAAACATAATGTTTGCGAAATGGGCGTAACATTCTTCTTGAGAGATACGGGCATGATAAGGCAGTGTTCGGCCCTGTTCCTTCCTCGACGTAACAACGCCGGGCTATGGTCGTGCAGTTGCAGGCGCTCTCTCTCTCTCTCTCTCTCTCTCTCTCTCTCTCTCTCTCTCTCTCTCTCTCTCTCTCTCTCACTCTCTCTCTCTCTCCCCCTAATCATCTCAATGTCTCCACGTGCTTCGAGTGAGGATGCGTCACCCCGTGGTGCTGAGCCTGGCGGAAGGCGCGGACCTTACCCCCAGGGGGGCCCTTAGAGGCCCCAAAGGGGCGCATCCGTGCGAGTCGTGGCTTTGGGGGGCAGTGGACGGGCTGTCCTTCACTTGTTACGTCACGTTTGGCCAAGCGCGTGTCGCCGACTGACCCATTTCTCTATCAGGCTCGGCCGCCTGATCTAGCCGCTCTGGGGGGGCTCGTCTCGCCTAGGCTCGCCTAGGCTCGCCTAGGACGCAGGAGGCTCGTCTAGGCTGCTGGCCGCACCGCTGGCCTGGGCAGCCGCCTTGCAGCGTTACGTCACCGCGTAGCCCGACCAAGCCCCCAGCGGCGAATGCAGATGGAACAGAGGGTTTTCGAATTGTGGTGCTGGCCTGCGATCGAGAACGAATGGAGTGCGGCTGGTTCCTTTGCGTGCCCACTTGTTGCTCGCACACCCCCGTGAGAGTTTCCTGTTGCCAAGTCCCGAGTCCTTACCCTTTAATCCCCCTCCCCTCCCCAGCACGGACTGACAGTCTGATGGGCGCATGGGTGACGCATGCCGGGGGCCCAGGTGTGAGTGAGCGTACAGTCAAAGGAAAAAGTAAGGACTTGAGACTGTCGATTTGCCGGCTGCCCGTTCGACCCGTGGTGGTCCTTCCCTCGCGCGGACGGTCCGCCGACTAGCAACGCCGTGCATGTGGCCCCGCGCCCCGCCCACCCTGCGGCCACCTTGACCGTGCTGCACCTAGATAGTGTCCTCGTGATCCTCGGCCCTCTGCTCGGGACGCCTTGTGCCCCTACTGTACCTGTCTGTCTGTCTGTCTGATTTGCCTCCGTTTCCCCCTTTTCTTTTTTCTGACCATGCCGTTTTGTGCTCAAAGGGTGTCTTGGCTGACATCGCAGGGAATGACTTCAATGTAGCTGGAGAATTTTTGTGTCTGATCGAAATTGGAATTGTGTTTCAGGTGAAATCACCTCTGACATGCTTCACATTGTCCGTGAGGCTCGATGCAGGACCCTTGGACCCTTCAGTCCGTCCTTCAGTGTGCAGGACATCCTGCTGCAGGGACTCGAGAAGGTAACACTAAGTTACTCGTCTTGATGGTTGGTTTCGCTGTGCTTTTGCCTCGAGCCTCTCAGTATCTTATATTTGTGACTTTGTCTTACAGTACTTGCCAGAAGATGCCCACATTCGTGTCAGCGGAAAGCTGCACATTTCCCTCACCAGAGTCTATGATGGCAAGAATGTCATTGTGTCTCACTTCAACAGCAAGGAGGATCTCCTCCAGGTAAATTGACTTCAGTTTTATGCTTCTAACTGTGCATTAAGTATTTCTAGCTGACGTGAATTGAATGGATCTTTTCTGTGCAGGCCTTGATGGCAAGTGCCTTCGTTCCAATTTTCTCCGGATTCCTGCCCCCCAAATTCCATGGCATTCGCTACATGGATGGTGGATTTAGTGACAACTTGCCAACCCTTGACGAGAATACCATCACAGTCAGTCCTTTCTGTGGGGAAAGTGATATTTGCCCCAGAGACTTGTCTTTGCAACTGTTTCATGTGAGTATGCATTTCTGTCATTTTTGGAGCAGTTTACAGGAAAGCTTTTAATGACTGAGTTGACAATCTTCTTCTTTCAATTTTTCAGATCAATGTTGCTAATACTAGCATTGAGCTATCAAGACAAAACATCTATAGATTCACTAGAATTTTGTTTCCACCGAAACCAGAGGTATTGCCTAATGAGACCATAAAATCCAAAATTTGTCTTGCACAGGGTTTAAGGTAACGTTAATTTAATTTTTTGTTTCTCTTTCTTTTTAGGTGCTATCAAACATGTGCAAACAAGGCTTTGATGATGCCCTCCGATTTCTAAACCGCAACAACTTGATCAATTGCACTCGGTGTCTGGCTGTTCAATCAACATTTGTCGTTCAAGACACTCTTGATGAAAGCCTTGAATACGATCCGCAGTGCCAGGAGTGCAAGGTGCACCGCCAAGAAGCTGCCGTAGCAAACTTGCCGGACACAGTGCTGAGTATCTTCCAGGACGCCATTGATTCTGCCAACAAGGGTCTCATGAACTGGGTCTTCAAACACCGTGGCATGAAGCTCCTGTCTGTCCTCAGTCTCCCCTACATTCTGCCTGCAGACCTCATGTATGCCACCTTTACGAAGTGAGTGTTGTGTTCTTCTCATTCTGTTCCTTCTTCTTTTTCTTAAGTCTCTATCTACCAACTGTTCTGGTTCTCGGTTTATTAAAGAAAAAACCTACAGAAATGCATGATTACTAAGAGTGTTGTTTTGTGTTCGTACCTAAGTGTTTGTTTGTCTGGTGATAAGATCCTTTTTAAAAAGAAATTAGCTCCCAGTTTGTTTGCATTGAATTAATTCCTCTTACCCTTATCTATTGTTACTTCTCATGCCCTCATGTTAATTGTTCCAGTGTTGTCTTATGTGGAATGTGTTTATTTTTTCCTTTTATGTGGATTTAACGGACTTTTTTTAAAAATATGATTGTTCTTTTCAGGTTGATTGCTCTAGCTCCCCGCATGGGTAACAACCTCTACTTGATGAGCAAGTTCATCATGGATGAAGTGACACGGCTCCTCAAGCGAATGAACAAAAACCGCAGAGAAATGAGTGCCCAGATCACCTGCCAGCTAGCCATCACTGAATACGGTGGAGTTTGTGACCCAGAAGAAGATGAATGCGACTCTGTGCCTGTGAAGAATAAGATGAACTTCAACTTCACCCTAAACCTTGATGAAAAGTAAGCAGAGTTCAAAATTTCCCATGCATGAACCCCCCTAAAAGCCATAAAAACACATTTGTCATTTATTTATAATATGCACTTTTTTTCAGTGGAGAGACAAAGGGCCCATCAAGGAGATTCTCATCTAACAAAATTTTGTCTCGACATGGTAGTTTCTCAGTCAGTCGAGCTGAGACTTCTAATGTTGATGATGATACTTTTGAGCACATTCTTCAAGTAACTGCCCAGCATGAGGCTATCATGGCCTATTATTATATGGATGAAAATAACAAGGTATGGTTCTGAAACATAAAGCTGATAAATAATTCACCTCTGTAAAATTTATACATGATTATGATGAAATTGGTCTGCATTGGTCTACAGGTTAAAGTGACTGAAATATTTGATGTCACTGATGCTGATTCAAGTGTCCTTCTAAACCCTGAGGAAAAGATGTTGAACACTCAGCTGCAATATGATGACGACTGGGATGAAGCTATTACTGGGTCCTGGATGTCAGCACAACCATCTATGGCAGAGGAAGGTGTGTACATTCATGATCAAAATTATGGCTGCAAATGAATGGCAAGTATGACACATTTTTAATAGCTGTTGTACAAATGGTGGTGGGTAGATTCATTTCTTTAAAAAAAAGTTCTCTATGCTTTTGGACTCTAAGATTTTGTATTATCATTACATTTCATTAATTTTTGGATTTTCTGTTTCCAGATTTGGATGGTTATGACGGCGATAGCAGTGTTAGTTCAACTGAAGAAGATGACGCAGACCGCCACTTTTCTAGTGCCGTTTTCTCTGACCCTGAGAGTGAGTGGATAAGAGGATCCACTACACACACCGACTCGCCAACCAAAGCAGATTTTCCTGGACGTCATGGGTTCTCTTCACGTCCAGAGTCTGAACAGTTAGCGTCAAGAACCACACGCCTCCCACCAAGGAAGCTCCCGTGATTTACTCATAATATGTATCATATGTGTGATTAATCTTGTTCAATGTTACTTTGATAAGGCAACTTCATGGTAATAATCACTGCTTTTAACCACATGGGCTGTGCCATCCCTGTGCAGTTATGAGTTAGCTGATCATGTTAGATGAACACTGACATTTGTACCTTAGAAGTACATAAGTATATGTGTTCTTGCCTGTATTTAGAAAACGACTGACTGATCTTTTGATATTGCAATGAAAGATTATTTATGAATCCAAATGCCTTTACCAAGATAAGAGATATGTAAGGAAGAAAAAAGTTGTAATTGCATTCCTCTTTCTCCCCTTGCATTATGTGTAGGTATTTATTTTTTTAAATATTTAGTAAGTTATGTGATTTAAGTTATTGTAAATTCTATAGTATTGGTTTTATGTTTAATTATTTAATTTGCAAATCCCTCCTATGTATGAGTCTGTCATGAAGCATTCTCAGACCTTCTAAGGATATAAAATTTTAAAATACATCCTAGTGTGGAGACTTATATTTTAACATCAGACCAGTGTAATACTAAGTTGAGTCTGAGACTTAAAATGCCAATTGTTAGTAAATCAAACAGAATAAACCAAAGAAACTGTAAGACCCACAGTGAAGAGTTAGAAAGAATGAGTTCATTTCATGTGTTGAACTGATCGATTTTGAGCTTGATACGTACTCCTTTCAACTAATGCTGTTTTATGAGAACAATTTCCATTGTACGTGTTTTGGAATTTAGAAACATAATGGCTGTGAAGAGTGTGTATACTTTTAGATTGCAGGGTATGGTGTACTGAAAATGACATTGATATTAATCCAAATAACAAAGCTGCAAACTGCTTGCCATGTTGCAATATGCATATCAAATTCTAGGACTGTTAAATTGGTTTGCAGCTGTAGGATTTCTCAAAATTAAGTTACATTATTAAGTACCTGACTGACAGTTCTATCATTAAATTGTGGTGGTTTTCTACGCCCGCTGAGGGTACTCTGAAGCGTCATAAATACTACGTGGTTTTCTCAGTTTACATGGAGGAGAATGCTGAGGCATGTGATGTAGTGCTGTGGCAGGGCATATTTGATCTTGTCTGCATTTTCCTGTTCTTTGTCTCGTACATCATGCAGTCAAAGTATTATGTAAATATAAATTTTAAGCTCTCTTAAGAGATCATGAAATTGTGGTGAATTTGTATTAGACATGAATGATCATGAGAAAAATCAGTTTGTTCATGGTTGTACTAGTGTTCATCTAGTATCATCAACTTGTATTGTTTTGTTTTCTTTTTTAATGTTTTAGGTAACTGTTCTTAACCAAACCACAGATAAATATAGCATCTTGTTTTCTAATGTGATTCTCGTTACTCACCCTACCCTCAGAAATTACAATTTGGACAAAGTGTATTTTTTATCAACATCAAAATGAACTTTATTCATTATCTGAATGCTGCCACTACGTGGAGGTCAAGACCACGAGTGGCTCAGCACAAACAACAAAACACACACATTCAATACAAATCTATGTATTTACAAATTTAAAAAAAATCAGTCTTTGCTGTTGCAGTTGTGCATTCATAAGGAAGTAATTTAGAGAAAGGGGATTGTCACTCATTTTATCCTCTTTGTTATATTGGCCATTGTACTAAAATAATATGAACCTAGTACACTCAAAAAAAACAACAGATGTCATATCATATAAGCACTTAATTTGTTATTTGGCTGCCAATAATTTAAGGACTAGTATGGCTGAGTACCACAGGGATGACAGCTCACTCACATCACTGTTCAATAACGGCTAAGTAATAACACACTCAAACAAAGAAAAGAAAAAAAGGCAATCAAAAGGCAATCAATTAACTGAGCATTTGAATGCAAGAGAAAAAGTGATACAGCTATGTAACCCTGCTGTGATGGCTTATTCTTCAAACGTCATGTCAAACAGGGAAGTAAAACGTAATTTGCAGTAATCAGTGACTTGCTTCATTACATACTCCAGCCGTTTGACTGCTTCTTTCTGCTTCCTACTGACATGGTCAAGGCCAGCAATCCCCTTCGCATATACTTCCGCATGCTGTTCAAACTGGAACAAAACAGATGAGACATAACAAAGAACTATCGTTACTAGGGCACAGCCTGGCAGTCAGAATGTAAAGATACTCAATGTCAAATCACCTTCTCTGAGTCTCTCATCTCGGCATACAATGAAGAACAATGCTGTATGATGCAGGATACCCTGACAAATTCTTCTCGCCGTTCCTCGTTGAGAAAATCAATCTCAGCTACAAGTCGAGCAGATTCTGCTGAGTCCTGTTGAAAGAACATTATTACCAAAAGCACCCCTACATAGCACTGGTGTAGTGGCAGCAGGAGATTACATTACCATTGATAAATTTTCTTGTGGGTCAAACAGAGAGGAACAGTGGTCCGTGAGCCGCCTAAAAATGCTGTCAATCCGCGATATTCCTTGCTCCAGCTCATTCACACAATTCAGAATTTCAGCCCTCATCCTGGCAGACTTTGCATCATCCTGGTTGGAGAACAACACAACAGAAAAACGAGAAATAGAATTATGCTACAATTACTACAGTGGAACTCCACTGCATTATGCCTGCATTGTAGGAACACAAGGATTATTAATGAAAATTTACCATTTCTGTGTCTTCCTGATCGGCCATAGATGAGATATCTCCTGTTCTGACGGTCGGGGGTGACATTAGGTACTCATACATAAGCCATGGACAGCAGACGGCCCCAAACAACCACTGCAACAATGCAAACCAACAATCAAGTAAAATAAATACAGAACCATAACCTAGGCTAGCATGCTGAAGAATACCTGGTCTCCCTGGCTCACGACCCGAGTCACCGATTTTCACGTCGGCGTTCAGAAACAGAATGTTGGTAATCCAAGGAGTGAAGCCTGCTGTCTGAGGGACACTCCAGCATCAGCTGATCGGTCTCGCGACGACACCACCCACCTGCTCAGCAACAGCAACCGGATTTCTGTTTTGGTTCGCGGCGATCTCCACTCTCCCCCCTCCACCCCTCCCCTCGCCGCCCACGGCCACCTCCCCCGTGCGCTTGCGCGGTGCCATCGCTGTTACACCTCACCTCTCGGCTCTCTTAGGAGATGTCAACGTCGCGACGTTAATTCTTGTCAAGATCGGCTCACCTTCTTTACAATTTTGGGCAGCATAAGTGCACCCTTCAACATCAAACTCGAATCGGTGTGATGTGCGATGCCTCTCGTGAAGACGACCCTGACCTGACGGGCGACTCACAGCGCGCGCCTGGAGATAGGCAACCCATCCGACGTGCCACCGTGTACGATGGGTTGCCAAGGCGCCCGGCGCGGTTGTCCTAAGATGTCATTTGTGATTTAATCTAAAGCAATGATGAACAGGGTTGTACATATTTTGAAACAATCACATAATAAAATTTTATAGTCATTATTCATCCTTTTACATTAAAAATACTTTAAGTTGAAAATCTGTCACACTTCAATTTAACAAACGTAAAATCATATGTTGACTCCATCAATCATAGAACACATTGGCTTCCCTAAAATTGAGGTCTGGAGCAGCTGAGGTAAAAACAACGGATGTGTGACGACACATATTCACATTAAAACTAAATACAAATCCACATTAACAAATATAAAGAAATCAGTCTTTGCACTTGCAACTAAACATTTATGGTAAGAAGCCAAAATAGTGATCAGTTCTCATCCACACTCATTTATGCTGCAATTAAAATGGACACATCCACACACTACGATGAGGCAATAATGTGTACTTTCCCTGATTCTCCATTATAAAAATCACTTTCTTATCACTATTCTTCGAGCAAAAACTCAAAAACATAAGCCAAATGTGAGCAACAGTGAGCTGACATTTCTTGCATAAAGTGGTCCATAACTTGGGCTTCTACTCTCTGCTCCTCAGAAATTTTTGCAAACTCAGCTACTAATTCCAAAAATTCTGCATCATCCTGGTCAAAGAAAAAAGTGGAAGAAAAATAAAATAATACAATTGAGACACATACAGACACTACCATGAAACGCCATTGCATTCATGGAGTAAGATCGCTTACCTTTTCTTTATCTCTTGAAACAGCAATCAACAGATTAAGGATTTTGCTTGTAATGCGGTCTGTCCTAAGGTCTATTTCTCTTCTCTTCTTGTCCAGCTCATCAATTTCAGCGACAACTCGAGCACATTCTGCTTCATTCTGGTATCACAATAATATTTAACACTAAAATGAAGAAGTTGAGACGCTTCCAGCATTTGGAGTTGAACTCTTAGAGTGTAGTTACAGCACTTTAACAATACGGCAGAACTCACCATGTTTAGGTCTTCGCGGTCAACAAGAAGTGAGGAACAGCGTTCCATTAGCTCCTGCATGATGCGGTTCATCGTTTTGGCATCTTCTCTCAGTTGTTTGTCGCATTTGAGGACCTCAGTCTTTATCAGAGGAGCTTCTTCCACATCCTGTTCAGAGTACAACTAATGGAAAACTTAATGGAAAAAAAATTCGGTGGTTCTAAAATTATACTACCATCTTGTCTAAAGAGAAGAGCAGAATACCAAAACTGAAACAGATATGCTGAGATCAGGGTAACTCACCATTTTGGAATTTCCTTGCTGGTTCTTGTCGCGCACTCCTGTTTCACACATTTTTCACACATCTAACAGATATCTTCACCTGGAAACAAAAAAAAGAAACAAAATTGACCCTCATAACCTCGCGTAACTTGTTGATTATGGTTCGTCTGCGTGGTTAGTTTACATGATTCACATTCTCCAGATCAGGAGCAAAATCTCTATCAGCGAAGGTGATAGTGTGCTCGATGTCTAAGAGATATTCATCAGCAGTTGGACAAAAAGAGTGAATGTAAAAGTACGAACCACTTGCTCCTTCTTGAAACAGCAGAGCAACCCGTCGACGTTCGCGCGGTTTCTAGAGACTCCGCAGCCGGCTGACGTAGTTCACCGAATCACCGATGGATGGCGCCACAGCTCGACAGGGATTGGGTGGGAGTTTCAACTCGGCGCGTTCTGTTTCAAAGCAAGATTTCAATCGCCTTTTCAACTTAGTAGTCTGAGTTGGAAGATCAGCTTTCTGGTTTGCGAGAAACCTATTGTCCCCCTTGGAGACTGTTCGTAATTTATCGCTCATAGCTCATCAGCTATCGGACGAGTGAGATGGGTTGCCTAACGACAAGGGTGAAGGACTGGAACCGGAGTGAGGCGACGGGTCCGTGCTAGCGCTAGCGGTGCTAGTCCGTGCCTTCTGTCGATCTGCGCGTTACGTGGATCGTGCACACCCACCGGCCCCGGCCACAGGGAAGTACCGCGCGCAAGGCTGCTCCGCGGTTGGCTGGCGGTCCCCCACCCGCCCCACCCTCCCGCCGGCGGCGCGCGGGGCTACAGCCAGGCTACAGCCGGTGCGAGCTAACCTGGCCGGGGTGGGGGTGCGGCCGTGGCGCCGGAGTTAGGCCCCGCGTGGTGTCTGGCAGCACGCTGGCGGCGAGGCGGACCCTGCAGCGCGGTGCGGTGTGGTACACCGTGTCGTGGGGTCCAGACGTCCAGACCCGCTCCGCGCGCGCCGCGCTCGCCACCACCAAGCAGGCCCAAGTCCAGCCGCCTGCCGGGGTTCGCAGGGCGCTCGCGCAGCCAGCCTGCCGCCATGCGTGTGCGCCGTCCTCAGAGCTCGCCGTCGTCCGCCCCCCGCGAGTGCGCCGGTCCCTAAGTGCGAGTGTTCCACTGTGCAGTGCGTGACCGAGTGATGGGTGCATCAGCGTGATTAGACAAGGATAACGACACGGCCTCGTCGCACCGCAGCAGCGCCGCCATCGCAGAGAGTAAGCTGCCCGCCACGCCTAACCTAACCTAACCTCTCCCTACACCGTGCTGCCCGCAACGCGCGGCTCTTTCTTCAGGAAAATTCCATTCATGTCTCTCCGCGAACGCCGCACGGGCAGTGGGCTGGTTTGTTGTGGTTTGCTGAGAGCCGACCTGGACTCCAGAGCAGGGAAGCCCAACGGGGTTCCGGATGTCGCTCAAGAGCGCCTTCATAAAGCATGAAGTGGTTTCTTCGTCATCGGTGCGATTCACATGTGTATTTGAGGAAGCAGTCAGTTCGATGAAGAGTACTTTACTCCAGTGCCCCACCAAAAAATATTTTTTTTTAAATCAAAAATCTTTATTTTATTCTGAGACGTGCAGGACAGCCTGCGAGCATATGTAGAAAACGACAACGAGTCGCCAGTATTCGAACCACGGCATCGCAGGGCAGCCTGGGCTGGCCGGCTGGCAACAAACAGACTAACCTGGAGGATCGAACATCGAACCTCAGTCGCAGCCACCTTCCAATGCCTGCTGCTCGAGCTCCTTAACAAAAGGAAAGAAAATAGGGCTTTTTTGGTCCGTTTCTTGTGCGGGCGCGGAGTGGTCAGTTCGGGCGTGGGCCGCTCGCTGGTCCGAGCAGAGCGAAGCAAAGCGAGGCAAAAAGAGAAGGAAAGCCGCATTGTTGGTTTGCCTGTCGTCTGCTCTTTGTTTGTCCGTTTGCTTCTCTGTCTGTCTGACTGTCTGCCCGTCTGTTCGGCGGCGCTGGGGACTTGAACGCACGAGTCGGTGTAAAGGCGGGGATCAAGCTGCCGACCCTCTTTCGTGTTTCAGTCGGCAGCCAGCAATTTGCAGGGGATTTACCCGGCTGCTGCTGCATTCGTTTTTTCTGTGTGTGTGTCTCTGTCTGTGTGTCTGTCTGTCTGTCTGTTTGTCTGCATTTGCGTCTGTCTACGCAGACATCGCCGTAGTGACTAAGGCCGGACTGGTTTTACTCCACATTCCCCCAGCTTTGGTAGCAAATGCATGTGATTAGGCGTCACTCACGTTACGGGGATGGATAGACTCTGTAAACAGACAGACAGACAGACGAGCGTCGTGACGTGGTCGGGGCTCCGCTCAGTCCTGCGGGCCATGTCGTCACCGCCTGGTCCAGTTCGTCCGGCCAGAGAGGAGCCGCCAGCAGGTTCGATGCGTGGCGGAGACGCTCCCGATCGCCTCTCGTTGAGAAAGAGCACTGCAAAAAAAAAAATGGGTGGCGAAGTGAGGGAAAGAAATAAAAAGTCCACGGGGTGTTGTCATAATCTGTTGGCCTCTTGATGACCGCCGTGCACAGGCAGCACGCACTTGTTGTAATGAGCGAAAGGACGGTGGGTCAGTCGCAAAGGTCAGCAGCGTTCCCTTCGCAGCGAAAGTGTCCGAAGGGGGTGGGGGGTGGCCCACTGCTCTACAGCAGGACAGGTGCCCAAGTCACAGGCTGCCTTCGACATGTGTGGCTCCGTCCCTCGCTCATGGACCCGAACGGCGCCGAACGGCCGCCGAACGCGACCCGAAGTCATAGGCCCGAAGCCGAGCGCCGGCCGCCGGGTCCGCGCATGTTGAGTAACTGGTCCGGCATGACCGAGGCTGGCCGGCCGCCACCGCCGCCACCGCCCTGGGCTGCCGGCCGCGCCAGCCGCGCCGCCCTGGGTCCCTGGGGACCCCCTTCCCGGTCCAGCCCGGCCCAGCTGGCCGGATGACCGAGTTATTCGCTCGCCGACACTGCCCTCGTGAGGCAGGCGGAAAAAATGTGCTAAGAGAAGGGAGCAAATATGCGTCCAAGCCAGTGCGACGTGAGGGGCAGTGTGGATGGCTTCAGCGTTGAGAGTGCGCCGCCGTGCGCTGGGAGGCCTGCCCTGCAGGCAAACCGCCGTGGGCACAGTGGGCGGTGACCTCGCGCTCTCATTGGAGGACGGTTCGGCTGGGCGAGCTGTGATACGCTGCCAATGACCAGTGCGACTGTGTGAATCTGAAGTGGCCCGCTGTTAGGGGTGCCCGAGGTGTTTATAATTAGGCGCTCTGATACGCTAGCGGAATGGACGACACCCTTGTCCATTGCGTTGACGATCCTGGGCTCAACTCCAATTAGAGTGTGACGCTGTTTTATTTTCGCTTTTCACACTCTCGGTGGCTGTTGAACCCAGGAACATCAACGCAATGGACAAGGGTGTTGTCCATTACGCTAGCATACCAGAGCGCATTTGCATATTACCTGGGCCGTGGGGACACTCTACGGCTGGGACGGATGGGGCCGATGGGGTCCCCCTCACTCCCCCTTCCAAGACCGGTAGCGCGTTCGGGAGCGCGCCGTGGAGACCCGGGAGGGCCTCTACACTGTAAAAATTTCTGTACTTTTGTACGGAAAATGTACAGAAGAATATAGTACGGAAGTGCGGACGAAAGTACGGAACGTCCGTACCTGCTCCATATAAGCTCATGTAAACGGGTACGGAAAAAAAAAACAAACAGAAAGTTCCATACTTGGCAAGTGCGGACGGTCCAGGCAAATTGTTGACCAGACATGTTCCGTACTTTTTCCGTCCTTTTTCTGCCAGTGTAGCGCGCCGCCGCCGCGCGGACCAAACACAAGACATGACTAGACATGAATTGGTCCGCTGCCGTGCTTGCGCTTTTCTTTCTTTTTCGGCAATCAGGCGAGATCGGCGTCTGCGCACTCACACACACGACCCCGCCCATTGGGGCACCACCCCGGCGACCTTCCAAACTGGTCCCCAAAGGCCCGCCCGCGGTCTGCCCCTCAACGGTTTCGTGACTGTCCGAGTCCGGCCAGACGGCGCGGCCGCCGCGGAGGTGGGTTCCAATTCCCGCGCCCTTGCTTCCTTTTTTTTCTTTTTTTTTTCTTTTCGAAGGTTGTGCGGACTGGTGCTTACGGTTTTCCAAAGCGTCGGCGCGCTGCAGCGCCCCCGTTAAATACGAGGTCCGCTTCACACCTCGCTCCCGGCCCGCTAGAGCGCGCTAACGGAGTCTCTTAATCAACATGCCGTGCCATTGCAGCCCCTAATTATTCCAGCAACGAGGTGGAGTGTGTCTCAGACAAAAGCAAGCCTTCTAACGGGCCGGGGGCGTGCTTATTTGGGGCGTGTGGCACGCTTGGCTAGCATGCATCCCATTACCAGCCAGTGTGGCACGCTGGACGCCCTTCCCATGCCAGCCGCGGGTCCTGCAGCGGAACCGCCGAAGAACAAACTCGCCCGAGTTTCGGGGGCCTTGGAAAAAGACCTGCATACAGATGCCCGCGCAGATAAAAGTTTACTGCCGTCGTGGCGTCCCGTTGTCTGCATCAATTTGCCGGCTCGACTGAGCAGGACGGACTGCCGTTCGGTGCAGCCGCGGTCTTGCATGCAGGTGCGGCTCGTTCGCTTCCTCGAACAGAACAAGCAGCGAGTACGACACGCCGGCTCGCGCAGCGCCAGTGTTGCCAAGTCCAATTTTTAATTTTTCCCCCTGTTTAATAAGGTAAAATTTCCCTTTTTCTCGATAATTTTCCCTTTTCGACCAATTTTCTCAAAATACCCTAGCAAAGTAAGAAAATTTCGTCCAAAAAAAATTCTCTTTTCGTATTTTTTTTCCCTTTTGGCCTTTTTCAGTCCTAAAAAAATCCCCACGATATGGGAAATTTCCCCCCGTTTGGCAACACTGCGGGCAGCGCACCGAATCAAGGTTTGTATCCCGCACAAATGCGAGAAATTCACTACGTGCGACGGACTTTTGCCGATGATTGTTGAGCCACGGTGGGAGGCGTTGGGTGATTCCACAAACCCCACGACCCGGGCCGGGCGGCGGTGCGGGGCTGGTCACAGTGGGCCTCATGGCCACTGTGGGCCGGCCGGCTGCATCGGCCGCATGACGATCGTTGCCATGGCGACAGGGATTCAAGGTCACGTGAGCTGGCACTGGTGCCCAACAGTGGTGTCGCCGCAGTGTCTCTCCCGCACGTGGCCGCTTGGAGTGCGAGAGAGACAACATGCTGGGACGGGTTCCAGTGGGGGTGCTGGCGTCTGTCCCACCTGTTGCAGAAAAGTTGTTGCGCACTCGATCGTAAATACGTCCTCCACAGTTCACTGAAACATGCCGTTAAAAAAGTAAATTTTCCAAATATTAAGGCTTAAAAAAATTAAAGTTGTATAGCCAGTTTTCAAAACCCGGTCAGTCCACAGAGTAACAAATATTTTTGTGACAGGTTTTTGAAATTTCAAAAATATTTCGAGTCGAGGTGTGGCACTTTCCTAGTGAACTGTCAAGGCAACCCCAGTCGCCCCCCCCCCCCCACCACCACCACATTGGCACTGGCATGCGCTGCCGAGGGCGGCCCATGTGTTTTTGAGCTCAACTCAAAGACGGCGCCGGCCCGTAGATAGGCGCACTAATTGTACGCTACACCGTTTGCCCGGTCGCAGGGAATCTACATCGGCCCGGGTGCGTTCGAGGCACCCACAACGCCCGCGGCGCGGTCGCTGCCGGTCATACTTGCCCCGCAGGCGGTGTGGGAACGTGCCGGCCGGGGGCGGCGGGCCGCTAGAACGCGCCCCAGGCAGTCTCTGGTCAGAACCTGGTCGGCCGCGGCGCGGGGTGTGTTCCATTGTTTTTGTTGTCGCTGATAAGGCCTGTGATTGTCGAGATCTCGATTGGCATGTATCGATTACCAGGGGGTTCATTATTTCGACCGCCGTCGTCTCTGAGTGGAAACACTGACAAGACAACAACAACAACAACAACAACAACGAAAAAAAAAACAAAAAACAAAAAAAAAACGGCTGTAGCGGCTGCACTGCTGTGGTTCGTGCCTCTGCGTTCTGCGGTTCGGGGCGCTGGGGTCAGCATTGAGTACACACTGTCTATTGAAATGCAAATACGAATTTCGGACGGCGGTTCGCGCTCCGGAGAGTGACCACCAATCACGTGCTTCTACTTCTAACCGCGCACTAGAAACTCCGCACAGCGAAGCGAGGGTGTGGCGAGACGGTCTGTGCAATCTCTGTGACGTCACGGACAACAAATGCAAAGGGTGCGCCGAAAAAAAAGGCGGCACTTATGCATTGCTCTTTGTTTCTCTCTGGAAATGTAGACAAACTAAAATAAGCCGCAATTTTTTTTTTTTTTTAAATGAGCTGAAATGTCTTGGTCGCTGCCTCGTCGGTCACGCGTATTGATTCCTCGTAAGCACGGCTTTTATTTTTACTGCCGCCGCCGCCCCGCCTCTGCTGGGTCCCGCTGAGTGGGCCGTTTAGGCTGCCGTCTTGTGTGCCTTAAACGGCAAGGGATACAATCGCCGCATCCTCGTTATAAACAAACCCGCTATTTTTGTGTCCGAATACGTACCAAAGACACTGCTGAATGCAACGCGCCGAATCTGTAATCTGAATGAGTTACCAGTGAATATCGAAGGGCGCTCTGTGGTTGGTGTCTTGCGGCCCGGCACGTGACGCAACTTCGATAATGGGGCATCGCCAGTCGGAACGTCGGAACCGCGGGCAGACGGCGCGCGGTGCGTGGTCTTGATATTTAGCAGAGCGCGAAGCCAAGCGAGGCCCCGCCCCACCCCGCCCCACCCCGCGAACGCCTCCAACGGGCCGACTGTCCGGCCAGGTCCTGCAAAGCCTCATCTCCGTATCCTTGTTTCTCATCGCCCGCTCTCGCTTCCTTGCGGAAGCACTTCGTCCTTCCTCTCGCTGCATACGGACAACCTTTTCGGCGGATTATGCGCCTATGCTACTTTGATATTAGCAGATGATACCTTTTTTTTTTTTTTTTCAAAATTTTTTCACGTAACCACAACGCTCCTATGTCCTTACACTGAAAATAGAAAGGTCAGATTTCTGACCCTTAAAGGGGTGATACTAAAATGTTAGACCGAAAAAAGGGTCATACACAAATGTATGACCGAAGAAAAGGTCATACACCAATGTATGACCGTTGGAAAGGTCATACACAAATGTATGACCGTTCTGAAGGTCATACACAATTGTATGACCGAAAAAGGGTGATACTTTTTTGTATCACCGATGAAGGTTGATATATCCCCAAGGTAAAAGGAGGGGCAGCCTCGCTAATGTCTGACCTTTATTCGGTCATTCATACGTGTATGACCGTTTTTCGGTCATACATTCGTGTATGACCTTTCTTCGGTCATAAATTTGTGTATGACCTTTTTATCGGTCATACTTTTTGTATTGCCAAAAATTGGTCCGATGTCTCACCTTTTGAATTACAGTGTAAGTCGAAGGAAAATTCTTAAAATATTCGCGGTGCTACATCGCGAAAATAATTGTGACGCGCCGATGAAACACTGACCGGGTTTTGAAAATAATAGGGCAATGGTGATAGGGTAGGCGTCGCGGCAGGGTCGGGTCGGGTAGGGACCGGACTGGCCCACTGGGCGGCGCGAGGACTGGTCTGGAAAGATGCGGATCTCGCACGGGGATCATGCAGGCCGGAGTGTGCGGCCGCGTGCGTTGCGAAACCACTCGCACGGACGGCAAAAAAATGGACGATTTGGTCTCTTTGTCGGGCACCAGGCCCGCATATTATTGCAGGCCTCTACTTGTTTTAATGGAATCTCGTCGTAAAATTCCTGATGGGATTGGCACACACACACAGACAACACTAACAGACACACAGAGAACTGCGTGGTGCAGGTGGACAGACCGTCCACGACGGCAGGAGTGGATCTGGCCCAGCCTATTTCGGGTCGGGAAGTTGCACAAGTTTATCGGGATTCAGGAGAAAAATGCCAGCGGTGCGTCTGGGACTAGGGAGAGTGAGGGAACGGGTCATTGAGAAGTGTTGATGACCGGAGAAAAAACGTTACAAAATTCAAGTGGTTCGTGTCACCCACCGATTGACAGATTGAAAAATGTCAGAGCAATTTTATAACGCCAACTTCAAAACCAGAACAGTCACTAGTCATTTCCCAAAACAGTCGTGTAGTCACAGGCTTTTGAATTTTTTTAAAATGAAAACTATCCAGAACTATGGTCGACGCAATCGTGGCAGGTATCACTATCTGACCTCGGCGTAGCTGTCGCTGCTGTCGCGACATGCTGGAGCTGGAGCGTGCGGTGGTCTGCTTCCAGCGCTGACTATAACGCGAGCTGGACGTTGCGTTGCGTCAATTACCGCAGTAAATACAGACCCGTTCATCCAACCTCGGCATCAGTGCAGGTTACACTACGACAGCCCGGCGCCAGCCAGGTAGGCAACCACTCGGGCTGCATTTCCGGTCTGTCGCAGGGGCTCTGAGGACCGCCTGACATTCTCCAACAAATTAAAGCCCTTGTTTCGTAACGTTTGCTCAGCACCCAAAGCTAGGAGTCGGTGCCGCGGCGTCCATTCAGCGTCCACGCCCCGTCCATCGGTGTCCGGCCGGAAGCGAGATGAAGGCGAAAGTGACACGGCGTCGCGTGACCGCGGAGCGTCCCCGAAGGCACCCGAAGGCATCCGAAGGAACCCGAAGGCACCCGAAGGTGCCCGAAGGAACCGCAAGGCGATTGTCACGTTGCCATTGAGTGGTAAATGAGTTCGGCCGGGCGGAGAAAGGCACAGCAAGGCGGGGCGGGGCGTTCAGAAGCCCTGCATTGCTTCGCAGAATAAAGCCGTTACGCCCCGCCCCGCCTCGCCCGCCGATTCACGACCGGCAGCACAAGGGGCTCGTTATTCCTAGTTTTTAAGCTCGTTCGCGCTGATCTCCTGCCTGGTGGTCGGCGGCGGGGGCGGCGGGGGCGGCGGGGGCGGCGGGGGCGGCGGGGGTCGATCCGATCGGCTATCTGGACGCAGCTTGAGCACGGCAGGACCGAGTTCCTGCTTAACTTCGGTGTTCGGATAAGGGAAACGGTGTACCCGGGCGCTGGCAATCGTGTTTAACTAAAAATAAATTTAAAAAAATGGAACTCTACACCCCCTCCCCAGTCTTAATGGGGAGGCCTCCTGCTTTACTTCGGTGTTCGGGATGGGAACCGGTGCTATCAGGTAACTGGGGTTAATCCGATCCAGCGACTTCGATATCGTACGCCGGGGGACCCAGTAGGACCCGAGCCGCCGACACGGCTCAAACATGGGCAGAGTAGAGTAAGGCAGAGACGATAGAGAGACAGAGAAAGAAAGAAAGAGAGAGAGTAGTTTTGGGAGCTTTTGTTTGCGCAGGGTGGTCGGTACCAAGTGTACCCCCGCTGTCCGGCGCTCCCAGACCCGAACATGCAGTCAGTGGGCCAGCTTCAAAGGACTTATCAACTCCACCCGACGAATCGGAATGGACCCACTCGCGACCAATTTCGAGTGGCTGGCTCGATCGGGGATCGAACCAGTGCCGAGGCCAATCCGCCGAAGCGGACTGCTTTTTAGACACCCGGGTGTAATGGCCTGGCATAGACGACCTAGACCACTACACCACCCTGACTTGCACGTCTGCCGAGTGTTGGACGACGGGTTTGAGTCGCAGTGGGAGGAAGCCACTCGAAAAATGAAAGGAGATATCGGGATTCGATCCCCGGACCTTACGGTCGGGGATCGATGTCTCTCCACTCTCAGCCACTACAGCTCATGTATGACGCCGATCAAAGCGGGCCCTTGACGTGACAATGAGCAGCGGTCAGAGAAAAAAGTTGTGAAGTTATAAGATTAGAACCGCCGATTTTTGTTATGGGAAACCGACGCATCTACACCTCCAGCCACCACGGCACATAGTGCACACCTCGCGTTGCCATAGGTTTGACGCAACACTGGGGGAGGCAGTTAAAAATAATAAATGTCGGTAGTTGAACCTAGGTCCGCACAGTGTCGGTTTGCGGAGCAAGGAGCGATGGAGCGATTGGGCACCCGCTGTCTGTCTGCCTGCCTGTCCGTCCGTCTGCCTGCCAGCTTGCCTGTCCCGCTTGGAGGCACGTCAGTGCGCTGTATTTTTGCAAACGGCCGGTCGGCGCTGCAAGCCGCCGCACGGCAGCGCCTTGTTATTTATAAATGGGATCGAACCAAAAGGGCAGAGGCGTTTTGTGTCTGCGGTCTGCGCTTTGGTGGCGCGGTGTGACTGCAGAACGAAGGCCTAACGTAATCCGAGAGGAAACGCGCAACGCGGCGCCGCGGCTCGGCCAAGTCCAAACGGCCTGGCAATGGGATGAACAATCCATGTTATTGTTGCTGGCGATGCTTTTGTTGATATATCCGGGTGATTAACGGTAGCGGCTCAAGTGTGTACATGCGCGCGCGCGCGTTTGTGTGTGTTTGTGTGTGTGTGTGTGTGTGAGTGTGTGTGTGTGGGGCCGGTGTCAGATCGATATTAATCTTCATCAAGAAGGCTCCAGTGTCAGATATCGCTACCTTAAGTAGTGCTCACGCACACACGCTCACACACGCACGACGCACAAAAACACACACTTAACGCACACTAACACGCCCCACAGCCGCGGCAGCAGCAGACCGCGCAAATGACGCGGTCCCGCGGACACACACTGAGTGAAACCGGAACTGGAAAAGAACGACTTTGTTAGTGTTGGTGCGTTGCAGCAGCGGTCCCAACCCATTGAGGAGATAATGGGGCCAGCGAGCGTGTGCCCCTCGCGGGGCCCGTGTCGTGGAACGGGGCGAAATTCGGAGCGGCCGCGCACGCCTCACGCGAGGTGAGTGCGAGGGGGAAACGACAGAGAAATTTTGTGTACATCGGATAGGGATAACCCCGGATAACCCGCGGATTACCTCCGGATAATATCGAAAAATTTCCAGGATTACCCTTGGATTACGCCGGATAACCCCGGATTACCTCAGAATTTCCCCGGATTACTACCGGATTACTTCGAAATTTCTGGTTATCCGGATTACGGATAACCAATTTGCTGTACACCGGATAACCGAAGTCGTTTCCCCCTCGGGTGAGTGTGCGTCTGTCTGTCTGTCTGTCTGTCTGTAGTGTCAGCACAACTAACCCCGTCACTTATTTATCTTCAGAGAGAAACTTGACACAGAAAGGGGAATATGAGCTCTTGGTTGGGAAAAAAATCCATATCTTTGAGAACGAATTCTTTTTTCTTCTTCTTCTTCTTCTTCTTCTTCTTCTTCTTCTTCTTCTTCTTCTTCTTCTTCTTCTTCTTCTTCTTCTTCTTCTTTTTTTAATCGTGGTTTTGTGTGACCTAGATGGGGGCGCCGCCGATGCGACAATTAGACGACTACGTGACGCCTGTCGGCGCCTTACACGTGTGTGTGTGTGTGTGTGTGTGTGTGTGTGTGTGTGTGTGTGTGTGTGTGTGTGTGTGTGTGTGTGTGTGTGTGTTGGGGTTTGCGCGGTGTGACAGCAGCGCGTTGCGTAAGGGGCGGGCCCCATTCATGCAGCTATCCGCGTGGTCGCGGGCCGCATAGTGCGGTGCGGGCCGAGACCGGAAGGAGGCGAACGGACACACCGACCGGACTCTGGACTCCAGGGGGAGTTCCAGTCCGCGCACTGGACTGCAGCAGGGCGGCGGGCCGGACCCCGTGCGGCTCCAGCGCGCTGGCCGCACGCGTGCCGCGGCAGCCTGGAACGCGTGGCTGGACAGAAATTAACCGGAACGGCCAATCAGAGCGCAATCATCTATTTCCTCACCAAAAATTAACAACTATTAAAAAACGTAAATTTTCATCAAAAAAAGTTTTCAAAAATTCATGAACCAAAAAAAAATAAAAAAAATTTAAATGTCACGGTATAAAACAATTTTTTTTTTCCAAAAAATGAAACGTGTCCCGTTTGCGCGGTGTTGTTGTGGGGTCAGGCGAGCACCGCGGTGCCCGCTACTCGGTGCTGCGCGCGTGATGACGAGGACACGCCCTCCTACGTGCGCGACGGTTATCGCCGCCGGGAGGAGCAGCCTGATTACAGCGTGCAAGTCGAGTTAAATAATTAAACGCTGTTTAATAACGCCGCCGTGGAAGGCCTCCCATGTACTTAATCTGCCGTTTTTTCGGTTATCTTCTATTTCCTACAGCAAAATTAGGGTGGTTTTTCGTGCAGTGATCACGCGCTGTGGCGACCGTTTCTCCGCATTAGGCCGCTGTGGCCGCTGTATTAGTTCCCGCTCTAAATACGAATATTAATCTGAGTGCTGGAAATGCCACCGCACGCGCGCAGCAGGCAGCGGCAATTTCGAAATGAAAAAAAGGCATCTGAATCTGAATGCGCAGCACGGGTGCGTTCGTGCCTAAGAGCCCCGCGAGCGCGCCCGCGAGTGCAGCGCGAAAGAAAGTGTGTCAATCTGAAAGTGAATCGGAATCATTTCCCAACGCAGCGCCCTCTGTTTATCTTCGGGGACGCGTAAGCCGCGCCAGGGGGAGGGGGGATTCGATTGGGCGGGGCCGTGGCCAGGGCGGGCGCGATGCTAGTTTTCACGAGCGGGCTGTACTAAAAGTCTGGTTACGCCTCGATGACCACACAAGGCACGCGGATCAAAAATGAAAGTGTCGACGCATTGCAGCCGGACCACGCGAGTAGAAAAGGGGGGAAAGGGGGGGGGGGGCAAGGCCCTCCAAGAGGAGCGTCGGGGAACCAATCACCATCGTACGGGTTCGGCCAGAGCGACCCGCTCGGTAAACTGTCTCAATTGTTAGCAGTGGGTTGGGGCGGCGGTGGAAACCAAGTTCAACGTCTGGGCCATTTTTTTTCCCAGGCGGTGCACTCCGCCGGAAGCGGCCGCGACCGTGACAGTGGCGCCGCCAGGCGCTGGGAACGGGGATTCTGGGAAGCGAGATGTGACCCTTGTTAGAGCGTTCCGACACGCCGCGGCCACGCGCCGCAACCCGGGGGCCGCTCGCCCTACGTATTTAATAGCGTGTAACGGGCACCCCTGCACCGCTTTGTCACAGACTCAACAACAACTAAAAACCTTTTTTTTTTTTTTTTTTTTTTTTAAGATAACGGTTTTTAGGAAACGTGCTGTATGAAACAAAAGTCTGTTACTTTCGTTTCCCTTTCTGCTAATTTTTGCCAAAGCTCGAAAATTTACTACCCAAGATCTTTCCCGACGACGTGCCCACCGGAGGTGCATCTGATTCCGCTAGGCCTCTCTAGCGGGACCCGCCCGCCAGGACGACGGCGTTGTTGTCAACGACCGGAAGTAGTCTCTTCTAGATTGCCGCTCTTTTTCCCAAACGATACCGCGAGCTGCACCGCGCCGGTGGGAGTCGGACGCGCCCGTTTCACGCTCGCTCTGGTCTGATTTCAGAGAGAGAGAGAGAGAGAGAGAGAGAGAGAGAGAGAGAGAGAGAGAGAGAGAGAGAGAGAGAGAGAGAGAGGGAGAAAGGGAGAGAGAGAGAGGGCGCGTGCCTTACGCCGGTCAGTGGGCAGCGCCCATTTCACGGCCAAGACGCGCGGTTCGGCCGCGAGAACAATCCACCTATCGCCATGTGAGATCGGGCCGCCCCAAAATCGGCCTCTCTCTCTCTCTCTCTCTCTCTCTCTCTCTCTCTCTCTCTCTCTCTCTCTCTCTCTCTCTCTCTCTCTCTCTCTCTCTCTCTCTCTCTCTCTCTCTCTCTCTCTCTCTCTCTCTCTCTCCCCGAACACACGCGCCTTGAGTGCGAGGGAGACGGACAGATTAAATTACTTTGTTAGCGAGGGAGGCGGCGGGTGTTTGCCCGTGGCGCCCCAGACCGCACCCCAGTTCAGCTGCTTAATGCAGGCACTGCTTTGAATATTCCTAGAGCGCGTTTACGAGTCGTCTCTTTGATCTCGTGCGTCTGGCCTGACCCACATGTCGAGCTTGAGGCTGCTTTGCTGCACGCAGGTGGACTTCATTTTCAACTCGACGAAAGATAGCTGTCCTGTTCTCGTGAACGCCTGGGCAGTGGGCCTGCCCGTAACGCATGCGTGTGCGGAACCCTGGCATTGCCTAACGCCCAGGCGCCTTCAGTCCTGAAGTTGTCTGTCTGTCTGCCTGTCTGAGTGGCTCTCACTTTCATGGACCCGTTTTATCCGTTCTTGGCCGTCAAGGTCGTCTAAATTTAATCATCAGTCCAGTTGCCTTTGTTTTTGTTTTCTTTGGTCTTGCGGCCGGTCTGGCCCACTGGCCGGCCCACTCATCCCGTATTATCGCTACCGGTCCACCGGCCGTCCACCGTCGCGTGCAAAGCCGTGGCCGCCCCGCCCCGCCCCGCCCCGCCCCGCCTCGCCCCGCCTCGCGGCGCCACAGTGCGAAGAGTTAGCAGAACAGCATTGCGTCAGTAACATTAGCGAACCAATTTTGTTTATATGCAGCCCCGGACTCTGCTATGTAATTTGGTCCATTTTACGAGAGGCGACTAGCACGCATTCATATGAAAACACCACGTGGATTTTAACTTTTTTTTTTTTTTTCAAAAAATTTGGGTGCGATTTTTATGCAGTCATTGCGGCAGTGTGCCTTTGAAGACCTGCCGGGCGGGCAGGGAGGGTCATTTAGGTTTATTTTTTTACGCGAGCAGTCAGACCGCTTTTATTATTTGTTTAACGCGGTGGCCAACGGCACACCAACTGCTCGAGACTGCTGGAGTCAGACTGGAGTATGGCCACGGACACACCGGCCCTCACACCACGGCAATCAAAATGGTAGCCTGGCGGGGAATGGCCCGCACCCAATGCCGAAGAGCTCCCACCATACCCACTGGGATTCCTCGATCATGATGTCCACTCGATATCGGGTGGTGGGAATCCTTGTCGAATCGCTCAGTGGATAGAGCGGTCCGGAGCGGGGATGCCTGGCACGCCTACCGCAGGTCGAGGAGCGGCTTCTGTCTCACTCGCACCCGAGGGCGTTCCGTGGGGGCGGGTAAGAGACAGAGTGTGGTCACCTGGCGACCCGGTGGCGGCTGGTCGCCGGATTACGTCACGGCAGAACAGGTCGCCGAGTCGCCGACGTAGGAGTACCGGCGCACAGTGGGCCTGCAGAGAGAGAGAGAGAGAGAGAGAGAGAGAGAGAGAGAGAGAGAGAGAGAGAGAGAGAGAGAGAGAGAGAGAGAGAGAAGAGAGAGAGAGAGAGAGAGAGAGAGAGTGAGAGAGAGAGAGAGAGAGAGAGAGAGAGAGAGAGAGAGAGAGAGAGAGAGAGAGAGAGAGAGAGAGAGAGAGAGAGAGAGAGAGAGAGAGAGAGAGAGAGAGCGTCGTCTAACGCTGATCGTCGTCGGGGCTAAGCAGTGCACCCGTCCTCTGGCCCACTGTGCGGCGTACCTCAGCGCTGCCCCCGCCGCGGTTACGCCACCTGCCCTTGGATTGTCCTCGAGGACGCGTCCTTGGCAGCGCGCATCCTGGCTCGCCCCTTCCCTGCGGAAAAGACTCTGCGGTAAACCAAACTGAGCACCAACATTGTCTGTGGGCATTGAAAAAAAAACAAACTTCTCAACAATCGTTATGCAGGGCCTTTATTGATTGCGGAGGGAACTGACGCGTGTCTCTTCGGCGTGCTTTACGTTGCCGGCGATCGGGGCTCCGTTGGCTATCTGCAGTCCAGCAGTCACGACCTCACACATCAATGTTTCAAAGCGCGGGCTCGATCGCCGACAGGTGTGTTGGTTTATGGCGCCTGGTGGGCGAGAGAGAGAGAGAGAGAGAGAGAGAGAGAGAGAGGAGAGAGAGAGAGAGAGAGAGAGAGAGAGAGAGAGAGAGAGAGAGAGAGAGAGAGAGAGAGAGAGAGAGAGAGAGAGAGAGAGAGAGAGAGAGAGAGAGAGAGCGTTGACTGACGCTGATCGTGGTCGGGCTAAGCAGTGCGCTACACCGCCGCATGTAACGCGAGGAAGAAGGAAGGAAGGCCGGACGCGCTTCGCCACAAGTGGCGCGAGCAGAAACTGGAAAGACTGGTCTTTTACAATGTGCAGGGCAGCCTATGGGTCAGACGCGTCGCTGGATTTGGACTGGCGGGGTCCTGTTCGCAGACCAGCGCCGGGAAAACTGAATAAGCGCAGTGTTGCGTGTTTGGTGGACGCGATAAACGAACGTCACACTCAGCCAGGGCCGCGAGGGCAGGTAACCGTAAAATACCGCTGCTTATGCGTGGGACACGTTCCACGCCCACGGCTCGGGTTCGACTCCCGCCGCCACTGCCGGGTTTTCTAAGACGCCGCCTTTCTAACCCAAACAGCCTTGTCTCTTGAATAAGCAGAGCGACCGCGTGTCCTGCATCTGAGCCGCAGGACGTCCGGGATTAATGTGTCTTGTGTAAGGACTTTAACGGGGAATCCAGCAGGAATCCGCCCCGTCCACCCGACTCGGCAAGGACGACCGGATTGTGCGCAGTGCACTTCACTGCTCTGCTCCCCTCTCTCGAGCGGCCAAGTCGCAGCACATACTGCAAAATACATTTTTCTTTTGGTAGTATTTTTTTGCGTTTGGCTGTCCTCAGAGAGTCGCTGACATGAACCCTTGACATTGACTAGACTACTTGGACCAAGATGAGGCCAAGATCAAGCCTGTCCTCAAAGGATGAGGTTTTTATTTTTCATTAATCTGGCGGGCAGACTCAGGTAGCACTTCGCAAGTCCAGGTGACCCCAAGGACCAAGCCGCGACCCCTAAATATTTTTCCGCGACCCCATGGTTGGGCACCGCTGGGCTAGAGTCGCCGCGCTTCCGGCTCTCAGCTTACACCCCGCGCTCGCTGGGCCCTGTGCACCCATTGTTCGGCCAGGGCATTGCAGATTGCAGTGCTGCGCTGTCATCGATCACTCAAACCGTCAGCTCCGTTTTCCGCGAGTCGGTGGTTCGACTCCCGTCATGGACGCCGCATTTTCTCGGCGCGCGGCTTGCCGCCCCATTACGCTGACGTCACAAGGACGTCTGGAGGCCGCCGGCCGGGGCGTGGCCGGCTCCTGGAGCCCGAGGTGTCCTGGCGATGTCCTGGCGGAGTCCTGCAGGCGTCCTGGTGGTCCTGGCGGCGTCCTGGAGGTGGGTGGCAGGAACTAGTTGGGCAGGGCCGCGGCCAAGGCTGGCTCAGGCAGCGGCTTACTCCGTATGCACCTCGGTCGGTGTCGTGGGTGGACCTGGCCGGCCGGAGCTGCTCCCGATTCCATCGGTTCCATTCGATCCGGTTCGGCTCGCCCGCGTCGGCCGTTCCGGGACGGCGTAGCTCTGTCTCTCTCGCACTCGCAGCGTGTCCCGTGGCGGTGCGAGAGAGACAGAACGCTGCTCGCCAGCCGCCAGCGGCCGGCCGGCTCGGCTCGCCGCTCTGGGGCTTTATAATAATTTTATTGGCACGTCATGCAGTAAGGCCAGACCCACTTTGTTTCCCGGCTCTTTATTTTTTCGCATTTCTCTCTTTCTCTCTCTGGCAAGGAGCGGGTCCAGCGCGCCCCCATGGTACGATCCATGGCCGGCTGCAGGTCTGTCTGTCTGACCGTCCGCCTGCCGGATTTTGCGGTTTGAACGTCTCCACCATCATCACCATCGCCACGCTGGCTCCTTTCCATTCACCCCGTCCGCACCGCTCGGCCGACGCTCTCGAACGCCACTTCGATATCTCGAAAGCGCTCTCAGCGCTCTCTCGAAATGCGCTTCGGGTCGAGGTGGAGTGCTGCACCCCGATCATCTGGGCCGAGGCCGCGGGCTGTGTGTGTGTGTGTGTGTGTGTGTGTGTGTGTGTGTGTGTGTGTGTGTGTGTGTGTTTGACACTGTCTGTGTGTGCGGGTGTGTCCGTGTGCAGGGCAACAGAATGCAGCTTGTCGATGCTTCTCGTTTTGCCCGTCCCAAGGCCGGTCGGTGCGCGTTTTGGAGCTGCCTGTCCTCAGGGCTGGCTGGCTGTCAAGGACCAGTGTCCGGTGTGTCCGGTGCGGGCAAGGCGGACACGGTAGGGGCGTGTGGCGTGTGGCGTGTGGCGGGCACCTCTGTCTCTCTCGCACCCGCACGCGGGCCGCGCCTCGAGAGAGACGAGCTTTCCTCCGCGCTGCCCTATCAGTAGTGCATAGTGCCAGCTGCTTGCTAGCCCCTGGCACGGCGGGCTACGCTTTCCAAGCAGTTGGCCACGGGGAGGAGCGGCAGGGATGGAAAACGCATTTCCGTCTTTAGAAGGAGAAAAAAAATCCCTCAATTATTTTTTTTAAAACATTGAGAATCTGTGGCTAAAATTTCATTAGAGCCGACGGTGTGGACAGTCATAGAGTCCTTAAGTGTCTAGAGAGGCGCGTGGTTGCCCAGTCCCGCCATCTTGTAACGAAACAGCGGATTGTTTTTTGCCTCATAGCTTCTAAACCATTGAAGTTAGAGGGGCATAGTAAGCGAGCCGATTGTAGCTTGAACGGGGAACTACAATCGGCTCGCATACTATTGGCCTCTAACATTAACGGTCTAGAAGTTATCGGCGAAAACATTCATTCTCCGGTTCGTTACAAGATGGCGGACCAGGCGACACACCCCGCGCCTCTCTAGACACTTAAAGACTCTAGGCAGTCATTGTCCGCTGGGCCGTCCTGGAGGCTCCAGACTGGAGCGTTCGCCAAACTGGACCGCACTGCCTCATTCCGCTCTGCTGTCTCTCTCGCCCCCGCGGCACGCGGCGGCACGGGCGCGAGAGAGACAGCGCGCCGCGGCAAGGAGCGGCCAGCCTGCTGTGGAGAGCGGTGGTGGAGTGGTCAGTGCCATTGCGTAAGCTGTCCGAATGTGCGGCGCGATGGCGCGGCGGCGTTTCGCGCTGGAATGGAACATGCAGACCGCTGCGTCAACGGCACCGCGCTGCGCCGCTCCAGCGCGCTAGCAGGCCATCCCTCCGGCCGGCCTTTCGTCTAATTGGCCTCACGGCGGCCTCAACACTTTTCCGGCTCTCGAGCCCTCAAACAGCCCTCAAAACGAGCACCACTGGCGCTCTCGTTCGAAGGGCTTTGCACCCACATAAGCTTGGTTCTAGGCTGTTCACGGTAAAAGTGTCGCCTTGAAATCCAAGCGGATGCCTTATTTCATTTTCCAAGGGGTTTGAGTGAATTTTCAAAGTTGTCCAAATTGACATTACTTGACAGAAATGGATTTGTTTCGACAAGACAAACAAAAAATGTCAACATAAGTCATAAGTTTGGATGGCAAATTAAAAAGTTATTTAACTTCAAAAGTACAAAGTAGGCCTTTTTGGCTATTTTTCGAATTTTGAAGTTCAATAACTTTTTTATTTCATATCCAAACCTATGACATGTGTTGACATTTTTTGTTTGTCTTGTCGAGACGAATCTATTTCTGTTCAAAGATGTCATTTTGAACAACTTTGAAAATTCACTCAAACCCCTTGGAAATTAAGCAAGGCATCCCTTGGATTTCAAGGCGGCACTTTTACTGTGTTGAGGCCAGTTGAGCTACGTGTTCGGTGCTGTCTCCGCCCGGACGGATCCTCCGGCCCACTGTGATTGCTGCGGTCCTGGCCGCTGACGTCGCGCGCCGTCCTGCTGACCATGGCGGCGCTCTCTTGGCCGGAAAATGAATAATTTACAGTAAAATGCGAGAGAAAGTTGAGACTGCAGAGCGGGCAGCGCAGGACATCCGCCGCGCCGTGCCGCGCCGTGCCGCGCCAAACCGCAGCCAATGCGTCTAATCCGAGCCCAAAGGCCCTGCTCCATATGCGATAACGTGCAGCAGCTCCGGCCTGGACGCGAAAAAGAACAAGTGCGCGCGAAAATGCAGCATTTGTACTAGTGCCGAGTGGGGGTAATTAATTTTAATTAGCGGCCGATTAATTCAAAGTGGCAGCAGCGGAGGCAATACCAACCGAGCGCCACCCTCCAAAGACCTCGCCGGGAAAATAGTTTCACGCGAAAGGAATAATGCATTTGTATCACTTTTGCTTTGCACATATTGATATTTACGTGCTTTCCTATGGAATAGGGAATAGATGATCCATTTCCAAAGCCAGTGCCAGTCCAACCATTTTTTTTCGACGGCTAATTTTTTCAATATTTTTTGGAGTGCACTGCTTCGGGAAGGTAGGCCGAAGGGCGAAGGGGATGATTTATTCTCGCAGTCAGACAATCGCTGGATTAACAGCCTGGCTCTAGCAGTGCATAGAATCGGTCGACTGCACCGCTCCAGTTGCGGCCCGGCGAGCGGAGGTCCTGGCTGCAGTAATTGAGCCGGCCGATAGCAGGAATAGGTTAATTGCGGATTTAAAGGACGCCGTGGAAATCCCGCCTTAGCGCAGCGGGTGGTCCGCGCATCCGGGAGTGCCAACGTGACAAAAAAAAAAAAAATAATAAATAAAAAAAAATCATGTATTTTCTAATTTTGTTATACACCGCATGACTTTCGTACGAGGGGTGAATCACTCAGCGTTCTGGTGTACACATGAGTACATGAGTACGGGTCAATACACCTTTCAAAACAAATAAATTTCACATTTTTAAGCGTTTTTAGGCTTTATTTAGCGTTTTAGACGACACACAACGCCAAATCGTGCAAAAAAGGAGCGAATTTCACTGTTTTTAAAGTTGAGAGTACACAGAGTACGGACCAATCTGTACACATGAGTACACAAGTGATTCACCCCTCGCTTTCGTAAGGCTCTACGTTAAGATATGAACACAAACTTAAATTTTTTTTAATTTTTTTTTCATAAAGTTGGCTCTGCCGCCTCTGCCGGCTGCCTGTCGGCGAGGACGTGGCGGCGTTTACAATATAATGTACTGGAGGCTGTTTCTTTCTTCTCGTCCAGTCTGGACAAGTGCCTGGGGACTTAATTCGAGGGCACGCCGGTAACACCTGCCCGCCGTTTCCTGGATCGGGCTACTGGAACTAGAGTGGCCGCAGTAAACAACGCTTTTAAATATATTTTTTTTCACATTTCTTCTGCTCCCGTAGTTGCCGGTTTGGTAGCCTTGTTCCCCGTTTACTCCACCTCTAGCCCTGTCTTAAAAGGCCGCCATGATAATGCATTCGGATGGCGGCAAAGATTATGTCAGTTATGTCATTTCATAGCAGGGCGGCGCCGTGTGTGCATATAGTTCGCTGCGGTCAGCACGGCGCGCTTCTGGCGGCCGGCCAGGACCACTGCTCGCCTAGATGACGCTGCACTGCGAACGGCAGCATTTTTTCAAGGCCCTGTAGAGCCCCAAAAAAACTTCAAGTTTCTGTTTTGAAACATATAAGTGCCACTTTTGCAAGTAATCGGACACCTGACGTGAGTGACGCACGCTTGCAAGTCACTGGTCGCGGTCCGGTCCGACGAGCTTGCGCACTCAAGGGTCGCGGGTTCAAATACTGGGTCCAGAGCTCGTTAGTCCCTGGCCGTCACAGCAGCGGACACGCCCGCCCGAGTGGCCCGGGTTCAATCCCGGGTGGGGGGCCAAAATTTTTACATCATTGCTAATAGACGTGCGAGCGGCGTGGTTCCTCGGAGGGGGAATGCCAAGCGGGGGTCCTAGTACCAGCCGATTCCGCAGCCCAGATGGCGCTGATGCAGTCGCGTCGCTCCCAGCGCATGCACATAACTCTAGCCTAGCCAATTAGTCTCTGTCAAGTCGCACTCGCGTTGCACCGACATCTGTTGAACGGGGTTCAACTACCGAGCCAATGGGTTTGACATGTTGTTGTTTTTTTTATTGCGTTGGATGACACGCAGCAATATTACACAACGGCACCGAAAGGAGATGACGTTGACGACTCCTTTTCAACTTTCTCTGTCGCTGGTATTTACACGCTTCTTTTCCCGTGTTCAACCCAAAAGCAGCAGCTTTTCGTATTACTTTTTATTTTTATTCTTTTTTTATGTTTTCGTAGATGTAGTACCAGCAAAGATTATTCGAGCGTGGCTCGCGCCGTCATGCAGAAGCTGGCTGCAGTCCCGTGGACGGAGATGTTGTCGTTGTGCATTGTGTCCGCTGACCCAGCCTTCCATCGCGCCAATTCCTTGACTATGGTCGACAATTGCAATTCTTATCTCGCATCGAAGCAACAATCAGGCCTCTTTTCACGAACATCCACGGGTGTGAATTAAAAGGGGGCAACCAATTGAGTTTTTTTTTTTTCTTCTTGGAAGCGATGGACATTTCGTAAACGTGCCGACTGTTGCTCGGCCGCGTGTGCGCAAAGAAATTGCCCGGCCGGTGCAAAAATTATGCGGACGCCGGGCATCGAACGTGTGATTTGCCTCGCAGGCAGGAGCTAGAGCTGTGCGGGCTGCGGGCTCTGGAAGACACGCGGACTCAACGCGGACGGACGGACGATGAAAGTACATGCGTAAAAACCGAGTCATTGTCGCAGCTACGCAGACGTTAGCCAACCGCTTCGCAAAGCATACCATTACGTTTTTTTTTTTTATTCATCTTCCGAACTGTTTTTCCCCGTCTGTCGCTTACACCCATCCGCCCTCGCCAATTTAAACCTTTCTCTCTAATCCGAGCGTTCTTTTTTTATCTCCCTGTCGTCGCCGCGTGAGGTACCCTTTCCCCTTTGTGTCCAACGGTGGAGCCGCCCTGGGTCAGACGACCGTTGAGGCGGCCGAAATCCCGGAGTCGTTTCGAGCTCCGGAGTCGCTAAATGGGACTCGAATCGAACGTGTGACCCCATCAATGGATTCCTCGTTCGGAGAGCAATCTATTGGTGGGGTCACACGTTCGATTCGAGTCCCATTTAGCGACTCCGGAGCTCAGAACGCGTCTAGAATGTCGGCCGCCTCAACGGTCTTCTGGCCCACCGTGCGGCCGGCGCCGGAAGCTGCAAGATGCGAATGGTCGGTCGGCACGGCAGCGATCATGCGAATGCCGCCTCGACGGAAAAGTCGATTACCGTTTTGGGGAGAATGACGCTAATTTGGTCTCTCTCTCTTTTCTTTTGCAGGACGGCGGAGCGCCATGGGCGCGCAGGGGCACTTGGGGAGGGGGTGGGGGATGGGGTGGGGGAGGGTGGCGTCGGCCCTGGCCCTGCTGGTGCTGCTGCAGCTGAGCATGCTGGACCCCGCCGACGGCCAGAGGAGGACCCCGACCCCGTACCGGAGAGAGGTGAGTGCTTGCTGTTCAGGAAAAGGCGTCACTTTCAGGTACGTACCTTGAGCTGTGTGCTGGGATGGCGAGCCGGAGAGAGGGCGAGCCGCGGCGGTGCGTGTGCAGTCCTCTAAAGAGCATCCCCCCGTTGGCCGAACCGGTTGCCCGCCTGTGCCAATATCGCAGCGACTCGAGTCAAGCCAGGCGACGACGCACCGCCTCCAGATTCACATTCAGATTGCAGTCTGCCTTCTTCCGGAGCGGGTCGAGCAAGGCGAGTCGGCGGTCCTGACGGCGGTCTAGGAGACCAGGCCACCCACAATGAGCACAACAGATTGCAATTCGCGTCTAGGAGACCAGGCCACTACAACGAGCACACCAGATCGCAATTCGCGCCTAGTTGCGGCCACTTTGACTTATTTTTGTCATTTTCTGCGCGAGAAAGTTTATTTTTATTGTCCGGGAGGGGGGGAGTTTCGACGAGTTGCAAGAATTCTTATCTGACTTTGAGTCCCGCCATAAAGAAAAGTCGCCGATCGGCTAGGCGCCACTGCTTCCACTCATGCCTGGCCAGCACGGCCCTTTCCACCAATCGCCGCTCACTATTGTTCCCCTTATAGAGTCCCTGGCTGTGGTCAGTGGCCATGCAGCCTTGCGCGATAAGGAATCCCAAGTCCATGAATCTATAAATAAGGAAACCGATAGGGAAAATGCCAAAGCATGGCGAGTAAAAGGAAACCAAACCAAATTAAACAAAAAATAATAAAAAATTGGAAAAAATAATCGTCGTGTTTAATTTGTGAAAATCACGGACGCCATTGCAAAAGGGCACCATATTCCAAAATGCGGTGTTAAGGTGATCAAGGTATTTTCCCTGTTTTTTTTTTTTTTTATTTTTTCCGTCGAGAGTGGAATCGTCCGTTTTGCGTGCTCGCTCCCTTTGAGGCTTTGTGTCCGGAGTTCCGTTTGATCGTGACGCTGCGCTGTTGGCCAAGGCAGGCGGACAGCCGGACAGCGTTCCATCGCTCTGTCTCGCTCGCACCCGTGCGCCGCGCCGCGTGAGAGCGAGAGACACGGAGCGAAACGGGCGCCGATCTGATGTCTGCGGTTGCCACACGAACGCGTCGATCCCCAAATAAAACGGCTGCACCCTGCAGGCCGCTTCCTGGCGGCGCTTTGTCGCTCTGTCTCTCTCGCACTCCCACGAGACGCCCCATGAGTGCGAGAGAGACAGCGGCATCCGCTACCCTGCACCGGGTGCAACGATGTGCCAGTTCGATATTTCGGCCGCGACGCCTGTCGGCTCAGCTGGATAAGCTGGATTTGTTGATTGGCCCTTCCACGAAATGACTCAACGAAAGGAGCGAGCGATTAGCAGGGAACGCCCACGAATTCGTAAATCAGCGAAAAATCCATCAGATACACTCTAAATGTCTTACGAATAAATTTCCCATATTACGAAGGACATGGCGCAAGCATCATACGAAGGTGGTTTTTCTTCGTATTACGAAGGTTTTTCTTTGTATCTTACAATAATGAAAAAGCTCAAAAGATTCGTATTACGAAGAAATATTGCTTCGTGTTATGCTTGCGCCGAATTCACTGTAACATAAATAACATGGGTCAAATTTCATTGTGAGACACATAGAGTGTAGCACAAATAATAAAAAAATAATAATCTTGAGATCAAAACCAAAATGCGGTGGAGCAAGAAAACGAGTTGCCCATTCAGTTGCGGAACAGACTCACATATTATAGTGCGCTTTGTCACCTAACCTAACCTAACCTAAACTAGTCCCACTGGAACCGCATGCCGAAGAGTCGTCTCGTCGCTCTGTCGCACACGTGCCAGGGGTGCGAGAGAGACAGAGGTACCCGGAGCGGCAGCCACAGGCCGCTCCTTGCGGGGGTCCCTCCCTAGCCCAGTCACCTTGACATTTGGGGCGACTTGGGGCGACACAGGTGGTGGTCCGGTTGTGACGTAACACTTTGTCAACCGGCCGACGGCCTCGCCCATTCCCACCGCGATGATCGACTTTCTCTACCGCCACTGATTCCGCACACGGTCTGTCTGTCTCGTGCTCCGCAAGGCTTTCCGACGGGGTGCGAGAGAGACAGTAATCCAATCAGAGCGCACAATATGGGAAGCTACGCAGAGCGGGGGCCGGACGCCGGACGGGGAAAGGATGCGGCCGCAATAATAAGCCTTCATTAAACACGTAACGACATTTGGGCTGTTGCCGCATCGCGCCGCCTTGCAGTGTGTCGGAGAGAATGCAGATGTGCTCCCCTCGTTTGCAGGAGGCCGCCGCGGACTTCCCGCCCTCGGCGCTGTCCGATGACTCCGCGGCCGCGGCCGTGGACCTGGAGATGCGGCGGTTCGTGCCGCGGGGGCCGCCAAGACAAGCCGCCTCCCCCGCGCCGCCGCCGCCGCCGCCGCCGCCGCCCTCAAGGAGTGGGTATCGACGGGGACGCGCCCGCAGCGAGGAGGCGGTGGACACGACCAGCGCCGCGCCAACGCCGACCTTCCAGAGCAGGTACAAGTCCAGGACGACGTCGGCGCCGCCGCTGACCCCGCCCGCCACCTCGTACCCTGGCCGAAGACGCCCGGACCAGGAGCAGCAGGAGTTCGTGGAGCCGGCGTCCGGTCGCCGGGCGGCACCGTCGCGACGGCGGCCGAGTGAGGGGCAGGCCGTCGACGCGACGCCGCCGACGTTCAGGCGGCGGGAGAACGCCGCCAGGGCCAAGCCCGACCAGGACGCCGACGACGCGACCCCGCTGGCGCCGACCTTCAGGCGGCGGGAGAACGCCGTCAGGGCCAAGCCCGACCAGGACGCCGACGACGCGGCCGCGGCGCGCGGCAGAGACCTAAAACCGCGGACGCGGTCCAGGACGCCGACGGCCACCGGACAGACCGCGCCGGCCAGCGAGGACGCCGTCAACAGCAGGGCGCCGACGCACCGGCGGAGGCCGGCCCCACAGCAGGAAGGCCGGCAGTTCAATGCGCCACCACTAGAGGGCGCCACCGCGTTGCACGCGCTGCCGCCGTCAGCCGTCGAGGACAAGGAGAAGGTGGGTGACACGGCAGTTACGCAGCCGCACAATTATTGGATCACTTTCGCGTCAAACGGTTGTCTCGGACATGATGACTTTAATGCTGAGGAGAGATCAGTTCTCCCCCGCATACCACACACGTCTCGCTGGAGAGCGCAAGCTAACATAAAGCGCGACACGAAAAAAATTTTGGTCGATTGCCGTGACCAGGATTCGAACCTGGGTTATTGCGGCCACAACGCAAGGTACTAACCACTATACGATCACGGCTACCCTGACCACGGGGCGGAGGCGCGCGAGACGCGGCATTTGGGTGGGGGCAGCGTGAAAGAGTGGAGTCTCTCGGAGCACTGGGTAGCGACGCGGTCGGCTGCTGGCGCTGTCCGCGCGGGGTATCGCTCGCCCAGACTTACGGACAGTCGTTGGTTTTTGCAGACTGGAGCTCCTCTGCCCAGAGGACTTCACAGATTTCGGCCCAATCCCAAGGAAGGCGCTTCCGTGACAATCTCGCCGGTACGCGTGGAGGAGACGGACAACTACCCGACCGAGTTCAAGGAGAGGCTCAACAGCAACGCGCCCACCAAGCTGACCAGGGTGAGCATCGAGTGCAGGGAGCTGTTTCTGTCGCACTCACGAGGCGAGCCGAAGGGTGCGAGAGAGACAGAGCGACGAGCCGCTAACGCTGCCTCCCTTCCCCCAGCTGCCGAGCTTCCCCGGCCGAGGCCGCCCCGCGCAGCCCCCCGACACCAACGAGCCTCGCACCACCAAGCTGCGGCCCGCCCTGCCGCTGCGAGGCTCCGTCCGGAAAGGAATAAAACCGGTAAGTTTCTCACCCGAACATTGGTTGTCTAACGGGGAAAGTAATCCCAGGCTCACTCAAAGAGCTTTAGGATTATGACGGCCACAACGCCAACAGGGGCGTGCACAGCTCGCCTCCTCGGGAGGGGCGGTGGGACCCTTTTATGGGAGACTTTGCCTATCTTCCAGGGGTTATACGGCAAAAACTGCCCAATAAGTATACCACAACACGATCGTGGCTACGCTGACCGAGTCTTCACTGCACGGCAAGTGCCTACTCGCGTGCGACACTGTTCCACAACACCGGTCTACACCGGTCCGTCGGGACATTTTCACCGCGACTTGGCAACTCTGCGGCCTGCAGTCCCGACTGGCCGCTGAGCGGTCTCATGCTGACGGTGGAGCGCGAGTTGCCCGAAACTCGCGGCCAGGCGGCCACGCCGCCAAGGAGGTGGCGCGCTCGGCCACTGGTCAGCGTGGTCAGCAGGTCCGCGTCGGGACTGCCCCTTGAATGTGTGTTGCCGGCCACCGCCACCAGGGCGGCACGCGCGCGCGGAGGCCGTCGTAGTCAGTAGGCACGGCTGGTCGCTGGCCAGCAGGCTGGATTCGGAACTCGTCGCTGTCTCTCTCGCGGCCCTGCGGCACGCCCGGCGAGTGCAACGGAGACCGCGCGACGTCTTCGGAGCGCATCGCGCTGCGTCGCTATTCGCGGACATTCGCGTAGAAGTGGCGATGGTGAGGCCGGCCACGGCGAGGCGGCGGCCACGCCGGCCAGGAGGTGGCGGCTTGACCAACGTGACCAGTGGTCAGGGCCGCGGCGTGGTGGGGGCCGGCGGCGGCGGTACGCGGCGGTCAGCGCGGCCACCTCCTGGCCGGCGTGGCCGCCGGGTGCCGCTCGCACACGCGCGGTCTCGCCCGCAGCCTGGACTTCGGGCGGCCGCCACTCGGCGGGCCCGCGCCTCGCCACGGCTTCGCCTGGCTTCGCGCTTCGTGTGCGTCGCGGCGAGTCGCGCGGCCGGCCGCCACCTCCTGGCGCGGCTGCGGTCCGCGCACCTTCCGCGCACCGCGTCGTACGCGCGTGCGGACAACTCCAGCAGCATTCTGCGGTGCCGTGCCGGCACGCCCAGCCCTGTCTCCAGAGTCTTCCCACGTCTCTGACGAGAGCTAGCGCGGGCCGCTTTCCTGTGGGGTGGAGGTGGGGCCGCCGCTCACACTAGAAACGTGCAGCACTAGACAAAGTATCTAAGCGAGAAACGCGCCCTTCAATACTTGGGCCACGTTTGTCACTTGCAAGTTGCTGTACGAAAATCGCGTGGTCAGTGGGCCAGACGCACCCATTTTGGTCATCGGCCACCTCCTGGCGCGGTTGCAAGCCTGGTGCCGCCCGCAGCGCGGTCTGACGCAGGCCTGTCGTCGTCTTGCTCCCGCGCCCGCGGCGTCGCGCACCGCCAATCCACCTTCTCGCGCGCATGCCGTCCTGGTGGCCCTCGCGCACCACGCGATCCCACACAACAAGCTTTTCGGGACCGCGACCCGCGGGCCTCCTCGCGAGGAGCAGTCCGGCTACCTCCTGGCGCTGCTGACGTCCTGGCCCTTTCTGCGTAAATACGATCTTTATATTGCTCGGTGAATGTGGCACCAACCGAAAACGGCTCGGAGAAATCAACCCGGGTCGCATCAGTAAGGTCTGGCGATCGAATCCCTGTACTTCGTATATTTTTTTCCTGCTGCCACCAGGGCCCTCCCGAAGCGGGGCTGCAGAGCACTGTCCCACGACTCTCTTCCGAGCCGGGGAGGCGTGATGATGAACATTGTTGATTCTGACAGATTGTCATTTTCTTTCCGAGTGACGTCACGCCCCCCACCGACATGCTTGCTTTGACGGGAGCGTCGCGCGCGGACTTTCACAGGCCGATGCGTTACACTCCACGCGCACATGTGGCCGCGGGGAAGGGGGGGGGGCGCTTTGCGTGTGCGCTGCTTTTCCCACGAAGGCGCGGCAAAGTCTAATTTTGTCTCCCGCCATGATTGAAAGATAGAACGACCGGACGGTCTCAGAGCCAGTGAGCCCCTCGTTTTGCTTCTAGCTGCCGCCGGTGGACCCGCAGGCGGACCCGCAGGCCAACGCGCTGGACGAGGCGCCGCGCACCCGGGACGAGGACGCGTCCCCGACGCGGACCACGCAGCCCCGGCTGCCGGCCGGCCGCCCGTACGCCGCCACCCTCCGGCCGCTGGTGCGCCCCGCCGCGCAGGACGACGATGACCGCGCCGACGCACTGCAGCGGGAGGTCCCCGCCGTGCTGGCGCGCGGCCCGCTCTCCAGGACGCCGTCGAGAACGCCGTCGAGGCTGCCGTCGCACCGCTTCGGCACGCTGGCCCGCCGACAGGTAAGTGGGGTGTGCCGCGTGCTGCATGCTGCGTGTGCGTGTGCGTGCGTGTGTGTGTGTGTGTGTGTGTGTGTGCCTGGTGTACAGGGTGGTGGTTGTGCTTGCAGCCCGAGGCGGCCACCCTGCCGCCGCCGCTGCCGCTCAGCGCAGAGGACCTGTCCGACGCGACGACGCCCCCGCAGCCCCCCAAGGTGACGCACCACCGGTTCAAGCCCATCACGTCGCCCACCCTGCCGCCGCCGCCCACCACGCCCTTCGTGCGCAGCTTCGTGCCCCGCAGCAAGGCCACCAGGTCGCCTCCTCAGGTCAGCTTCTTTGCTTCTACCTAACAGACTCTTTCCGAATTTCTGAAATTAAAAGTAATATTTTTTTTTTTCGTGGTAACCAGGAGGACGCCTCCTTGACGGTGCCGCCAGCGCAGTCCATCCTGCGCAGCAAGTACACACGTCGCCAGGGTCCCCGCGGCACGCCGCCGCTCCAGCTGCCCGCCGTCGAGGCCCCCGTCGAGGCCACCGTCAAGGCCGCCGCCGAGGCCTCCGTCGAGGCCACCGGCCGGCCGCGGCCCCAGCTCGACGCGGACGCCAAGCGCGACCGCTACAAGGTGTCCGCCTCGTTGCTGGCCAACAAGAACCGCTTCAAGCTAGGTCGGCCCACCGCGACCACCACCACCGCTTCCAGCGAGTCCCTGGAGCACGACGAGAGGAACAACGAAGCCCTGGACGTCGCGGACTCACTGCCATCGGCCAGCAGCAGCACCAGCACCGCCGCCGCGGCGGAGGACAGCGCGGAGGTGAAGATGGAAGCTCGGAACCACGCCGTGCCTCGTCAATACTCTTTGGGGCAATTTTTCGGAGTATTGATGACGGTCTTCTTCTTTCACAGACTTCGTCCACCGAGACGGCTTCCTCATCCACGTCGTCCTCGTCACCACCGCCATCGACGGCTTCCACAGAAGAGGTGGCCGCCAGCAGCACGCGCACGCCGTTGATCCGACCCCGGCCGGCCTACGTGCCTGTGCGCCGGCCCAGCCCGTCGTCGCCGCCCACCGCCACGACCCGACCGTCGCCGACGACGGCCTCCAAGTTCAGCGCGCGCTTCACGGCGGCCAGGGGCGGCAGCCGGCGCGGCCTGTCCACCGCCGCCTCGCAGCGCACGGAGACCGTGGTGACGGGGCCCGACGACGCCGCGCCCACGCTGCCCACCAAGCTTTTCGGCAGTCCGCCCCGGGAGCTGGCGATAAGTAAATTCCAGATTTCGGACTTGAAATCGCAGTTCGGCCAGTCTGCTACCGCCGTGCCGCGGCACCGGTTCAGCTCCCGGTTCAAGAACACGGACTACATCCTGGCGGCGGTCGCCCTGCCCCCTGCGCCCCAGGGCCGCCACTACGACGACGAGGACAGCACGGAGGAGACCACGGCCACGACGGTAAGCACCACAGCGCAGTAAATTTAAGTTTTTAGAAAAGGAGTTCCAGGAAGTTTGTCTTGTAGCGAGTTTTGTACAAAGGACTTAACTTAATTATGTGAAAGCAGTTTATTTCAGTGTACATCTGTACATATGTAAATTAATCCTCGTGTGCCTTTTGTTTTTTGTCAATCGTTACAATCGCAACGAGAGAACTTTTTTTTAGCGTGATTTATCCTTTTGTCTCCTCGGTTCCACCACCTCCTCTTCGTTTTTTACCAAAGCAAGATTTCTGCCTTGTGCTTTACATCCAGGCTTTTCTCTAGCACTGTTCGATTACCTCGTTTCTTTTCGATTTTATCCACTATGCATGAGCCGGAAGCTTGTCTCTTCGCCCTGTTTTAGTCAAAAATTTAAACACATCTTCTTATGTCCGCAACTTTGAAAGTAATGCATGGTTCCTGTCTAGGGCTAAGCAAAATTCAAATTCAAAATTTTCGCCTGTTTTTCAAAATACTGTGTAGCTTTTTCTTGAACATTACTGTCACTACGCGCATTTTCCTTTGCCGTCGGCTTGTAAATAAGTTCTTGTGCGCTGCCCAGCGCTACTCCTACCGCTGTCAAGCCTCGAGTCATGAGCGCTGTATCGTGCTTTCTTGCAGGAGCAGTCCCCTTCAGACTCCTCGGCAGACTCTCCACTTGCCACTCGTGACCCGTTTGCAGACTTTACAGACTTGGACTTGGAGTCCGGCAGCACAGTGTCCGACGAGAGCGCGGACGACCACGACCTGCCCACGACGGAAGGGGTAGCAGAAAATGAGGTTGACTTTGACGCGGAAGTCGGAGGCGTTACCATGGTGACGGGACCATCGCTGCGCCCCTCTCCACGGTCACTAGAAACTGACGTAGACCAAACTACGGTCTTGGTCACTACCTTCGCGGCGGACTCAGACGACTACGTTAACACGACTGATACGGAACAACCACAACCGACTAGTTCTTCTGCGACCACGGTCACTCTGTTTGAGACTACCACAATCCAAAGTCCCGACAGCACCACGGCGCCCAGTAAGGAATCGACAGCATTTCCTAGTATCGAAAGTACCAAGATCTTTGATGCAGAACCGACAACGCAGATTAGGGGCGAAAATACACTTACCTCGCGAACTGAAATACCCCGGCCCACACCCACTGATTTAACCACTGCGAGGATCGCTGATGCTACAAGCACTCCAATGAGTAGTGACGTTACTACGACCGTGGAACCGGGACAAACGACTATGTTGGCAGACATGGTGGAAACAGTGACAGTGGAGGACGGTTTTTCTCGTGCGTCAAAGGCACTTAGCCTTGCAAAGGGCAGCATAAGCGTTACAGTTGAATCCACCACAAGCGACCCAACAACAATCTATTCCTCTAATCCTACCACTCCTGAAACAGTAACACCTGCAGGCTTAGCTGATACCACCACTGCGCAGATGACTGATAAATTGGCAATATCAACAGTTTTTCCAAAAACCGGATCGCAGAATAGAGCTAGTCGGTTGCTGGACACTGAGTCGACTACAACAGACTTCCCAACAGACGCCTCTACCATACCTGCTGCAACTGTGTCTGCTCAAACTCCTGCTTCGGTGACGGATTTGCCCTCTTTCAGCACGCTTGCAGCCACTTCGCCTACTACCACGCCTACCAGCAATCTCCAAACAACCTTGCTTTCCGAGCTAACTTTTTCCACCACTGTGTCCTTCGAGGAAAGTACCTCCCTGCACAATGATTTAGGCACTGTACCTCCTACCTTGCTTTTAGAACAAAGTAATTCAACCACCACCTTGGTTGCTGAACAAAGTACTGAGCCAACCACCATGTTTGTTGAACAAAGTAGCTCACCATCTACCTTGCTTGCTGAACAAAGTACCTACCCTACCACCTGGGTTGCTGAACCAAGTACTCCCTCACTCACCTTGTTTATTGAACAAAGTAGCTCACCATCTACCTTGCTTGTCGATAAAAGTACCTCACCCCCTATTTGGCTTACTGAACAAAGTACCTCCCTTTCACTGAATCAAGGTGCCTCCCTTCTCCCTGAGCAAAGTACTCTTCCTGCCAGCACTGTTGCCTTGACTCTTGACGACTCCTCACTGGGCACGACTCTTTCTCAGAGCTTGATGGCTACGGACCTGCCTGTCGGGGACATCAAGGCCCGCACACTCGACCTGGATCAGTCGTCTTCGAGCCCGTCAACCACGTCCACCAGCACCGGGGCACCGCCAATCCCGTCAACAATGCTCACCAGCACCGAGGCTACATCAAGTTCATCAAGTTCGTCAACCACTTCAACCACCACTGAAGCAACGACTCGTCCTAGCACAGAAACCGCATCACTTCCTTCTCCTTCAACTACACCGACCCCACCCAATAGTACGTCTACGTCCACATCTTCTACCGCGCCTGTTTCGAGCACGACGACTAAAAAGCCTTCGGCTGCGACCACCAGTAAGCCCAAAACAACCAAAAAACCAGCACCAAAACCAACAACCAAAAAGCCTCCGGCAACTACGAGGAAACCAGCACCAAAGCCGAAGGTCACAACCAAGAAGCCTGCTGCAACTACGACTAAAAAGCCATCGACAACAACAAAGGCAACCACTACGACCACTTCTACAAGCACCACCTCTACTACAACGCCGGCTCCATCAACGACCACTGAAGTGATGTACTTCACAAACGCTCCAATAATAGAAATGCTTGAAAGAGGACTTATTCAAGAACTAGGCAATGCGCGAATTCCCGCAACTCTCACAGACATGGCCGATGTGGTTCCCACTGCTGCGATGACCACGGCAGAGATGCCAAGTGAAGTGCCAGTTGAGCCCACCAGTGCGTCCACAACCACTTCTACTACTACTACTACCACGACAACGGCGAAACCATCTACCAAGCCGACCACCAAAAAGCCCAGCACAACGACCAAAAAGCCTAAAGCCACAACTAAGAGGCCCAACACTACCAGAAGACCCACAACCAAGAAACCACCTGCCAAACCAAAGCCTTCAACGAAGAAACCAGCTCCTACTACAACAACAAAGAAGACAACAACAACCACTGTACCAACCACGGCTAGTACTGCCATGGATGCGTCCTCTGCAAGTTTAGCTCAAGATACCGACGTGTTGTCCGCGACCGGTACGACCACGGGCTCAACTATGGCTTTGTCCACATCTACTAGTGCCATGACCTCCGATACAACCACAGCTAGTACAACGCCGTCTACCTCTTCAAGTAGCACAACTCTCGCAACGACCAGTACCACCCCTCCAACAACCACAACAAGCACAACTCCTGCTACAACCAGTACAACTTCCGCCCCGACAACTAGCACCACTCCTGGCACAACTGGAACCAGTACAACGTCGACCGAGAAAATTATGCCAGCAGCAGACGTGATGGTGGGGACGGAGGCACCCATGGATGAGATCGCGGTCAGGTCCATGTTGGGCGAGGTCACAGCGTCGTTGATGCTGCCGGTCGTAACCTCCACCACTCCACCAACCACGACCACATCGAAGAAACCCCCTACGACGAAGCAAAAGCCAGCAGCTCCTACTACCAAGAAACCCAAGGCAACGACACGCCGACCGGCCCCACGCGCGAACACGACAAAGAAGCCCAAGCCGAAGGCCACTACGACCACAAAGAGGCCCAGCACGACGACAACGACGACCACCACCACCACCACCACCTCCACTACCACCACGTCGTCTACGACGACCACCACTGAGACAACATTGCGCACAGAAGTGACCGAACAAGTGATGAGCACGTCAGCCCGAGCTGTTTTCTTCAAACCGCCGTCCGGCCGTGCCCTGTTCGATAACATGCTGGACACCACAACCAAGGCCCCTGCCACCACCAGAACGGAGTCCTCGACGGAGCCTGGCAAGGACTTCGTGGTGTTCGGAATCTATCCTAACAACACGGTCGTGAGGAAGAACCCGAACGCGGAGGGTGTGCTCACGTCGCCGTTTGTCGTTTTCGGCATCTACCCCAACAACACCGTCGTGCGGAAGTACCCCAACGGCACCGTCATCCCCGAGAGCGTCGCCGAGGCCGGCAAGGTCACTGCTGACCAGATGGCTGAGTTTCGCGACCTGGGCCTCCTGCGGAACTCATCCACGCAAACCCCCGCACCTGCACCCTTGGCATCGACGGTACAACTCTTCTTTTTTCTTTACGTTTGTGTGGCGTTTGGGGACCCGGCCGTGGCGAGTAGATCAGTTCGGGTTCAATTCCACCCGTCAACCTTAATTTTTTTTTTCGTTCTGGCTTGGTCCCTGAATCCGCCTTGACACAAATACGGGGCATGCTGAGTTGTTGATTTTTGTACATACTAATATACTAATCTTCATTTGTGTGAGCATGCTTGTTGCAAATTTGTAAACTATGTACTTGTACATTAAAAAACTGGTGGTGGCTGGTGTTGACTAAAATGTATTTTATGGATTCAAGTGGATTTTTCACAGACCAAGCGGTGGCATGGGGAATAATATTTTGTAGTGTTACCCTCAAAAGATTTTTTTTTGTAAGTTTGTAAACAATGTATCAAACAGTGAAGGTACTCTTTCAATGCACGAACTAAAAACTTCTAATGAATTTTTCTAACACAATGAAAGTACCATTGACGGACACTGAGAGTGTTTTCATGTAAACTTCCTACCCCAAACTTGAACCTGACTAATAAATGTTGTTGTTTGTAGGTAGCGACGACCACGTCCCGCCCTTCAGAGGACCTCAACTCAGTATTTGGAAGTACTGTGCGTATCAGAAGCACTAGAAACTTTACCTTGTTATTGTTGTTTACTTTTTGAAAATAAGTTGTTAAATTTTATTTTTATTAGGATGACGCAGTAACGACTGAAATGGCGTTGCCGCCTGCCCCCATTCCAAGAGGGCGTTCTCTGGTGGTAAGTCAGCGTGTTCCGTTGCAAGACTAATTAATTACTAAAAGTAAACACTGGTGAAATGTCAAAATGGAAGCCAAAATATTTGATTCATGGCGTTGTCCACTTGTCCACTTGCTTCCCTCATTTACTCCTTTAACTGCTCTCATTTGGTCATTGTTTCCTTTCCTCACTTTTAATCCATCGTTGACGTCCACTTTTATGTGTGACGAGTCACAAATGTGCGAACACATCTTGACTTTCTGTAGGCTTTTTTCGAGCATGACCGTAGCTAATGTGCATGTGAAGGTAACTTCTTCCCTCTCTGTCGCCTTGTTCATGTCATTCCATTCATCTGCATCACCCGGCAGGCGTTCGACGAGCCCTTGACGTCCTCGAGGGCGCCGATGCTCGTCTTCGCCGAGCAGGTCACCACCACTGTTGTCTCGCCTACCACCTCCTCGCCGTCAACCAGCAGCTCCGGGGACACGTCAATGACTACCAGGTGGACGATGGCACCGGACCCCGTCCTGGACCCTACCTCCGCGGACTTGACCTTGTCGACAACCGGGGTCACCAACGACATGACGGCCTCCAGGACGACGACGAAGCGTGACACGACCACGGCAGCAACGTCACTCGCCCCGACAATGGCAAGAACTACCACGCGCCTCACAACAACCACCATGCGCCCCACAACAACTACCACGCGCCCCACAACAACCACCATGCGCCCCACAACAACTACCATGCGCACCACAACTACCATGCGGCCCTCAACCACTACAATGAGCCCCACAACTACTATCAAGCGCCCCACAACGACAACCAGCACTACCATGCGCCCTACAACAACCTCAAGAACCATGCGCCCGACCACCTCCAGTACCAAAACGATCACCACGACCACGATGACGACGGCGAGGCCGTCCGGTCGGTCCGGCAAGCAGCTGGCTGCCCCGGGCACGCCGCGGTCCTCGCTGCCGACGACGCCCCGCTCAGGCACCACGACGAGACGCGACACGGCCAGGGCCTCGACGCGCGCCTCGGCCTCCACCACGCCGTCGCCGGACGACGACGCCGAGGAGATGACCACCTCCAGGACGACGCACGTGCAGAAGGTCACGAAGGAACTCCCTATGCTGCCCGAGGACTTCTCGTTCCTCAACAACTTGGTTAGTAGGCACCGGAAGCCACTTCCGGTCTGGCGCGCGTGCGAATCGCGTCCTCCAGGTGAAGCGTGTGAGTTTGGCGGTCGTCATTCATAAAACCATCTCATTCATTGCCCCTCGTGACGCTTTTTCTTGGAGCATGCTGCGCGCCCTCCGACGTCATAGGCCATGTGGCGGCCTGGCATGGGGGAGCGGCGGGTGTGCGCGCACCCGTATTTTTTTTCTCTTCCACTGTCTGTCATATGATGAGAACACATTGATTCGATTGCATGCAGTATCCCGGCATGCCTTGCGGGACCATTTACATTTGGGTGGTATTAGTTATTAAAAGTTAATTAACTTGTAATTTTACGCATGGGTGGAACATAAAAGATTCAGAGCGGTGGGTATTCGAACCCTTGGCAGCTCTCACAGACTGTCGCTGTTGTGACTAACGCGGGTTCGAATACCAGCTCCAGTTATTTTTTGACACGTTAAAATTTGGTTGCAGATCGAGATGGAACGGCAAGCCGCAGTCCAGGCGTCCATGGGGCGGAAACCAGCGTCCGGAGGGGAGACCTTAGCCAGCAGGGTGAGAGAGACAAACCAAACTTTCGGATTCCTTTCTCTGCGAAGTTGCACCCACTGTGACCTCTTTTTTGCCGCCAGATCGTGCAAATCGCTTTGGAGCGCGCACTCACGTCCACGGCCATGCCCACCGCCAACGACACGTCCACCACGCCCACGCCAGCGACCACCACGATGACCACCAAGGCGCCCTCCAAGACCACGACGAGGGGCACTAGCACCAGGGCGGCGACGCCCAGGTCAGCCACACCCAGAGCGGTCACCAGCTCTACCACCACCACCACCACCACCACCACTACAACAACTCCAATGCCAAGCGTAAGCCCGCCGAAGCATGTTTGTGTGTGTGTGTGTTTTTTCTTGTTTTTTCTTTTTTTTAAAAAAAAAAATTCTCACTTGTGCCCTTTTGCGCAGTCGGAGGGCCCCCTGGATATCAAGCTAGGCGTGCCCGTCGAAGAAGAGACACCGCCGAAGCCGTCCACCTCCAAGCCAGGCAGCAAGATCTCCTTGTGGGTGGTGCCGCGCGGCGAGGACGTGGAGGAGGCCGACGAGGTTGCCCCCGGCGTCAAGGTGAGTCCCGGGGTGGAAACAATGCGGCGGAAAAAAAAATCTTGGATCGAGGGGAGTTGAACCCACGTCATTCAGATTCACTAAAACGCGCTAGGAAGACGGCGGCGGTTGCTTCTCGAGTTTTCAGCAAGTTTGTAAATATTTTCAGGAACCACCTTTGACTGATGCCAAACTTCTGGGAGCTATTCTATCGCTAGCAGGGCCCAGTACCGAAAAACAACCGGAGTATGAGGACGACGATGAGTTCTCGTACGCCACGCCACCAGATGATGGGGTACCGATTCAAAATTTTCCGCCTGTAGCATTTTGACAAGCCCGCGCGGAAAGGGTTCATTGGTCTCTTATTTCTCCTTTTGCGATGCCGGCTCAGTTTACAACGCCATTCATCCCTAATCATAATAATTTAAACAAACTCAGCGCCTCATGCACCAGACAACACGTCCGTTACTTTCATGTGCCTCAAAGTGGAAAACGCTTTACAGCTTAATGCAGGGCTTAGTTCTTTCTCTGCCCGTTGCTTACGACCATGCTCGTTCGTTCATGCACCTTTCATTTCCTCGACTGCCATTTTGCAGGTGACTGATGTCCAAGCGGCGCCCCGGCCTCAGAGCAGGCCCACTGCCTCTAGAGGCGGCTCCAAGAGCGGCTCTAGAGGCAGGGTAAGCTCCTCTCCGAGGCCCAAGGCGCTAGAACCGTCGGACGACATCCTGAGCTATGACTTCCCCATTGGTCTGCTCTCACCCGCCATTTCTAGTCAAAACACGGTACACCTTCATCTCTCCGCTGTCCATACTTTATGACGCTTCATGATCATGGCAATCACTGTAACCTTTGCTACGCCGGCTTTTGCCGCCCCCCGCCGTTACGCCGAGCTCTGCAAACACGCTTTCGCTTGACGACTGCTTGCTTCTTGGCGTTGCTTCAGATCCTTGCCCCCGCTTTGGTGGTTGCAGGGCCCGAAGAAGGACTCCCCTGAGAAGACCTCCAAGTCCCACGACGACCACCGCCATGACCACCAACGTGACAAACAGCACGAGGCAGAGGACGCCGCGCTGTTCACAACCCTGCTTGAGACGGGGGGCACCCTGGAGCACGCGCCCCTGGTACACTAACGCCTTTCTAACAGCTTCGATCCCACGCAGGGCGCGACAGGCCAGCCGGCAAAAAAAAATTCAATGTTTATTTGATTTTATCGGCGAAGGTCACCAGTAGCGCCAACCGCCTTTGCGAAAGAACCTTGCTTACATTTGCTTTTGGCACAGGGACTGCAGCTGCAGATCTTGCAGAAGGCCCTCGAGGGCGGTGAGGGGAACCCGGAGAAGCTCAAGGAGCGCACGGCGGCGCTGTTGGCCGCACTGGTCGTGGCGCGGGCCAGGGAGCGCTTTGGTGGCAGCCCTGTGACCCCCGCTACCACCCTCGCAACCCCAACCACCACCCCTACCACTACTACAACCCCTGCTCCACCCGCCTCTGATCCCACGGTAGAGCTGCTGGTGAACATGTGACCGGATCCCTGTCCGGCTATTCTTTTAACTGTCGGAAGCTGCTCTCCGCAACCGGCTTTGCTCATAATAAAACCTTGGCTGCTTTGCGCGAAGCTGTGGCAAAACGGCTCACTTTGGTGTGGACTTTCCTTGGATTCCCCGATTTTTGGCTTTGACTGTCCGTGTGCGCCTTGTTGCAGAGCATGGCCGCTGCCGCTGCGCGTGACGCGGCGCTCCTCAGGGCGCTGCTGTCTGCTGCTCCTTCTGGTGTTGGTCAGACTGTGCCTTCCAGAAAAAAGGCAAGCTTGACTCCCTTCACTCTTCGCGGGTTTCATTTCGCTTCCCTGTCTCTCCAGCCGTTCGACAATGCGCCGCGTGTCTCTGCGCAGATATTTGACCCTTCCTAACCTCATCTAACCTCACCTAACCTCACCTAACCTTACTTTCTTTCCTGCTCTTCTACGTTTACCCTCCACCTAACCTAACCTAGCCCAACCATCGGGCAGGACAGCGAGTGTCTTGGCAAACCAGACGATGGGTCGCCGTAAACCCGTGGTTTCCGAGGGCTCGTTTCTACTCCCTGCCGCCCTTCTTGCAGCCCTCGCCGTCGCCGGCCGCGGACGCCGCCCTGCTGAAGGCCCTGCTGGGGGCGGGAGGGGGCCACGGCCTTGGGGGGCCCTTCGAGGCCCGCCCCGTCAGCTCCACCGAGCAGACCCTGCGCGACCAGGAACTCATCACGGTAAGACTATCCCATTAAAAGCACGCCAATTTCTTGTCCGGCCGGTTTCTTCTCGTGGGTTCAACACGTGCTTGTCCTGATGCAGGAACTACTCCGCGTCGGCCAGCAGCAGCAGAAACCCCCGAAGAGGACGCGGACCAAGACGTCCACCACGACGACCACGACGCCGTCCTCGATCACGGGCGAAACGGAGCCGGACAACTCCACGCCGCCGGACTCCACCACCACGGAGGCGCCCGTCACCAAGAAGAAGCGCAGGAGGCCCGCGTCCACGACGCCGAGGCCGTCCGACTTCAGGGGGCTGTTCGGGTTCCAGGGGCAGGCGCAGACCAACGTGAGTATAGTGCCTCCACTGCGCCGGGCGCGCTGGCTGCCCCGGCGCCCCGCCGTGCGTTGGGTTGGCTACTCACTGCGGCGAAGCGGCAGTAAGATGGGCTGCCTGCCTCCACGGCGCGCTCTGATGCCCTCCCGTGTTGCAGGTGGAGGAGCCCGGGCGCGACCAGCCACTGGTGTCCGCCGCAATCAACGTGACCAGGGCCGTGTCCACCTTCATGGGGCTGGTCATTCAGGTGAGGAGTGTGGCGCCCTGTACAGTAGTCTTTGATTTGCTCGCCTGGTAGAGCCAAGCTTGCGTTTTCTGGGAGCGGTGTCACCGTCGGGGGGGCTGTCTGAGATTTACGGGCTGGAAAAATATTATCTAAAAGATGAAAAACCTGAAAAAAAAATTCAAATAAATTCAAGCCCCGTGAATTCTAGATGCTCTCCGTTCCGACGGGTTTTGGTGTGTTTGGGTGTGTTCACGCTGCGAATAATCATCACCATCCAAAAACATCATTTCTCATTCCACCTTCACGCCGGCGTGCCCAGTTATCATAGTCACCGCGTCACGCTAAACCATCGGGGGCTTTCGGTGCGGGTTTCTGAAGCGCCTCTGGGCTGTGTGTGTTGCAGGGCATCGGCAGGGCGTTCAAGCCGCTCTTTCACTCCAGCGGCTCCGTGTCTGCTTCTGCTTCGGCCGGCTCCGGCGGCTACTCGGAGCCCGTCGGTAGCGGCGGCAGCGGCTTCGCGTCGCTGGTGAACGCGCTGAGCGCGAGCAGCGGCTAAACTGTCGAGGTCCGAAGCTGGGCGCCACGGCGTGGTGGTAGCACTTTCGGTCCGGGGTCCTCAAAAACATCACAAAAGCACGCCAACCCCAATGTACAAAAAAAAAGTTTTTGTTTGTGTTTAAAACAAGTTCAGAGGTCAATTTCCGATAGTGTGCTGTCGCATTTTGCCACTCTTATTTTGTGATTTTTTTCACCCGTAGGGCCCCAAAAACCTGTGAGCTTCGGCCGCGTTGTATTGTGGTGGAGTGGAGGGTTGGTTGCCCTGGCTGAGCGTGTTGGCCGACGTGTTGCAGGGCGCCGCGCAGTCCTTCCAGAACTTCGTGCGACAGCGGACCGGTGGCCTGGCCAACCTGTTCACCAACTGGGGGGCTCGCGGAGGCTAGCCTGGGCTCGCCTGGGCTAGCCCACACCCCTAGGGAGTCCAATCGCAGGGAGTCCCCAGCAGGAAAAGGACGGAACGGCTGCGCCAATGCCGGGAAGGTAGCAATCTTAGCTGTACGCGGGTAGGAACTGGCGAGAAGGCAGTGTCGCCGAAAAAACTGAATTTCACTGTAAACCTGCGCAAGGCAGGAAGTTAAAAAAAAATCATCTAAGACAAATTAGTCACGTCTCAGATGTAGGATATCGCGCGCGCGGAAGGACTCTGAGCCTAGTGCACTACGTCAAAGGACTGAATTTAGTTGAGTTGCTCATTCAGCGTTGTTGTGTTAAATGTTTAAGGATGAACTATTTTTTTCTTCTCGCTCACGTAAGAATTACATGCACGACTTGGTTCTAGATTATTTTCTCTGCAATGATGGATAGTGTGTACAAAGCCTGTTTGTTTTATTATTTATTTTTATTGTTGTTTTTTTTTGCGTCGTGTTCTTGTGATATGTCTCTAAGGCGAGGGACAGGTACGTTAAATCGACGCCAAGTAGCGACAGCGTGTAAATACTATTAGGTAGCTTTGTAATTCATGTCTCTGTATGTGTGTGTGAGAGAGAGTGCGTTTGTGCGAGTGTGTGCGATTCTCTGAGAGAGAACTATCTGAGTGTCATTTTTTTACTGGACTTTAATTGTAGTAGTGATGTGGAGGTTAATAATCTTGGACTGTGTTAGGCTCTAAGAGCCATCGCAAGAAGACGAATAAAAATTTATAAGATTTACTTTAATTTAACTTATTTCCTGATCATTACACTCATCCATGGCACACACTGTAAAAAAATGAAAATATTCCCAGTGCACTAGACGGCGTACCTATCTACACCCAAGGGTTCTCTGACGTCAATGCTACAGAAAGAGGGTGGGGGAATAGAGCGCGAGAGGGAGTCAAAACGCAGCATATTACGTCATGCTTCTTGCTCGCTCCATCTCTCTCGCTCCGGCCAGCGCCCCGGACAAAAAGGCGGCGGCCAGCGGCCCAAAAAGCGATTGAACCAGATCGCCGCATGCATGACGTCATTGTTACGATCAGTCCAGCCTTCTCATTCCGAAGCGCGCCCACTCTGTCTCTCTCGCACCCCTACGGCGGGCACTGCCCAGTGCGAGAGAGACAGATGGACGTAAGCACTGTTCGCAATCAGCCGAGCAGGTCCACTGCGCCCCTGCCACGGGGAAGTCCACACACGCTCACGTGCAGAGCATTCCAACAATAATGTTCCTATGATTTCTGGTGTTTGGCATGTCCGTTAAAACTCATTTCGCTTGTCTGGCAAAACCACAACCACACACCACTAGCTCCACGCAAGCTAGTTATCGACGAGCTCTTCGAACAGAGATATTTTGTGTCCGTAAATTTGGCACATTTTCACGAGTCTATTCCACCCGCCGATTCCTGGCCGGATTGCCAACCTCACGGCGAGTTGGGTGCCGGCGGATTCGGCTGGCCCGCGCCGAGCGCCGCGCGGCTGGATGGCCATTCTATCGCGCGCGCGCGTGCCTCTGTGTGTGTGTGTGTGTGTGTGTGTGTGTGTGTGTGTGTGTGTGTGTGTGTGTAACTTCATTTTCTTCTTGTTTTCGTGTTGCTTTGACCGCGCGAAACGAGTTTCTTGCGAGAGACAAGTGGAAGAGGGAGACGCGATGAAGGGGATACTGGCGATAGACACAGCGAGAGAGAGAGAGAGAGAGAGAGAGAGAGAGAGAGAGAGAGAGAGAGAGAGAGAGAGAGAGAGAGAGAGAGAGAGAGAGAGAGGAGAGAGGAGAGGAGAGAGGAGAGGGGGGGCGTTGGAAGAGAGAGGGAGGGGCGGCCAGCAGTACGGCCCGGCTCTGAGGAGAGGCGGCCCCAGTCTTCAGTCTCGAGAAAGCCCCCACGACGTTCGTTCCAGACGGCAGACCGCGCCGCCCAGAAGACCCTCCTGCCGTTCCCCATGTGAACCGCACCGTCAGAACCAGAACGACAAGTGCGCGTAGCGTGTGTGTGTGTGTGTTTGTGTGCGACAATAAGTGGACTACTGCATCGGTAGCTGAAAAGCGGCAACATGAGCGCTGCCGTGTTCATGAGGAGCACCGACAACCTGCGCGAGACGGTGGGTACTCCTTGCTCCACTTACCCTGATGTTGTTGTTTTTGTTGTTGTTGTTGTTGTTGTTGTTGTTGCGCTGGTCCTTGCGACTTTGCTGTATTTCTGGAGGGGCTTTTAGACGGGGTTTGGGACAGAGCGCCATGCCAAGTGCGTGGTAAAGCCCGCACTTGAAACTCGGCGATCTTGTTGGGGTCCATGAAATCATAGCTGATCTGGTGACAGCTTCAGCCGTGAATCACCCGGCTCATTGTGTACTCCGTATGAATCCATTCCGGACCAATAAACGTTTCTCGACCGAACCGTTTCATTTTTTAAAAGGGCGTTTTGGGTTTGCTTGAAACGCAACTGCGGCTGGTTCATAACGAGACCGCCTCTTCGCCACACGAAGACCCGATCGAAAATCGGCCGATTCGACGCTTTTTCTTTTTCCCTCCGTTTATGCCGGTTGGACGTCACCGCTTCCATGCGAACGACCGCCACGACGCGATATCAATCTTCTTTCGAGGTTTTTTTTCTTTTCGCAATATTCCCGCTATCGCTGTCGGGGAAAACAAGATGGCGGCCGTCTCGCCGATTGGCGGATTGGCGTCGCTCCGAGCGGCTGGACGGTCAATACTGCCAACACTCTGCACCGAAAGGGTTGCCAACCTCAGCCTGCCTACGAGGCAATACCTTGGCTTCGCTGCTGGAAGTTGCCTCGTAGGCACGCTGAGGTTGCCTACCCTTGCAGCACCGGTGCGCGGTGTTTTTCCTACAAATGTGGCAGCAGTGGACGAATAACTCGGCGTAGCACTAGGTGACCGGCCGGCTGAATTCCCCACGCGATTCCCAAGGATTCCCATTTTACTTGGTAACGAAAAATCGAGCGCGTTTCGAGCGCCGCGCGGGTGTTTCGACCGGCGCACAGTGGTCCGTTGGCAGTGTAGGCTGCCCGCTCGTTGCCACCCGAAGATAAGTCCAGGTGAAATCAGCACGCTCCTCAGGCTCGTTCCTGGGCGGTTCGTTCGATCGCTTTTGGCTTTCGCATTCCTCCCAAGGCCACCCCCCACCCCTCCGTTTATATGCCTCATAAAAACGTCCCTATTTTTTCTTCCTTTTCTTGACGGAAAGTGATGGGCGACGTTAAACGTGCTGACTCCCAGATATCTTTCTCGCCCGGTGACTTGAACGCTGGTGTCTGTCCGTTTCCAGACAACTTATCGTTTTTTGCCAGTGATGCTGGAGCACCCCGCGCCGCCTGAATGGGGAATCATGGCCACCCCGTCTTCATTATGGCCCGCGTCGATACCTGCCATCTCTTCGTCGTGCTTCTCTTTTAGGTTTTGGCATCCGTGACCCACTGCACGTCGTGCTCGCGTCAGGAAAAAATACTTATTTTTCGTGGTCCTTTTTCAGTTTTATTTTTAAATTCAAATATTTTATAAATTTTAAGAGAGGAATCAAATTTACAAGATTCAAAAAAAATGTGTTCACTAAAAAGAGAATAGATCATCATTGATACAAGTGTAGCAGACGGCTGACTGGGTAACACCCTTGAAGGACGTCCATCCTCTCGGGTGGCGTCTGCGTCGACGATGGAGACAATAATGACTTGATCGGCGTGACGGTGACGCGCCGCGTCGTGTGACGAAGTCGCTCGTCCCAGTCACACGTCACAGCCGCGCCTCGCACGTTCATTCATCCGCTCATCCATTCATCCATTTATCGAGAGAATAACAGCTAATGGCGCGCGGAATGAAAACACACACTTACTCGTTGTTGTTGCGTCTGTGGTCGGCGCTCGTGGCAGGCAGGCGACAGAAAAATTAAGGCCACACGCAAACAAAATTTTTGTCTGGCTTGCATCAGTCGGGGATTCCAGCAACGCGTTTGGAGTCTAGCGACTCTGGAGCTCAAAACGCGTCTAGAATTTTGGCCGCCTCAACGGTCTTCTGACCCACTGTGCGGTGCTCCATCGCCGTGGGTGCGACAGAGACAGAGCGACGGGGCTGTGGAGTGACTCGCGGGCGGCTGCTAAGAGGACACACGCGCGAAAAACCAGCAATTAGCAAAGACTGCCACGGCCCTAGAGCGTGGACCCCGTGGACCCTCACCTTGGACACTATCTTCGTGAAACTTGTCCCTCGGTCGGACGAGGTCAAAATGACGCTTTTTTGCTACACAATGACACGACATCATTGTGAGTGATTCGTGTTTTGGGGCTCATTTGCTTCTTCTTCTTCTTCTTCTTCTTCTTCTTCTTCTTCTTCTTCTTCTTCTTCTTCTTCTTCTTCTTCTTCTTCTTCTTCTTCTTCTTCTTCTTCGTCGCCGTCGTCGTTTTATTATTATTGTCAGCTTGCCCATTTTGAAATGGTTCTCGAGGGAGTTCGAGGCGGAAAAGACTTTGCAAGTGGTTCTGCGTAAAACAATCCTCCCCGGCACTAAGTTGGCTTATTCGTGCTCCCTTTTGCTCCCTTTGGGACTCAGCCGAGAGGAAAAGTGGACGTTTGCGCAGACGGACCTCACCGCTGGACGTTACACCCGATTGTTCCCGCCGTCGAGGTGGGCCCCCCGTTGGTCGTTGCACCGGTCTAGGGTCGGCGCGGTGATGCACTTCCTGTCGTCGCTTGGCTTGGCTCAGTCAGTTCGTTCAGGACCTCGCGGTGGTACGGAGCTGGAGCGGACTTAGGGTCCTGGGGGTGTCGAGTAGTCCCGGCGACACGCGCGTGAGTACGGCTCGTGTGTGTGTGTGTGTGTGTGTGTGTGTGTGTGCTGCCGTTACGCAGTGGACGGAACGCCTGCCGAGGTGTGGGTGGGCAACCCAGGCACACGTCAGTGAGGCGGGTGGCCCACCTCACGTTCTGCAGGGGCCCATGCCAACAACCACCGAATCTACCGCTCGCCGAATCGCTCTGTGACGGTGCACGTGCGGCGGGGACATGAGTGTGTGTCTCTCTCTCTCAAAGTGCTCCGGCGAGATTTGAGCGCGGTATTCCCACACGTGCGGTCCGTTTGTTTCGTTTCCGTCCCACTCGGCGGCCGCTTCGCGCGAAGCCGAGACCGCCTCCCTGCATGTGTGCCCGCCAACTCCCCTGCCGAGTCCAGTGAAGTGTTCCATTAGGGGCAGCGAGTCACCGTCGGCGCGCGCTAAAGACTCCGAGAACTACTCGACGGCGTCGTCGGCCGCCTGGGCCGTCGGCGGTGACTTTCAATCTTCATCAAAACGCCGGCGGTATTCCCGGCCGGTGCGTGGCGGGTCGGGACTTCGACAACCGAACGTCGTTAAGCCATCGCGCGTTGATTTGTGTGAGAGAGTACTGCCCGGCACCAGAAGCATGATCGCATAGCTTGATGACGCTACTGGGCGTCCATGACGTCCTCCATGACGTGGTCCATGACTTGGTGTGTTCGCCGCCGCCGTCCTGGAGCAGGGGGGACCCCCACTAGAAGTTCGATGATTGCGATCTTTGGTAATTGCGCATAGACTATGGGTACTCGGGGAGGTCCAAGCCTGGGCAAGCCAGTGCGCCGCCACGACACGCCTTCTGCGGTGTCTCTGTCTCTCTCGCACCTGTGCGGGACGCGCCATGAGTGCGAGGGAGTCAGAGCGACAGATCAGTCTGCCGACCGCGATAAAACAATCACTTACGCAAGCCTCCGGAGCTTTCCGCGGACACGAGGCGCGCGCTTACCGAAAGCGCCGTCAGACCGCAAATAAAAAAGCGGCGGAATCTCCGGTGCTGAGAATCGAACCCGGGAACCTGCCACCGCGAACGTGCCAAAAATCCAACAAGAACAGACTCACGACACGCGCTAGAGAAAAACAATCAGAAATTTCAAAGAGAGTAACTCGGACCCGGTGACAAAGTGTCTGGAAGTTTTTATTTCATTTTTTGTTTAAATGATTTTTTTTAAAGTGATGAACAAAATCGTGGGCCGGAAACAGCGCCCTATCCACTGGGGTTGACCGGGCCGCGGGCCGGCACGTCACCGGCGCCAGATGCTAGAGACTTGCTGGAGGCTCGCTGGAGGCATTTCCGGTGCGAGTGACGTCACTGACGCGGCCACGCGCCCGCCGCCGCGCCGCTGCGCGCGTCTGGGCGCCACGAAAAGAAAAATTGAAGAGTGAAAAAAAAGAGCAATGGCAACAACGAAAAATAAGCTGGAAATATCAAACTGAAATTTTGCCAACCTGTAAGTCCATGCCGAAAAACTTTTGTTGAACGTGGCAAAATTCGAACTAAACAAAAATGTGTGAAAATTCGCACGGCGGTTTCCCGAGCGGTTTCCTGTGTGTCGACCACAACCTGGAGTGTATAGTCCATACATTGTGACTGGTCGGCATGATTGATGACATGGCCAACCGTGCTCATGACCGCGTTCACGGTTTCTCTGGTCACCGAGCCGGCGGCGGCACAGTGTGGAAAAGTCGGTGGAAATCCCGCGGCAGACGGCCTCGGCCGGACTCGGCTCCTCCGTGACGTCGGCGTCCGGTGTCGCGGGGGCGCAGCGTGGCGCAGCGTGGCGCAGCGTGGCGCAGCGTGGCGCAGCGTGGCGCAGCGTGGCGCAGCGTGGCGCAGCGTGGCGCAGCGTGGCGCAGCGTGGCGCAGCGTGGCGCAGCGTGGCGCAGCGTGGCGCAGCGTGGCGCAGCGTGGCGCAGCGTGGCCGGTGACGTCTTGGAGGCCCCCTAGATGCACGACGGACTATAAGACCGCGTCCCCACTCGCCGGCCGGGCACTGGTCGTTCGGGAGTCGCGCGGCCACCATGGTCCGGGCCGGCCGTGCACTCGCGGTTCGAGAGCGAGTTCGGGAGGTCAGCGCGGACGGTACCACGTGCACCACGACGAAGACGCCCGGATTGTGGTACGTTCAAAACTTGCAGTGGTGGTGAACACGCGGAGACTTGACTCGGTCCGGGTGGTTTACCGCCTACAAGTACGTAGTGTCCTTTTCCGAGGGGGTATGCACTCGTGTTATAGTCGGGTCGCTCAATCCGTAATAGTGCCCGCAATAGATCGCGTAATAGTAGCGTAATAGTCAAAATTGTCAGGATATTGCCTGTATTTTTGGTTGTTTTGGGCTGTTTGGGGTTTGTTTTAAGCTTTTTTCAGGCAAATTTCGGCAATTTTGACGCTTAATAGAGCGTAATGGCGTATTAGTCGGGTCTCTCGTTTTGAGAGTGCATACCCCCTCTTCCTTTTCGACCGACGCCTGGAGTCAGTTTTGGCTTGCCAACGCGGTCTAGCGATGTTCCAAGTGTAGCAGTGACCTTAATGGTTTAAGTGATGCTGGCTGAGATTTTCTTCTCCACTGGTGCCACCTGCTTCCCCACTGGTTGTGCCGCTGGCTCGGTGACAATGGCCGACAGGCCGATAGGGCGTCGCGACGCCGCCGAAGCCGCCGAAGTCGTCGAGTCACTCCAGTCTCGGTTCACTTTGCTTCACTCGCGTCGCTCTGTCTCTCCCGCTCGGCGTCCCGCGCGGGTGCGAGAGAGACGGCCGCGACCGGCCGGGCCCTCGTGGCCGGGGAATTCCCCGCCAGTTTGACATTGAAAACCTTTTCGGGTACTTGGCGTGGTTAATGGTGCGGACGCGCAACAAGGCGGCATGTGTCCGCGGCGCGCGCCGGACTTGCGGCCTTGTTGGCGTCGCCGAGATGCGATGTGCGACGCGGCGGCGGCGCGCTGGAGCATGCGGCCGCGCCGGCCAGCCCACCGAGCACGCCTGGCAGTTTCTTCGTTTCAAGGTCACGGAGCGCGAGCGAACGAGAGGGGAGGGGGGGGGCGGTGTGGACCTGTTTCTCGCCGGGGCTCGCAACAGCAACATGCTAGACGCGACCTACCTAGTCGTAGCGCTGCGGTCGGACGGAAAGAAATTCTCGCTTGCGATCGATCGATTGGTCGCCCCGCTTCACCGCGTCGCGCTTCGGTGAGGCCGACGGTGCATCAGTAAAACCCAAAGCCGAAGGGTAAACGCTGATGCGCGTCTCTGGTGCGGTCTCTCCCTTCGGCGCGGCCCCTGAGTGCGAGAGAGACGGACTCTGCGTTTTCCATTTCCTCGACTCGTAAATCTCGCGGTCGGCTGGGGAGGCGGGGCGCCGAGCGACCGGCACGAAAGTCACCCGTGGGTGCGCTCGCTCTGTCTGTCTCTGTCTCTCTCTCTCTCTCTCTCTCTCTCTCTCTCTCTCTCTCTCTCTCTCTCTCTCTCTCTCTCTCTCTCTCTCTCTCTCTCTCTCTCTCTCTCTCTCTCTCTCTCTCTCTCTCTCTCTCTCTCTCTCTCTCTCTCTCTCTCTCTCTCTGGGTCCTCGGTGAGGGGAAGGCGGTCTTGTACGGCACGACGCCGAGTCAACTCTCTTCCCCCGCGATGCAAAGTGTCCGATTCGATATTTGCATACTCTTCATCTTTATTAACTTTCCTAATGCAAGCAAAAGAAAATCCTCGAAACAGATTTTGATTTTCACAGAGCAGCGCCGGCATCCTCAGCCGAGGGAAGGGCAGCCCTTTTTCACAGGCAGGCGGCGCCAATGAGCCCTTCAGCCACTTGGCCTCAGCGTGCGGCCTGCTGCGCCGCAGGACCGCGTCGTCAAATGTTTTCGTGGTGAAAGTGCACACGAGCCTCGACGGCCTCCCCCCCCCCCACCTCCTGTCCGCGGACTGCGTGCGGGTTTGTTTCCCCCCTTCCCCCTGTCACCCTGCGCGTGCGTGTGTGTGCGTATTGCGGTTCGCAAGGGCGTAACTGCCGTTGTTACCCGTCGCCGCGCTAATGTCAAGGCTGCCGTGTGTGTGCGTGTGTGTGTGCGTGCATGCACACGCAGCAGCTCCCTCCCACGTGACGCCGCCTCGCTGCACGGCCGTGCCTGCCGCCTGCTCGCGGGTTCGCGTGTCGGCGCCGTGTGCAGTGTGGCGGTCGGACCACGCGGCCCATTGGAAGGGCTGGCCGACAGAGGGCAGTCCCCCTGGTAGTACCTGGTCCGCTCACACTGACGCCTTCTCTCTCTGTCTCTCCGCAGATGCCGCAGACGGTGCCCAGCCCACGCGGGAACCCCTGCGAGTTCGGCGACTTCGCCGCGGACGCGTTCGACCTGTCGCTGCTGCCGTCGCCGACGTTCGGCCTGACGACCACCAGCTGCAGCGGCGGCGGCGCGGCGTGGGGTTCGCTCTCGGACTGCGAGGTGCCCTACTCGCCCACCAGCGTGAGCCAGCTCATGTCGCTGTTCTGCGAGCCGCCGCCCATGTTCCCGGCCGAGGACAAGCCCGCCAAGGAGGAGCCCGCCCTCAAGAAGGTGAAGACCGAGTCCGAGCTCTGCTGGGAGAAGGCCTTCGTGTTCCCCATCAAGCAGGAGCAGCAGGACGCCAGCGTGCCGCAGATGGACGGCGAGGAGCGGCTCGGCGACCACCAGCTGCTGCGCGAGGTCCTCAAGGACACCAGCTTCCAGCGCAAGTTCAACCTGAAGCCCTTCGACCTGCAGCAGATGGCGTCCGCGCCCTGGGCCGCGCCGCTGCGCAGGACTCTCTCCGGCGGCGCCTCCGGCCTCGTCAAGATGGAGGACGGCGAGGAGGACCTGCAGCAGCTCGACCAGGACGCCATCGAGCCCATGATCTCGCTGGCCATCCAGCAGATGCGAAACGAGATCGGCAGCACCTGCTCCATGCTCGGCATCGCGCCTGGTGAGTCCAGTCCACCCGATCTTGGGGCCGCGGGAAAAAATGTCTTCGTAAGGTTTTAAGAGTGTTGGGGTCGTCTGGGGTCGCCAGAGTAATTAAAAAGAAATAAAACCCCCCGGAGACAATAATGACGTAAATTTTTGCAAGATCTGGATCCTGTGCGTGGGTTCAAACACTGGTTTCACTTTTAAAAAAAGAAAATAAAAAAAAATTATTGAGAATAGTGGCGTTGGCGCGTTGTCGCCCTGTCGGGCCGCGTGTTGTTCTGGAAGTCTCCCCGACTCCTGCACTCACGCGTCCGAGATTTATTTCGTACGGCAGGCAGATTCCACAGAGTGGTCTGAGTCTCCGTCTCGCTCACTGGGCGTCGCTGGGTGCGAGAGAGACAGAGGGGCAGCTCTTCAGATCCCATCAGAGGCGCGCGCGCGCGTCTGCGGCGGTGTCCCGCCGTCTTTTTACGACTAATCACCTCCCCGGGCCAATCGCCAATCCCGCGACAAAAAATGATTGCTGCGGCTGCTTCACAGCCGGCTGAGTTAATAAGCTCTGGAAAAGAAAATGCCGCTTGGAACCAGCGAAGGAGTGGTCCTGCTGCTCGCCGGCCGAGACTCAGTCTTCTCGCGAGCCGCTCATTTCCCCTGCTTGAAATTTTGGCGACTTTAGGCGCCACTGTTCTTCAGCGATTGAAAAACAAAAAAAAAAAAAAAAAAAAAAAAAAAAAAAAGAACGGAAAAAAACCTGTCTGGTTGTTTACCTATCAGATCAAGGGTGCTCGGTGCGCGACGCAAGAAGTCGGAGGTGGCGTCCTTGGGCCCCTCCCCCCCCCCTCCTCCCCCCCTCCAGCCACGCGCATGCCGCGGCGTCGCTTGCCTTCCGCGTTCGAAAGGGTAAATCGCTCACGAGGCGCCAACAGTACTAATTCTTCTCTCCTCATTGTGCACACGAAATGCTCAGGCGACGGCCTTGAACATTCCCCCACCCCCTTTTCCAGAGGCGCCCGAAAGCGCTCCTGGCTCGGTTCGGCGCGCGCTTTTCGAATGTGGCCCTCGTGCGGCAGCTTTCTCTTCAGCGGTGTGTGTGTGTGTGTGTGTTGTTGTTGTGGTGTTGGTCTTCTGGTTGCTTGGCAAACGCGCTTGCTATTCTGACCCTGAGCCCTGAGGCCAACAG